>JADFUC010001922.1:0-90071 GCA_019722365.1 Lithospermum erythrorhizon
ATCAGTATGTACTTCGTTCAGTTGCGTATTGCTATCATTCACTAGCTCATGGAAAGTTGTATAATTTTTGAGTGATAACCTGGTGCGAATCTCCCATTTCATTCCGTCCCTGAACCTCTCGATCCTCTTCCCCTCAGTAGGATTCACCTCCGGAAGTAGACGGCAGAGATCACTGAATCTTTTCACCAAGTGATCATTATGCTACTTGCTTTTGGCAGTGGATCAATTCTCTCTCTAGGTGACATATACTGAAGACAAGCTCCCTGAAATAATTCCACAGGCGATCATGACACGATTGTCCATGACCCATGATCAAAATCTGTCTCTGATGCCGCGATCTCGAGCTCCACCGTGTAATCATCTGCTGCGAATCAGTCCTCGACTCTGATAGCTCCCATGGCTCAGAATATACTCTCCAAGTCTCGAATGAACTCTAATGCAGAATAGAGGCCGGCCCAGGCCGGTCCCCTTGACGGTCAAATAGCACCTGCAGCAACTCGCCTCACTTGGCCAGCGAGACTCTTGTCTACCGATCTCCTGACATTTATTCCGAATCACGTGGCTGACGCTAGGCTTCGCTGGCTGCCATTCACCCATCCATTACGACTCTCTAGCCTCTGCCTTTCGCTCTACATGGCTCACCGGCTGCGCCCCCTTCTTCTGCAGCGTATGCAACAGACTACGTGGTGGCGTCCCAAACGGTGATCTGAAATATGAGAGAAGAAGAAATCGGACCTCACAAGAAAACTCAGTAGTGACAACTCCTCTATATTATCTAACTGTATAACCACAGGACACCGTAAAGACCTGACACAAGCTCACGTCACAAAGAATTGTAACTTGGCCCATGCAGTGTTGTGCAGGTTAAGATCGTTAACAACTGTATGCAGAGTCACCAAGCGATGGATACAATAACAACATAACCTGTTGGCGTTATCAAAATGGCTCTATTTCATAAATTGGTGTTCAGCCAATCTAATCAACCATCTTGGACAACAGAACCACGTATCCAAAATAAATGTAAGGAAAATGCTGACCATGAGACTCGTCCAATATGTACAACCCGCGGTCTCGAATATACAAATGTTTGACAAAAGAAATAGTGATATGAGGACTTCCTATCTTATTTTCGCCTAAGATCTTGTAATTCAGCAAGAGCAGTCCTCGGCCGCTTTCGTCGCTCACAGGGCTAGGCGCCGCGCCCGCCCACAGGAGAATGAGAAGTCGGCCGTTCATTTGAGTGAATACAAATATCCTGATTTGATTTCATATATTTTATTGATATATACATATATACGATTATTAACCAAGTTACATGATGAATAAGCGTCAAAAAGTCCTGAGAGATATCTGTGAGCTTCTGACCACAGACAGATACTCATCTAATGGAAGCAGGTCCTAACACACAAAGTCATCAAATGAGGAATCCCTTTCAAATAATACATATAGAGTCCACCTCCAAATAATACCATATAGAATCGCTCCAATGTCGGATGAGGCACCAATCACCCGACCAGTACATACCAATGTGCATATAAAACAAACCTCCGAATCCACGAGGCGTACCCACACGATATGCGCTGCTTGAACCTCAGTGAGGTCACCGCCAACTCCATAAGTAACACGTAAATCAATGACCTTGTGTGTGTGATATGTGTATGACCATATATAGCGCACAGTGCTACGGTCTCATAACCATAATCATGTTTCTAACTATCTCTCATTATAAGTCATCATCACTAATATCTCATTATATGAATTATAGTCTCGTTATCTCATATATAACCTAAAATCATTCTTGCATCCTTATGAATCGGAAGGTCAGAAATCTTACGTAATATCGATCATAATCTCAATTATTTCAAGTATAACTCAAATCTCAATTTCACATAATATCGGTCTGGTCTGATACACATATCAGACAATCTCAAAATATCATATGTAATATATCTGACTTTCTATTATATACATAAAGAGTTCCATTGATTGCCTTTCGCTTTCCATCCAAAAGTAATGTAATGACCTTGAGGTCTTAGTCTTTAGATCGGCGCAATTCTATTCAAAGGAAATTAGATATTATAATACATTCCATAGAGTCCTCTGCTTAACATATATGTGTACCCCAGTATTTATATACCCACGTCTCGCGATTAATTTATAGCTCTTAGCAAGGATTCTTCCCGGGATTAATGCTCGGCTATAACGTCCGACAACGCTATATTCAAATGGCCAACCGCTAAAATCTGATGCGATGTACCTAATTACTCAGCCAATAACCTCCTAAACACGTCCCAAACAACCCGGTAATCAATTGTGACTAATTAATTTCATTAAATACAACCTCAATCTGACACCCAATTAAGCATCTGAGCTTTCCCAAAACTTTCTCAACCCCAGTCCTAACTTATTTCCTATCCAAACCAACAGATTCTATACCCCGAATCAACTATATTCTAGTCCTTGTCCTCATATTATCATTTAAAGTCAATTGAAGAAAAGTCAATAAAGTCAACATCAACTACACTGTCTGATAACTACTCCAATCGCTCTAATCCTACCCTTTGGATCTTGATATGATACTATGTAATAACATCCAAATCTAAAAGTCAACATAAAAAGTCAAACTCTTATATAATTAACTATGGCTCAAATAATGAAATTCAGAGGGGTAAAGATCTTACCTTTGATGAACGAGAGATGGGAAACGAGATTATTAAACTTGATTCCGCAAGATTTGCCAAGAAAATGAAAAAAAAATCAATGGAAGGGGGAGAGGATGGTTAATTGAAACAAGAGAAGAAAGAAGATTTTTGTTTGTGATAAAATTTTCAAATAGGATAAATATAAGTATAGTAGGTTAAATTTGAGGGAAGTGGGACCTGAGGTAGTTTAAATTAGTTTGGTTGCCTATAACGCTTAACACTCGGTTTACCCGGCCAAATTGAACACGAGTCAATTAAATTTCTATTCTCAAAATATATTATCCTTGACCCATTAATCATTTATTCCGCTAAAGAAAATTTTTACTTTAATGTAAGCAGCGCTCGACGGGCGACTCGTCATCTTAAGAAGTGCTTACTCTGAACGGGTTATTTGATCTCATGACAAACACACAACGGTTCAAAGTAACATCCATATCTACTTAGTGTTGAGCTGGTTTATGTTTATTTTGGATATTGTTTATGTTTATATTTTTGGATATTTGTTTATATTTATGTTTCTTGGATATGGTTTGTGTTTATGTTTTGGATATTGTCTTGCGTCTTGCTTTTGGGTATTGAATGCAAATCTTTAACGACTGATTTCTATGATATTTCGCAGCCAACCAGTATAATTACATTTTTGAAGTCGTGTGGATAATTCATCGGTATGGTGTCGGACTTCAACATTTAGAATCTGATAGATATCGGTTTGGCGGTCGGTTTTGAAAAATGTTGAAGAACAATGAATGTCGAGGCGGCGTCGGTATAAAATAAATCCACAATTACAATTGAGCATCGGTTTTGGCGTCAGACCCCAAAGCGGGCCAAGTGGTTTCATCGATTTGGTGTGGAATTTGAATTGTCCTTTGGAGCCTCGGGTATTTCCGACCACCCACGTACAACCATTTACAATTTTCTAGTAGTGTTTGTTTTTAAACTGAAATTCACTTATCGACTGGAGCAGGGCACCATTTGAAGCGAGATGGTTATATATATATATATATATATATATGTGCGTGTTAGTAATGTGTTTTCTTGTTTCTTGTCTTGCCACTTACTACTGTTTTTTTTACATGCTTTGTTTGCTTATACCTTAACCTTGATCACGCATTGGGAAAAAAACTCTATATTTTTTATGTTCAGAAGAGACTATTTTTCCTATATTATTGTGCTTGAGATATGTAGTACAATATTAATACTGATTTGTTCTTGAAGTTCTCGTCCTTAAACGAGCTAGTATTAGAATGTTTTCTTCATAATAATGTTATCTTAGTTTTTGAGTAGTTCCGTTTGTAGAGTATTAAACATTTAAATGAAAAAGTATAAAAATAGGATATTGAATACTAAATTTTTGTTGAAGACAACATTTTTGAAGTACCATCATGATTGTGTACAATATTCTGCTCATTTGAAGTCTCTTTATTGCATTCTACAGATTTTGTAGAGTAAAACCACCTCTCCCATGTTTGGTCTGTCTGGATCTCTAGCTAAGCACATAGAAAACTTGTTGCAGACCATATAACATGCCACCGTTTTCTGTAAGGGCTGGTTCAGTACTTAACCATATTTGACACATATCACATGTTTAATGCATCAGATAGTGATGCCGGAAAATGGGTTATTTTCCTCCGATTTCATAATGCTTGTAGGGGCTGTTGGTTTTCTGATGAACAGTCAACCGAACTTTTTATATTTGCAAGGACGGTTCGTGCCTTTTCCTCTTTTTATGCATAGATTATTGTATATATCCCTATAACCTGTCCCATTCAATTTGTATATAACCTCTTTTTCTAAAGATGTATCTTTCTGTATTTTTTAGATACTGAGTTGATCTGCAGTTTAATGGATTTTAAAACTAAACCTAGTAGCTTCCCATCAACAACAATTTCGACTATTATGTCAATGTAAGAGTTGTATCATTCTAGATATATTGGGTATGAGACATTGATGTAAATAGTTCGACTGTACCTTTCCTATTTTATATACTGACAAGCTTGGTTGCACCTTGTCCTCAAGTTTGCATGCCTTGTGGAATTAAATGTTCTTAAATGAGTTTCTGAGTATTCAGCAAAATTTTCTTATATTGAAAGTTTATCTCAAGGTACTATTTGGAACACTACTAGAATAATCGGCAAAGGGAATAAAATCCCGACTCAAATTTATAGATCAGGTAGAATCGAGGTTGGTCGAGATTAACGGCAGCGAAAACTGGCCAGAACTTTATATGGAGTCGGGGTTTGGAGGCAGGTATGGCGTCGGGATATTAAAAAATTTCAAAACAAAAATGTAAAATTAAAATAAAATAGGCTGACTCCATACCGTCTCAATATTTTATAAAAATAATTGTAAAATTTAACCTTACCAGGAAACTCACCCGTCTCCGTTATTAAATTTAATCGCCCGACTCTTCCCGTCTCCGTTGATAAATAATTATAAATAAAAAAACTAACCTGTCTCTAGCATCCACTTACTCCGTTTCCTAAAATACAATTCAATTATTTACAATTCTATTAAATCTGGAGACGTTGACCCCACTGTTGTCGTGATTGCCTACCCACACAATTAATAGTTGATTCTCCCCCACTCCCCGAAAAAGACAATGAAGCCATGCTGCTTCGCCTCATAAATCGCCCCACTCTCGCTTAGTTCCGCCGCCCCTCTTGCCTTTCTTTCATGCATCGCCGCCCCTATACAACGATTCTGGCGGCCCACTTGAAATCTGAGAATCCAAAACCCCCCGCCCCTCATACATAATTGATTAAGGTAATTTGATTATGTTTAATTTTAGTTTATTATTTTTAATATTTGATTATGTTTAATTTTCGTTATTATTTGATTATGTTTAATTTGATTATGTTCGAATTTTATTATTTGATTATGTTTAATTTGATTGTATTTAGAATTTGTTTATTATTTTTTAGTTATTCTGAATTAGTTTATTTCTAATATTTCAACTAGTTGAATAATTGATAAATTGGTAATTGTAGTAGTTGAATAGTGAAATAGTTATATTAAGTAGTTATATTGGAGTAGTTAATTTTAGATTAGCTATATTCGAGTTTAATTTACGAGTTTATATTAGGTTCCAAAATAGTTCAATAGTTGTCGTTTGAATAGTTGAATAGTTGTCGTTTGAATTGTTGAATAGTTTGAATAGTTGAATTGTTGTCGTTTGAATAGTTGAATTGTTATTGTTTGAATAGTTTATATTATGTTGAATATAGTTGAATAGTTGAATATAGTTGAATAGTTGAATATAATTGAATAGTTGAATAGTTGATTAGTCTTCATTTGAATAGTTTATATTATGTTGAATATAGTTGAATAGTTGAATATAGTTGAATATAGTTGAATATAGTTTAATATAGTTGAATAGTTGAATATAGTTGAATAGTTGATTAGTTGTCATTTGAATAGTTTATATTATATTATTGTTGAATATAGTTGAATAGTTGAATATAAGTTTAATATAATTTGAATATAGTTGAATAGTTGAATATAGTTGAATACTAATCAGATATAGTGAATAGTTGAATATATAGTTGAATATAGTTTAATATAGTTGATTAGTTGATTAGTTGAATATAGTTTGAATAGTTGATTAGTTGTCATTTGAATAGTTTATACGCCTGTTGAATAGTTGAATATAGTTGTAGTTTGAATAGTTTATATTATGTTGATAGTTGAATAGTTGTATAGTTGAATAGTTGAATAGTTGATTAGTTGTCGTTTGAATGGTTTGAATAGTTGAATTGTTGTCGTTTTATTGATAAATATTTCTAATGTTTCTAATTTGATTGTGCAGATGGTACGTTATTTAATAATAAGAAGGGAAGAGGCTTGTATGAATGATAGAGGCGAGACTTCCGGTATTCGTATATCGTCGGGCGGATGACTCCCCGTCCTTCGTATAGGCAGTCAACTTTCCCAGTATAAATCAGTTTATTCGCGAGGGCGGCGTGATTCATCGCAGGGCGACGGCGTCGGGTTCGAGTCGACCTAAGTCTCTTCCGTTCTAGAGACTCCACCTTGGTGGCTTGTCACGAAGCCACAGTATCTCGGGATGCTGATGCTGGATGATGATGACCAGGATGGGGCCCAGGACAACGGATGAAAACTGTCGATTGAGGCACTTTGTTGTCTTGCGGAGATGACCGTACACTTTCGAGGTGGTCCCCATGAAGTTGGAGTTAGAGATCCGCTACAATTCGTAGAATCTCTTAATATTAAATTTATTGAAATAGTTATATTTTTTATTTGTAAACTTCTAACTTTTTACGTTTACTTTTTACTTTAGGCTATGTGAGTGGCGGGTTCTTGAGACGGATGATCACGAGGTCGATCAAGTTCGGCCTCGTACCGTGTCGAAATTAGGGACGACATTTGGGAAGCTCGTTCAAAATGAAATATTTAAGAGATTGTTTAAAATATTTGTAGTTAATAGTAGTCCTAATTATATTTTGTTTTATTTGTTTCTCGGCGGAGATATGATGTAAAGATAGGCGATATGGCGGGGGCAGCTTAGGATATTGCTACTTCTTGGCGTCCATAAAGAGAAGACTCTCGAGAAGTGCGGATGGCAGTTGATTATGTAGCGGCCAAAGCGGCTGAGTGTGCACCGCGTCCGATTGGGAGCAGTATCTCCGACATTGGACGTGTGACGAGCAGCGTCGGATCGCGAGAACGGAGAGTCGAGAATAGAGCGTGGCGCTGAAGGCGCGGGTGGCGATGGCACGTCAAGTTGAGGAGCAAATGTTGACAGATTGGTTGAGGTAAAGAAAGAAATGCTTGTTTTTTATTGTTGTTTTAGATGAAATATTTATTTAAATATCAAATTAAAGGTTTTATTTGTGTTCGAGGAAGAGGAAAAGGGGCTGCTTGCCAGTATACAGTGAGATGAACAAGAAAGACAGATACCTCAGGAGGCGAATTGAAGTTCACGACCCGGGGAAGTGGGACATGGCCTTTATATAGTATATTAGTTTGTTCATTTTATATGTTTTTTGTTTATGGATTAAAATCTTCAATTAGTTGAATAGTTAGTTGATTTAGTTGCTTCTTAGTTTAATATAAGTTTTTATCTTTTTGTTAGTTGTGGTGTGTTGTATTTTTTTAAATATAAGCATTTTTTGTTATAGTTAGTTTGAATAGTTTAGTTTGTGGCATGATACTCGGTGTGATACAGTTAAAAAGCACTCAATGACACTTGAAAACAAAAGAAATATGGTTTTGGTCGACAACCAACCTAAATTCACTACTCCGACTCTCTTTCTCTCTGGAGGAATAAAGGTAGCTTACATACATCCTGGACTAATAAGCTTGAACATGTAGTGGTCGGCCTTCCTACGAAATTTCTTTGTGAAGAGCTCTTTTACTAGTAAGAGCGCGAAAGCAAAAAACTTCTTGTGAAGGACATTTTCTTACTGCTGCCTCCTCTCCAGGCGAAATTTGTCTACATTTTTAAGAAAAAATAGTATCGTGGTATTTCTAACCCACGTAAATAGCAACTTGACGTACAACCTGCTCAGAAGGTACAAAATATCCCTCTGACAACAAGAATCCAAAAATAACAACTATCTGGACCACAAACTACAATCAACAAAATAATGAGGCTGTGAGGATCGGCGCACCCGCCGCTTCACTAAGCTCTAAAGCACAAACACTGAACAAGCCGAGACGGAACACCACCACTGTGAGCTAGCAAGTAGAGTGCCGCCCCACCGCAGATAGGGTGGCTGCGAGCAGAGTGAAATATATATATAAGAATGAAGTTAACCTCGATGCGCAATAGTGTACCAAAAGTAGATGATATTAATACGATAGATAAGTAGTACATAATATTATTCAATTTAAAGATGCTTATTACGAAGTCATTAAAATATCATTAACATTCTGCGTATGTTCATAAATTCGTCATAGAACATTCAGATGATGGCAATCAACAATAACATACATATTTCCAAGAAGAAGCTATGATAACACATGACCGTCCAGTCGACACACTATATCGGCAGAGCAAGCAAACTGTGCCTGCTTCAATGACTAACATTTCGTGACACAATCAACTCCTTAATTGTATCGACTCAACAACTCAAAAACTCTATCAAACTGACAACTCAGTATAAGTCGGTTTCTACAACTAATGCGTATATAATCGACTTCGACTGCGGGGAGAAACTTATGCCCGTCGACATAAGCTATCACGAATCGTAGCAGTGCGAAGCAAAATCACCGGTCGTAGCAGTGCGAGCAAAGTCTGGGAATGATACAGCTCGACAAACAACATCAGCTGTTATACCACTCTTCTGTCACATTTCCTTGACTCATACATTTTCTGCAACTCATGAGAACCACAGGCAACTCAACAACTCAACCGACAATCATATTCAACATATAAATTCAACAAAATCACATATATACACGCTGCATGTCGGTAATCAAATAGTTAATCAACACCTACAGATTGAGATAGATACTGCTTTCATTTAGCCTATATAAAAACTCCGGCAATCGCGATAAGCGGGCCTTTCCCCATGATCAACGCCTAAACAACATTCAAATTATAACTACTACTTATAATATACTTCGTAAATATAACATTCTACTTATATTTAATCTAAATATCATACTCCCAAAATAACAGTTCCATTATAACCTTATTCCAACAGAAGTTCATGACTTTGCATTTTAATGATTGAGTTCCAATTACTAATTTCAAAAGCCTAACGTTCGATATTAACAACTAATCATCCATTTCTAACCATCTTTAATCAAGCAAATTAACTACTCAAACTTAAACTCATTTTATCGAACATTCTCCCAATAAACCTAAAAATCACAACCTCGCCTCAAAACAACTATAATAAAAGTCAGTACACTTCTACCATATTAAAACCATTTTTGAAAAAGTCAACAAAAGTCGAAATTAACTATAATTCTGACATATTTGATCCGTAAATGGTTATTATACTTCTCTTATCGATAATCTAGGCAGATGACGATTCTATATCATTATCATTATCCAAACTCAAAGTCAACTCTAGTAACAAAAAGTCAACCTCCTCAAGTCAAGAAATACTCCAAAAAGGTTCGAACTTTCTCACATTAAAGCGTGAGATGACTAGGGAAAGAATGGAAGAAAAAGTCGAGGAGAAATAGAGGAGGGTTTGGCTACTTGCTTGAAAGAAGATGATGAGTGTATGGAAATGGATAGGATGGAATGATACATGGGAGTTTGTGCAGAGATCTTCAAAGGAGTTGTGCAAGGTCTAAGATTCGGTTTTAGGTTTAGTTTCTCGTCTCGATTTAACAACACAACTCGAATATAAACAACCCCAACCTAATAATATTATAATAAGGCATATACGGGAGCGGGTTATTCACAGTTCTTACCAAAGAAGGTTTTATTGTATATTGCAATTGAGTTAGCTAAGGTATTGTGCTAAAAAGGATATTGTAATTGATACCTTTCTTGGCTTCGTTTATCAGAGCTAACCTGAAGATCAGTGGATTTCAAGTTGAACAAGCGAGAATCCGACGTTTACGTGATAAATAGGCTGACACATATAGAAAGTGTTTTAGGCACATTGCTGTTCTTTTCATACAGTTTAGAAGATATCAAGAGAATTTGTTATTTGTCATATTTTTTAAGATATGTATTTATCTTTACATTTCTTGGAGTGGGTCATGGATGAATTCGTTTTAAAGTATTATGAATGAATTTCAATATACTTAAAATAATGAAACCATTAGGTAGCATACAATTAACCTGCTTAAATAGCGCTTGATTGACCATTAAAGTGTGAAAAGAGCTACTAGAGGAATGAATTTCATGGCTTCTTATGATTAGACTAATTACTTACTAGAGATCGCGTGATGGAAGAGATTGTAAGGTAATCGTCCATGGGAAAGTGGGAGTGTTGGAAATCAATGAGAAATTGATTCCCTTTTATTATGCCCATTCTGAATTAACCTTAAGAATCAATTCATTTCTTGGTTTGGTTAAATGAGATTACGGAACTTAGTGTTCCTTAGTAATTGTATATTACTAGTGTGGGTTCTCATGATAATTTAAGGGGTTATGAGTGATTGCTGAATCACTGGGTACAATAAGTTATAATAATAGTAATTGGTCAATTATTATTATTATACAAGTTACTATGAGCCTAGAAGGTGCACACATACAATGATATTCGAATATAATATTTCATGAATGAAATTAAAAGAGACTGTATATTGAGAGATGTATTCCTCGATGTTCATATATTTTGTTAAAATATATATTGATGAATATCGATTCTTTAAACTTGCAAGTTTAATCAATGCGGTTAAATCGATGAATAACTTTGGTAAACAGTTATTCAAGAGTGATTCGTTAGTATTTTAGTGACCTTAGTTAATTAAAATAGAACAACTCATAGTAACTTCGTTATTTAATTAGAAGCTCATAACGGTCTAATTAAGTTAACGAGTTAAGCTACAAATAGTTGTAGTGAAATTTGGGACTTGGTATTTAAAGAAAGGATTAGGTTTTTTTGTCAAAATCATAAAAATATTAACCTACCAAAGAATAAGCCCCGCTCCCAAGGAGTGGAAGAGTTTTGTCTTCCAAATTTATTCATCTTATTTCTAGCAAGTTAAAATTACTCGAGTTCGTTTACTCTTACAGTGCATGCTAATCCAAGGACATGTCGTTCGGTGTTGAACAAGCTTTGAAGGACTTTGAAGGGGCATTCACATGGGGTTGCTTGTGTGGTTTAGGTTCATTCGTCTTTCCGTTCTGATGTAAATTCTTGCTTATTCCCATGCAGGTATTTTGTGTTTAGATTAATATACATCATTTGAGGATCCGGGATGTATGAATTGGTGTTTATCACGAATGAATTCATACTAGATTCTAACAATAAATTACATCATCTTATGTGACTTTCTTTGGATGGACTTGAAGCCTTTATCCTTAGATTGGAGTGCTTAAGCTGGGCTGAGTCCTCGAGGTGGCGTGGCGATCGAACCGGGCCTCGGTGGGCCGTTGGGGCCAACCCCACCCGGTCGAGGTCGGGTCGGTCGAGCCCGCGGACCAACGAAGCGGCCCAGTTGGTTAAGTAGTCGGACGGGGGCCGAAGGATTGAGCCAGTGCAGTTCGAACTACTCCGTATTCGGTGGGTAATCGGCTGGGCCCGGTTCGAGGCCACTTTAGGCCCCATTAACGTGGTACCGTTTCGTATGACGGGTACCTCAGTGTCACCAAAACTAATCCCAGTCTTTGTTTTCTTAGCTGAAGCTTGGCGTTGCCACGTTAATCCCCGTCGTTAGTAAAATTTTACGGTATAAGCGTGGTGCCGTTCCATCCAAGCAGAGGTACCGTGTTCCTCTTGAAGAAAAGAATGCTAATTTCACTAATAACCGACAATGCTTACATTCTTAGCGATTGGCCAACATATCAACATTCTACAACATATTAAACTACTACACCATTCACAACATTCACTAATACACCATTCCTGACATGAACTACTACCATTCGCCCAGCATTCACTAATCACGCATTCCATGACATTCACTGACATATCAACATTGTTCGCAACCATCATACATAAATAAGAGAGAGAAGAGAAATGCGTAAAATAAAAAATATAACCGCTGACCATCATTGTTCGGACACCATAACCATCATTGTTCAAACACCACCCAACCATCATACATAAATAAAGAATGCGTAATAAAAAAATATTGTTCAAACTTGAAACACCATAAAAATCATACATATGAATATATAAACATTCCATTCATATGTTTATTCATCTCCTTCTTCGACGATCAAAGGTCGGAACATCATCAAGAGGGCCAGTGGAGGAGGTGGTGATGGAAAAACTATGGATATATGAGTATAAATACAAATGATAATTCAGGGGATGTCTTACGTGTACTACATTGACTTAAATATAAAAACATATTTACAATATATGAATAAGCAGTACTTACATTGCAGGGAGTAGAATTGCACTAAGAGTTCTACAAGCTTCAAATTCACAACGTGAATTTGACTTCCACTAAAATATCTTTGTTGTATATCAATCGTCATGATATCTACAGTTAAGTCGCGGGAGGGGGTTGAATCGAAGAACTAATTTATGCTAGTAAGCAAGGATGAACAAAACCAGAAAACCCCAAAATTCTTGGGAAATTTACATTGAGGCTACTTTAGGGTTTGTGATAAAAATTTCTCAAAAACTTATGATGAAAAACTACAAGTTTTAGCTTATATAGGGCTAGGTTAAAAGCAGAGCCCGATGGCGACTTCGTTAAGTATTAGAGCGACTGCGTTAACTCTATTGATTCGTTAAGACACTAATGAGTTGCTAATGAAGTTGAAGACTATTTAATTAAACTAATTAAATGTGTGAGTCAATATCAATCTTTCAAGTTGTCGATAAATACTAAAATTAATCTATCCAATTAAATAACTATTTAATTGATTACATTCATTCAATCGATATTCTACATAAATGTAGAACCCTTGTAGTGAAATACATTTCTCAGTCTCTATAGTTCTTAATTTCATACATGAAATATAACTCAAATCCTTGTATGTGTGTGACCTTCTGAAGCTCAGATAATAGTAAGTTAATATAATAATAATAATTCACCAATTACTATTATTATAACGATTAATAGTAAGATCTAGCAATGTTTCATAACCCACTTAGAATTATCTGAGAACCCACACCGATGTATGCAATTACTAAGTTGAACACTAAGTTTCTGATAATCACATTTAGCAATTTGGTAAATGGTGATACAGAATTATCGCCGCAGAAAGGGCATAATAAATGAATGATTCTCGTTGATTTCAGCGAATTGGGGCGTCGTAGGGAGTGTCAAGCAGGTTTTTGGGGGAAAATGTTGTGCGATCCTCTGAATCGCCCGGGACATCCCACCCATATGGATCCTCATCGATGTCATATCGTTCATCATCCTCTCTTCCCGGTCGCCATCGCCAAACTTCTTGGGGCAGCAGTTACCTCCGTCTTACGTCGAGGTCACCTCGTTTCTTCAAAATATTCTCCTCAGAAGCTTCTTTACTACTCAACTAGATACGTAGGTGCCTACTCGGTTGTGCGGTGGATGCCTCAATTTGAGGTAGACCTCGTCCGGCCCGCTGATACTGGTACCCGCTTCTGTAGAGGCAGCCCGGGGACTCATCCCATTGAAGTTCCATAACTCTTTAACCCCCTCAGAAATATTCGTAAATCTCAACCGATCACCAACCTGCTATAAAACAAAATAAACGCCTCAAATTTAGCAGTGAGGCTTTTCCTACCATAAAACCCCTTATTAACCTCGTGCTTACGACATTCTAAGACAGGCACATTTTTTACATTAACCAACAAATGGGACAAGATCATGCCATATTGTGGCGCCTTATTTTTATGGTAAAAAATGTGTTCTAGGATAATGTGAGGGTAGTTAACCTTTGTATCATTCAAAAGCGCCCAAGTTGCGAACATTTGTATTGCGCTTAGTTCGGTGGCCTGACTAGTAGTGGGAAACAAAATCCCCTGGACCACCTTCGATACAAACTTCCCCGCCCCATTTAGATTGTACTTATAAACTAACTTGGGATTGAGAACTACGGTTGTGTTAATAATCTTGGCACATTCTTCTGCGTCTTATCTGCCAATTCTCGCACCACCCTAATTAGGATAATCCCTCACATACTCCGAAAAATTCATTGACATTCTGGATTGTTTTGAGTTTAATCGAAAAACTAGAAGTGTTTTTGATGAAATTCTAATTGGACATGTTCAATAATAATATTGTTGATGTTCAAGTCGAATCCCAGAATTTGTTGAAGTTTTTAAAACCCTCGAAATCATTTTTACAAAAGTTCTGATTAACTGGAAAAAATGAATTACGGAAATGGTCGCTGACTTTTCGGGCCTTGTGTACCGCCCTCCCCGCCCCTGATCTTTAGTTATCTTATGACTTGACTTAAGTGTCTAGCAAGATGACGGTTCCCCACTACCCCACATGGTTTCCATGATAAGAAATTACTCCACAATGTAAACAAGTTGTCGTTTGCTTTTCCGGTCTCAGCGAAAATATTTCCAATTCATGAAGTTTTTTCCTACAAATAGTAGTATCCGTAGCACTAGATTGAGTTATAATATTGAAAGTTCATCCATACAGTGCTCCATCCTCTAAAAATTAACAAAATCATTAGACACTTCTTATCACTTTGAACATTTTTACTTGAGCTGCGTTTTGATGCCATTAATTCAAAGAACAAATATCAAAATTTATAACAAGTTGATAGATAATACAGGATCGAGAAATGGAGCAAAGATAAGATTATTGATTCGGGCAGTTGAAATGGAAACCAGGCAAAACCAAACAAGTAATGAATATTATGATTTCTTATAAAGTGATTGTTATTGCTTTAGAGATTACTTAAGAATGATTGTTAGTTGAGAAATGAAGAGTGCGCCTTTATAGACATCTTCATTGTGAGTTGTAGAAATGAAGGATATTGTAGGGTCAAGCGATGCTGATATTTAGATGCAGTGCAGCTTTTCATCAAGCGATGGTACGTTTGAAACAAGCGGTGCCGTCTCCTTAAGCGGTACCTGGGGTGATCTCCACAATTTCATAAAAGTATCCGTTGAACATTAGCATTGGTACGTTAATGTCCAAGCGGTATACCGTTCCATGATCACGTGCTACGTTATATATCGTTGCTGATTACCGGGGTACCGTTCATTTAAGCGGTATGGGTTAAATATCGAAAATGCGAGAATGTTTTCTTTCATCTATAAATACACCATTTCCATGTTTAATAATCTGCAATTTTTAAAGATCACTGCAAACCAACTATATGACTTAATAACAACAATCACAAATCATAACACGTCACCCGTACTCCAAGAAGAAATCCTAGGCGAGTGCGATGCGGGAGAGCAATCTATAACCCTAAACGTGAAAATCGAAAATGAAAGGTCCGCGGATGGCGACAGAAACACCATTTTTCTTTAGGATGGGTATGATTATTAGACGTCATGACTAACAAGATTTGGTGACTTTGTAGCCTTCAGGGTTTCATCTGAGGCAGTAATCATTTTATTGTCTTAGTTGTTTAGTTTGTACGGTATGAAGGCTTGCGAGAAAAAAGGCATGTATCTTAAAAATATCTCTTTGAAGTATTAATAAAAGGTATTTCATTAGAAATGTTACATTGTTCAATTTAAGCAATGTTATTTGATTCGATTTCAACAAATTTTAAGGTTCAAGCAATTTTTGATTCTGACTGGAAATTTCCGTTTAGGCAAAAAAAAGAATCTATTAATAGTTCTAATTTGGTACGGTTTCCAATCAAAGCGATACCCACGTCGACCCGATACATGGGCTGGGCGAATAGGGGCAATATTCATAACGACCGATTATTAACGGACTCTGGGCCCGTCGAGACATGTTACAGGAATGGCCCGATTGTTAGCAAAGGGCGGGCCGGGAACGGTTGATTTGTTAATTTCGACTACTCCAAATGTCCATTCCTCATGGTACTATTTTATGTCCATATCACTATTAACTACTTATTTATTTTAAAATCATAATCTAAACAAGCATTATTTATGTTTCATTACAAAATAGCAAAAAATAGTACAAATAACTAAAAATGGAAAGAATCATACGCACATGTCGCACACTCCTGCTCTCAAAGATTGCTCCTATTAAAATATAAACAAAAAATCTATATCTGACCCCTAGGCCCTAGGATGAACTTCCTGCATAAACATGTAATAAGCTCATAGAGAAATCTTAATAATTTGACGAGAAATTATGCATGGTTTAATTATTTTAGTGTTCCAAGCTTTTCAATAATTATTAACTGCCTATTATTTGAGTAAAATCGTGTAAGAAAAACGCTAGATAACGTGAATTATTACTACTCTCCATCTAAAAAATTGTCTCATTTGAATATTCACGATATTGAAAAATGATTAAAATATAAATATCTACAATTATTAGTAGAAAATTATAAAAAAATTAACACATTTCAAAAATATATATTAAAGCGAATTTAACAAAGATCCAACGTAGCTATATATTATTTTTATCGTAATAGGGGTGTCATAGTCAAAATTTGCCTAAAAATTTAATGTAATCAAAATATTAAATGAGACAATCTTTGGAATGGGGGGAGTAATAAAAATTGGAAATGATGATGTCAAGTGGGCTGTTAATACAGTAATATTGTTTCCTTTCCTTCTTTATTTTAGAGTATGTTTCATTTGCATTTGTCGGTTTGTTGGAGAATAAATGTAATTTTGTTAATGACTTTTAATGCATTAGACGTGGGTAGAATTGTGATTCAGCTTTATATGATAGTTCACTCTAGTGTAAAAGTGAACTCATGAGAATGTTGTAGCCTACGCAGGTGCATGTGCAAGCCGTTCTAGTATACCTCATTAGTTCGGTTTGATAATATAACGATAATAATAATCCGGGAGGGGGGCTTTGGGAGGTCTTAATTGAACTCGAAGACTCATTTTCGGATATTATCTTTACCCAAAGGTTTTGCAGGCCTTTTATAACCTAGTTTTGGAGATGAAGAGCCTGGCATTCGTGAAGCTCGATTGGAGGCATTCACGATAATGTACTACTGCGAAGGAGTTAAGTAGCTAATAAATGAAGTAAGTAAATGGGTATTTGGTACTTTATTCATTATATAAACTGAGCAGTAAAATCAGTTAAACCTTAAAGCAATAAATACTCCGCAAGCAAAAACTATTTTGCTTTTGTGAAAGCTCTTGCTTCTAGGTTATTTTGAGCAGCTATTAGAATGCTTCTATGGCCGGTGTTAGTTATAATTGTATCGCACGGAATCAGTTGCTCTCACAAAAGTCACCAAGCAGCATCACAGTTAGGGAAATCGATTTAAGAAATTGTGTTCAGCATAGCGCGAGATTTGATGTTTAGCTTGTTTGATTCACAATAAAATTCTACTGTTATTAACACATGTTCAGCATTAACTAGCACAAGTTTCACAGATGATGCTAATCAGCTAATCTGATGCACAACTACAGCTTTAACCAAATTAAAGCTTCAACTGTACAGAGTCAATAACTAAATAATAATGCAAGCTAGGGCAGGCTTTAGACAATTTTTTAAAACAGTTTCTTCGAAAAAATCTAAACTTATAAGCTATTTTCTGGAAAAAAATGAAATGCTTATAGAGTTGGAGTTTGTTCAAAATATATCTTAGTCGTTATAAGCTACTGAAATTCATCTTAATTGAAAACTCGTGAAGTATTAATGTATATATAAGCTACTGATTTTATATAATGTATCATCATGTAGAATGACTGCTTTGTATCCCACTATCCCCTCAAGGTTGATTGGGTCAAACCGAAAAGAAAATGGGGGAAAAAGAAGTGGACTACTGTCTTTTAGAGAAAATCACTTGTATTATTTGATAGAAATTAAAGGCCCCATACATACATTGAAATCATTTTCTCACGTAATTGAATTGGCTAAAAAGTTGGATGGTTTATTATTGCATCTCTCAAATTAGGAAGCAAGGAGTACAATGATAGACGTGAAAGGTAAAAAGCAGGAGCACAGTATTAGTAGTTTAATGATGAAGGATAGACTCAATCGTCTTATCTTCATTTCAAGGAATGCTAAGCATATATGGACCAGAGATCATGATATGTTTTTTACTTTATTTATGGTAATATCTTTATAAATTAATGGTTCGAAACGGTTTGATATATAGCATGATGAGTAATATTATTAAACGAAACTTTATTCTTAAAGTGTAAGCTTAAGCCTTGTATTTTTATCAGTCATGTCGCAGGAATTATGAAAGGAGGTGAATCGCGGGATGTATATTTGGTCAGGAGCAGGCTTATTTTTATTCTATTTTGCGTGGCTCGAGCCATGGCATGGCAAGGTGCGGCATTTATGACTCTACATTTCCTTTCTGGGTTGGTATACTTGGGGCGCGAAGACTTATTACTGGATGCAACTAGTGATTGACGAAGACTATTTAAGTGTAATAGAATATAAATTATATTCCCCTGTACTATTTCTTTCATATCCGATTCTCCATTACGTTGTTATCGATCATGCGGAAATTATTAGGTTTTGTTCCACCAGCTCAGTTGGCACCACCAATTTAAAATCAAGTATACGTGCTGAAATGGTCCTTGTGTCATGTGGGCTGTGGCTGCAGGCTGCTTATCAAGGAAAATATGAAGAATGATATTATGATGGTGCCATTTTTTTAGGGTGTAACTCGTAAGTCGTAATAATGAATGAAAATGGTTCTGGATGAATACATATATACACACTTGATCAGTCTGCTATAGTATTTCAAAATTAATGGAATGGAAATGTTCACAGAATCTAGGATATAAGCTAAGGCTAGCTAGCTTGCTTATTACCTTGTTCTTACTCAGATTAATCTATCCAAAGACGTGGCAACCAATGAATTTGAATATTCATTCTCATATTATTTTAGTAGTTATTTGTCCACAGCTTACTCTGTACAAATTTTAAATTATTTTTATCGTAATTTTTTCATAATCGATATAATATATTTAAATTATACAATATATAAGAGGAGAAAATGAAACTATGAGTATATGTAACAATTTGAGTAATCATATTATTATCAAACGATGAATAAAATTAATAATTTTTTTTTCAAATCAAAACTTCTTATATACAATTCTCCTTAGTAAAAATAATATTTTTATTGTTAGAATTCAAAATATTTGAAATAAAATGAATAATCAAATTAATAATTTGAAAGTTTTTTTTAACTCTATCTAATGAACAAATTGTATATGGCATAACACTTATTTGACTTATAAATTATCTAAAGAAGATATGGGTGGTTAAAAATGTGAAGTAGCGTTCTTCAATTTCATATCCGGTGGTTATGGGTTGATAAAAAATAGACAGTTTTTTTTTTCACTTTAACAAACATTAATGTTAGAACGGGATTTGAATTTTGGAGTCGTTAAAGATAAAATAGAAATATCAAAATTTGGCTTCACTTGGTAATTATTGATAGAATCCCTTAAATATTATATATGATATAGATATCTTGCTCCGTACCTGACAAATTAATATAAAATTCTTTTCAATGTCAAAATTAACCAATTTTTCCATTTTAAATGACATACCTACCTTGATTTGAATTTTAAAAAAACGGCTTGCATTAAATGTCAAAGACATACTTACCTTGATTTGAAATTACTAGCTTTGATATTTTAACAAAGACATATACGGAGTAATTATGATCTAATACAAAATTATAATGTGAATGAATTGATCTCGCACACCCATTGAGTTGGAGGGTCCACATGCGCCTAACAAGCAAACGTTACATTAAGTATTTATACGTTCATACGCTCAACGAAGAAAACCCCGCACGGCTAGTTCATCACCAATGTGAGGAGAATATTCGAAATGTGCCTGGGTCCATAGCCACCCCATACATAGCGCTCAGCATAGCCAGGTAACCCCGCAACACCGAGGCACGACCCTGAATTCAACAACAATTACTTGCTGCTGCCAAAAATCGAACCCATGCCGATGCGCAGTTCACACCATAAAATATATCCGTCAAGTATTTATGTAGCAATCAAAAGTTGATCCTTTATTAGTGCTTCTATTTTTAACTGCATTTCTTGGCGTCTCTCTCTTTTGAATTGCCAACCAAGCTAAGTTTCCTTTATACCAATAATTCTTACTCTTAATTACTATATGAAATGCAAACACGAATTGTTTCCTATATCTTTCAACACAATATTATCCATTGTTCTTGACTCTCACACTAAAGTCATGCAAGTTCTAGAGGGTGTATGTTGTATATGTGTTTTCCATAAAACCTTTGTCTTTTAACAATATATACATAAAACATATGCATACATGGCTTCTTCAACAACTCAATTTGGGTCCTCAAAAGCAGTGATGAGTATGTATGATGAATCATCACTATATCAGCAAATAAATATGTGGGAGGAGACTTTCGGAGGAGATATAAGCCCTACCGGAGAAGCAACTATTGAGCTTCAAGAAGATACAAAGCAGGATAAAAAGGTCAAGACTCCTACAGATAATTTATATTCCATCTGTTTTAAATGGACAGCTTTCTTTATAGGTGTTCTCTATGGGTACGTAAAAAAATATTTTTATTACGAGCAAATTATTCAGGTGTACAAGCCAACTACCTTGACAAATTTATATGATACATATAACCATTGTCATATTAATTTTCCTTAGAGCATTACAACATTTGCGTGTCTGTATGTTAAAAGTTGTAAAACGACTAATGAATGAAAAATCATCCACTCAAGTACTTATTATTATATGATACATATAACCATTTTCATTAGAGCATTACAACATATATATTCGTGTGTCTGTATGTTAAAATTTGTAAAATAAACGACTAATGAATGAAAAGTCATCCACTCAAGTACTTACTCTAGAACAATTAAATTAGGAATGAATCGTTTTATATGTATCATTTTTTATTTTATACTGATTGTGTATACAGTCAGAAACTGCTTCTTCGGCTGAGCCTCATCATGCAACTGCTTCTGGAGACGTAGAAGATGCGAGGGGCCTTTCTGAGAAGGTGCGGTGATTAATTCTACTTTCCTAAATACGTCCTCCCTCAATTTAGCGAGTTGTTGATATTAATATATTATCTTTCGGATCCATCTCAATATTATTTCATTGAACATTCAATTTCTTACATCCTTTTTATTAGGTTGAGAGACGATTGGCACAAAATCGTGAAGCAGCTAAAAAAAGTAGATTGAGGAAAAAGGTACGTAGTATTCCAATAGATTATGGAGGCATCGAAATGGAGAGTTTATTGCATTGTTTTTGTTTGCTTTGAAGGCATATGTTAAACAACTCGAAACAAGCCGACTAAAGCTCGCCCAACTCGAACTGGAACTTGAACGAGCTACACAGCAGGTCAGGGAAGTCGCGTTTTCATGTCGAGTATAACTTGTAATAATATCAGAATCAATTACCTCAATTAGTTGTGTGAGTGCACTGATTTGTTTTTGAGTTACTTTTGCAGCGGATGATAATCGGAGGAGCCACAGGAACTATGGCTTATGGTGGAACGTCTACGAGTTCAGGTACATATGTATAAACCAGTTTTATCAATTGCACTATTGATTCAAGGTTGCAAACATGGCCACATCTGTATAACAGCTCAACAAATTATCAATCCAGAAAATGTGTATATATATATGCAGGAATAGCTTCTTTTGAAATCAAATATGGACAGTGGACTGAAGAACAAAAGAGGCAAAACCGCCAACTTAAGACTGCTCTCCAGTCTCCTATAATTACTGTTATCGAGCTGGGCATGCTTGTAGAAGATGTTCTTCGACACTATTACAATATTTTTCGGATGAAAACGGAAACTGCCAGAGTTGATGCTTTCTATTTAGTCTCAGGAATGTGGAGAACTCCAATCGAAAAGTTCTTCCTTTGGATCGGAGGTTTTCGTCCAACTGACCTCATCAATGTAAGGCTTAAAATAAGTCAAGTACTTCCTTTGTTCTATTCTCAATAACCGAGTTATCGAGACTAAATTATAATACACAATGTCCATATATGTACTCCGTATTAGAAACTGGCCTATTTGATCCTGATTTGACAATAGAAGTATATTGGTTTTTTGCAATTATAGTCTGTAAATGCTGTTGTTAGCAGATTATAGTGCCACAAGTTGAGCCCTTGACAGAGCAACAACAAATGGATATAAATAATTTAAGGCATTCATGTCAGCAAGCAGAGGAAGCTCTAACACAAGGAATGGACAAGTTGCAGCAAAATTTGTCCCATAGCATATCAACAGGAACCGTTATCGGCACAGTAACTTATGGTGCACACCTAGCTTCTTCTATGGAGAAACTCGAATCATTGGAGAACTTCATAAATCAGGTAATAATAAAAATCAAATTTTCAGAATATTAAATATTCAACCGATGATGATGATGAAATGTGATGAGCCACATTATTAAATCGGGTGTTATTTATCTAATTTGAAACAGGCAGATCATCTACGGCAGCAGACTTTGCATCATATGTGTCGTATATTAACTACAAGGCAAGCGGCGACAGGTCTTCTAGCATTTGGAGAGTATTTTCAACGTCTTCGTTCCCTGAGTTCTCTTTGGTCTGCTAGACCTCGTCACACTATCTTCAATTGCTAGATTCATGATGAATCCATCTAGTAGCATTTGTTAGTGACAAATGTGTTACTAGTAATATGGTACATACTGTAGTAATGTTATTCTTACATGCAGACCTAAGACCTTGAACTATATCATGCACCATTTGAAATTGACTAGTAGAATTCGAACTTCGTTGACTACATACTACTTGAATCGGGTGTCATTCGTGTTAATGATCTTATCTATACAAATTTTATCGAGGGCATGTTAATGATATGCAGGTTTCAGCCTTTATCAATTTCAACAATAACGTGCAGTGGTCTTGGAGCATTACCTAAGTAAAGATGGATTAGAGATTTAGAGGTTACAACAATTCCAATTGCAAGGCATGAACCTTCCAATACATTTCCTAACCAATAGTAAAAAATAATCCAGGAAAATTTGAAAAACTAATCCTTATAGGCACCCTGATTCTTCTGAATGAGTTGTTTAAGTTTCATTCCCAATGGGAAGCATATGTAGTACTCTCCCTTTGCATAAGAGCAGCGGTAAACAACAGGGCAAGACTCGACGGCGCAAGTGAAGCTGATCATCACCCTTATGCAAGGAGTACACGGTCCACAAGCGTGTGTACAGTCCGGCAGGTTTGATCCTGTTGGGTATAGTTCCATCCCAATTTCTCCTTTCGCTACCTCCTTACCCTGCTAATAATAAGCCACATACGCTATAGGAAATGGAAAGAAAAAACAAACAATCTTCATGGGATGGAGTGAGTATTAATTTTGCAAGCATTGGGATATATAACATGAAATTAAGAATGATGAATACATGTATGAAGCTGATAGAAACAACTCTATGTCACTGTGGACATGACATACCTTTTGGTACATATGACCATGACCATCGCTATCGATTTCTTTTCCATGGTGGTAGGTAACTAAAAAGTTAAACAAAGAAATTAAAAAGTCAAGACATTGGTTATAGGTATTTCTTAACTTGCTAATTAATTAGAAATGTTAATTTTCCTCATTTTTTAGTCTTGAGGTTTACATTGTGCAGGGGAAAAAATAGTAAGAACTTCATTAAAATTGTGCTTACATTTGTAAGGTTTATGGCATTGAGTTGTAGTAGAAAGTAACATTAAGAGCAACGCTACAAGAGACAAGTTTTGGATCCAAATTGAAGGGTTAATATTTCTCATTTTCTCTGACGATAACTTATTGTAACACTACCAAAGCTGGCATGCGACAAGATGATTGCTTTAGAATAGAAGAAACTACTATTAGAAGAGAATGCATGCAAAGGAACAAATAGGGAAATGGTATTTTTGTACATGTTTTGGCAGATCATATATAGGCAAAGTGAAAGGGAGGGGTATTAATGCATGGAAGTACACAATATTCAACAATTCACATGATACACGGATGTATTAATAATGAAACGTTCACATGTATGGGTGAGTTTCGAAGAATAAAATCAAAGCAGCTCTCTGTGAAGTCTCTGAACTACGGAGTAGTATTTATAAATCATTATTATTAATATAACTATTGCTCCGTAGAAGGTTTTCTATGAGTCGGTATATTTGAATTCAAAGATTTTAGAGGACTCAGAAATAGGACTGTAATCAAAATAAAATTCATTGGGGGTACAAATTTGTCTCATTTGTGTACCAAAGTAAAGTCGGATGAAATAATTTCATTATTTTACTCTATGAATATCAAAGTTAACACGCACAAACAAGTTGATTGATTGGTTTCTTGAATTCCCTTGTTGATACGTTTCACATCCTTACGCATGAATTCTAGATAAAAATTATCTCCAATTATCTAGTACTCCTTTAATCTAGGAAAATTTGTTTAAGTTTTTTTCACTCTTAGTAGTCAAACTATTTAATTACATTGTACTTCAATAAATTTTTACTATTGATATCAGAATTTTAACTCAGCTCAAAGTTTTATTTGTTAATTAAAATCTACAAATATTCGATTCAAAAATTAAATGTGATAATGATTTAGGGAAGAATTAGGAATCGATAGAAATGATATAAAATAGTGATTTCAAATCTCTCCCACATATGTCACATTCAACCATCCAAATGCAATTTAAGGGGACCAATTGAATAAGCTGGACAGGAGCAAGTACTGGCCGGGTTGGAGCATTTGCTGATTTGCATTCACTTCACAAATTTAGTAAGAAAGATTCAAATTCTAATTTAGAATAATATGCAACCAAAGTTATAACTCTAGTGGCTGGTTGGCCTATATTCTGGAATTCAAGGAGGAGGACGAATAATGACTGACCAACTTCACGAGGACAGTTATTTTCGATAATATTATGTTGACAGAAACTTCTTATTCGAGAACCACTTCAAAAGCGTGAAGGTTGACCTGTGCCTTAAATGAATAACTTTTTAGCTGATTAAATCACTATATTTTATGTGTTTTATTAGTGTTAAACTAATTCAATGTTAGTATACATACATTTTCTTAGTTCGTTAATCTCAACGTTAATAGTTCATTTGACTAAAATCTTGTTCAGAAATTAATGTGTTTACCTTATTACTTTATTTTCAGTGACTTTCAGAAATTTTTATAGAATTTGATTTTAATTTAGCCCGACCCTAATTGAATTGAAGAGTTAAAAGAAGTATCAAAGTAGAAAAGAAATTTTTATTTTTTTTACTTATACGTACTAAGACGCTGAAAGTATGATCCATTGGTGATTGGTGATAAAAAAGAATAGTAAAAAATGATTTTGATGAGAGCAAGAGATGCTTGGAATGGGGAGGTTGATGATTTGATTTAAGTACCATATTTAAGTAAAATTCATCATTTTAATGCGAACGAACTCATTTGTGATTGTGTGGATGTTATTAATCCAACTACAAATGAGCTGCATATTTGCTCAAGAGAGCGGTGCACCATTTAGTACGAAGTCAATATAAATTATCTAGCACAAGCCACAAGGTATCATTTCAGAAAAATTATTTAAATGATACTCCGGTATTGGCTAAAAGTTGGGTATAGAAGATTAGAAGTGTATTATGGGATATAAAATCAGGGGTTAATGACATGGGCAATCACTTATGTTATAAAGATGTTTTCGCCGATCGTGTATGTTTCAATGCCTCAACACTTACTCAATGCCTCAGTTTATCACTCATCTCCATCATCACACCGCTAAGTATAACACGATTTTCGAAGTTAGTATTTTTTGTTCTTTATCTTAATCGAACCGGTGATCAACCGAACTTTTCAAAGATAGCACGACTAGGACCTGCTTGAAACATAAAGCATCGATCGATAACACAGGAATAATCAACATTAAACATGTGGGCAATTTAGTTACTTCAATATTTAAATATTATTAATGACCCAAAATACTTCTCTTATAACATTTGACACCCCCTTCTCTCCTCAATTACAATGTCACTCCCCATTTCTTCCCTAAATTAGTAATCCTAATTTCCATCTTCATCTTCCAAGTTCAAATCCCATCTCCACTAAACATTGAACTCCACCAAAATAAGAACAATACTACCTTGTGAAATCTTAGATGGTACTAAACCCATGCTAAGAACAAATATCTAAATTTGGGAGATAAGTCATGATCCATCTTGAATTCAAACCAAAGATGACTCACTGCAGGCAAAGCAGGTCAACGATCGTGTCGGGCGCCGGGAGAGGTTGCTAATTTGAGTACGCAATTTGCTAAAGATCGAGGATCGCAAAAATGAGACTTCTCAATTCATAATCCACCTCGCTTATATAGCCTCTCTTCTACCTCCATTTCTCGCATTTCTTTATATCTCTCCAAAGATGACTCCGCGGGAGCAGAGGTCAATCTTGAAATCAAAACCAAAGCATTTACTGCTTTGAAAGAGATTGAAAACGTGGAGAAATAAAATAAGGATAAAAAATTTAGGGAAGCCAATTTGGTTATGCATATGAAAAATTGTGTCTCAAAATTAGAATATGAAAAGTAACAAAAATTAAGGAGAGAAAGAGGTATCAAATGTTATAATAGAGTATTTTGGGTCATTAAGAATGGTTAAATGTGAAATTGACTAAATTACCTCTACTATGTTTACCAAATGTTACCAGTCGATCACCTATATTTCAAACCATTCTCAATGATCACCTATCTTTGAAACTACGATCACCTGGCTCGATTAAGTGAAAAGACGAAATGTCCTTATTAAAAAGTCAAGGAACAAAAAGACATACTAACGTACTGTAATGACGGAATGTGTGACTGAACATTTCAAAGAGCAGCGATCGACCGAAAACATCTTCGTAAAACATAAAAAGCGATTTCCCTCGCTATTAACCCTAAAATCAATATAAGTAAATAGAAAGATTAAACTAGAAAATCAAGCACTATTGTCAAAGCCCTTATAGCTCAGTGGTAGAGCGTCAGTCTTGTAAACTGAAGGTCCGCAGTTCGATCCTGCGTGAGGGCATTGAATTTTTAATCTTTTCACGCTCTAACATTTCAGATTTTGCCTCATTGCAGGCATGGAGACGAGCAAATAAACAAGCATTATTTGTGTGTGTTTGTTTAGTTGAACAAGGATAGTAAAGATTGTCGGAGTTTCTAATTTACTTCTGTGTACTTTGAATAATATTTGGTAAATTAAGGCCAAACATATAATCAATTTTGACCATTGAAAGGAAATTATAGTACTCCGTTAAGTTAAGATTCTAGAATGCCTTTTGTTTCCAAGTTCTAGAATGAGAAACAAAAGAAGGAAACCAGCACAAGACAGGGGACGCTGCCTTTGCCGTAGAATACGTACATGTTATTGCAATTAGCATTTCACAATTGCAGATCCAGAGACAAACTTTTATTACATATACGGAGTATAATTCATGAGAATATGAATCTACTTAGTCCTTCAGAAGGCGTTCCTATAAATAGAAACAATATAGCACACAACGTGCCCACAATAAAGAAACTGAGAAGAATTCGATTCTTTGAATTCCCAGACTTAGAATCCGGAGGGGTATTACCTGCGGCATAATTCATGTTTTTGGAAGTGATTCTTAACCTACTAAAGCTAGACATTTTCTCTAAGGTTTTGTTCACCAATGCAGTTTCTGCAGCATAAGCAGGAGCACTTGGTATGGAATCTACAAAATCCCAGAGCGCACTAGAGAACCATGAGCCGGAAGCATCATGTGGCTTCACATTTTGATTTTGACTTAACCCAGTGGGATTACTTCCAGAGGCAACATCGCATATCATACCTAAACATGCCAAAACTTGCTAATATTAGCTAAAATTTATACATCAATATTTTAGTAGTTGAGCTCTTGAAGCTGGCTCAAACTCCCCCATTTCAACTTGGGTACAAGAGTTCTTAGCCACTCATTGCAGAAGAGCTCCTGTAAGATAGCCAGTGAATGAATAATAAGAAATATCACTCCAAATCATAGATACTACAGAAGGCAGGCATTATTTTTAACCTCGCATTTGCACAAGTACCTGAAGTTATGGAAGGATTAACCCTGTCATTTGCTTCTGGAGGAGCAAAGATACTATATTGTTGATCACAAAGTTGGTTTGAACCATCTAGCTGACTTGGCTGGTGGCTCACCATCTCATTCACAAAATTATTTAAATGAGACCGTGAATCTGAACTCAAACTTTGGCGGTCATTTCCATCTAGATGATACATGTGCTCTGGATCTGCTGATCCTACCTCTAGATGATTCGTGTAATGATCAGTAAACAAATTTGGTTCATCTGGATTCCTTTCAGATTCAGCTATAAGGGACTGAGAAATATGAGCCTGGTCATCAAAACATGACTCATTAAGAAACAGGCCAGCCTCTTGAAAAAGGTCGAGTTCACTCAACCCATCGAACTCATCTAATTGGAAATTCATACGATTTCCATGGTCAAAATCCTGGGCAGTAGATTGTGCACCAACAAGATCATCCATCTCCAGAAAATCTTCAAGGAAGTCCTCTTCAATCACTTGAAGCTGTAACCCATCGGCAGCATTAGGACCAGATGTAATTTCAGGTGCTTCATTAAAGTGCAGCTGAGATGTGCCAGATTGTGTTAAATCAAAGCTAGCTTGGACGTCATAATTGTGGCACAAAGTCTGGGGCATATTTATCTGTTCAACAGCAATAACTTCTCGGGAGCAATTATTAACCAAAGTTTTATGAAGTTCTTGCTCATCCAGAAGTTGCCCTAGTGCATATTCATGATTAACATCAGGTGATTGCAAGAGCACAGCCTCATCTGCAATTCGGTTTAAGAACTCTTCCCAGTCAATTGTAGGATGTTCTACTGGAGCTTGACTTTCTTTATTGTTAACAGGCACAATGTCACCCTTCGTTACAGCACCTTCCTGATCAAAGCAATCTTCCTCAGCCCAGTCCTCTTCCCTGAATGGTGCTCCATATTGTTCCCCGTTTTTAGGACCAGGACCACTCTTCTTAAAAACCTTGTACAGAGCATAGTAATCATGCAGAACTGGACATCTTTTCAACTCCTGCTCATCCAGGGTGTACTCATGCATCACCCAGTCTGTTCGCTGCCCAGAAGGTGCACGCCCTTCATAGAAAACCAGAGTCTTCTTATTACCAACATCTCTTGAATTGCATGTTATAGTGCGGTCCTTCCCTGTTGCTTTCCAGTAACCATGGGGAGCTGCTCGATTGGACCTTGCCCCATTTGGATATTTCCTGTCCCTGGGACTGAAGAAGAACCATTGCCTATCACCAGTCTTCAACTTGCATAATCCTGAATTTGGAAATTAGCGTATGATTTAGATAGTGATCCAATTGATGAGTAGCTATAGCAATTATGTATAAACGCGGACAATTGAGCATATAAAAATAAAATTACTTTATGGTAAATCTTGAGGGTCGAACTTGTAGACATCGGTTTCGGCGATGATATCGACCTTAAGCCTCCGGCGACAGATCTTCCTCTTCAAGTAATACAACACTAGCTCCTCATCTGTTGGGTGGAATCTAAATCCAGGTAAACACATTCTACCTTCCCCACCACAATATTCACCCTCAGATATAATCATCCCCACGATTTTACTACTTTATTCTAATAATCAAAAACACAAAATAAAAGATTTTTAATTTATAAATTGGAGTTGAATGCAAAACCCTAGACTAGGGTGTGAGAATTTGTGGAGTTTTTAGTCAAACATCAGATATTATCATATTAGTAAAGTTAAGAGCTACTAGTGGTTCGGAGAGACCGGAAACCATTAGTAAATTGGACACGTACTAAATTTGCTCCTCGCCAACACATTATTTACGATTAGATTACAATCAGCAATTCCATAAATATTCGATATTTTGAATATACGATAAAAAATATTTAAAATCAGTACCAAAAATATCTAAAAATTCTAGTGTATGAATTCACAAGTACTTGTCCTTTATTTATTAAAAAATGAATTTGTCAAATGGATGATTTTTTTAATATTTTTTTTTACCTTTCTTCTTAACATTTGTTAGCCATGAAATCACATGAAATATGTTTTGAGCCACTTTTAGAATGCATTGGTGCAATTTTATTAAAAATAGTTTGTGTATATTTGTTGACGCTATATTTTAGGAGAAAATTGGAAAAATAGCACCTATTCTTTAAAACGTAACACCCATCCTTAATTATTACCATAAATGGTACCCCTACATCAATTATCTAAAATACCCCTCTAAAAAACCAACACCACGTCATCTTCTTCCTTACCTTCATCCCCCACCCTTCCTCCACCACCCCATCTCTCCCCCTTCCCACGCCCCAACCGCCCCAATTCATCCCTCCTCCTTATCCCCCAAACTATCCCACCTCCCTCACCGATCCCCCCTCATCCCTCCATTTTCCTCCCTCCTTTCCTTCTTCCATCCCCTTCCACTTCCTCCCCTTCCCCACCGTGACCTCCCCCCTCACCGTGACTCCTACTCTTCCCTTCCTCTCCGGGGTAAAATTACAAAACTCTCACTTACCCAATTAGGGTTTCACCATTTTGAGTAAAGGAAGTCGCGATCAGGGGGGGAAGTTTAGGGAGGGGAAGGAGGATTTATGAGGTGGGGCGCTGTGTGGAAGCTGGACGCGGAAGTTGCGCAGCGTGGGTGAAAGCGTATAAGATTTACGCGCGTTAGTTTTTGGGGATGAGATATTTTAGACAATCATGGTGCCATTTATGCTAAGAATTAAGGATGTGTGCTAGTTTTTAAATAATTGGTCAAATAGGTGCTATTTTTTCAATTTTCTCAAATTTAGGAAGTTGAATTCTAACAATATTGGGCACAGCATGAAAGAAAACGCGATGGAAGATTCATTTAGGAATAGCCGAAATGGTCTCCGAAAGTGGCACCAAGTTGCACTTTGGTCCACAATAGTGACACCGTAGCAGTTTAGTCCTCGTAAGTGATACAAAGTTCTACCAACTTACCAGGACATCGCAAAATTAGACGGTCAAGCATGTGTTGACTTTATTTTTTGGAAAAAATTATAATTTTATAAACTTGTGGACATTTTAATTGTTAAATTTTTACCGAAAACAAATTAAAATTGAGATTTAGCCTTCCTTCCATATGTCCTTCTCCTCTAATCGAATCACTGAATTCCCAATCAAAAAAATGAAGTATTTCAACTAATTATTCCTCGGCTCAAAATCATCACTAAATCACTAGAATGGAGAAGTTACGATTTAGTGTTCTAACTAATCCAACATCAACCTCAAGGTTTACAGAGAAGATAAAATCAAACAACAATAGTCACTAGATCACTTGCCCCTGATGGTAATAAGCAATCCCCATCTCCTGAAGCTTTGGGTCATATGAATCACGAGGCAGGAAAGCACCATAAGTTGATACCCAAAAAATCCTGAAAAAGCATGACGTCACGGGCGTGTTGTTCAGAGAAGGCCAGGGGCGAAAATTGATATCGACATAGAGGCTCCCCGCCGGTTTGTTGCGATGGTGTTGGTGTTAGTGTGTTGAGAAGGTGGCGACGGCATGTGGAATCGAGGATGGTGGCAACGGTTACGACGTGTCGAGACGGCACGGTGAATATCCTCAAAAGTTCTATAGGAAAATGATAATTTAGCCCCAAAGTACTCCTCTAAATGTTTATCTCAATAAATTTCAAGTAAAATATCAAATTTGTCCTAGAATTAGACTTCATATGAGTTTTACCATCTAATTTTAACTTGTCCATCAAAATGGTGATCAAAGTGCAACTTTTGTGTCATTGACGGGGACTCCTAAATCCGTTATGGTGTCAAATTATTGGGGACTTCAAAGTACAACTTGCCACACTTTCGATGACCATTTCAGCTATTTGCTCGAAGATCTACATATATAATCAAATGATAGAACGAATAATTATAATTTTTATTGTATAATTATCTCTCAAATTTGTTGTATTGCATCTTTTTATTCAATTGTAGTTTTTTAACACATAATTATGTATGTATAAAAAATATAATTTGTAGATAGAGTGTGTGAACATATACCTCAATTATATGTTAATTCATGCCAATTAGTACTTTGTATGAAGTAACATATAATTGAGGTATATGTTTTTATTCAATAATTGTGGAATAATAAATCAATAATCGTAGCAAGTTCAGTAACTCATTCTCGGCTAAATGGTGCGCCATAACTACTCACACAACATTCATATCATATCAAATGGGCTAAATTTCACACAAGCACCTGAACTAACAAATTCATTTCAAATAGACATATGAACTATTCAACTCAAATAAAATTGACCAGATTTGCGCACTGAATCCTTTCAAAATCGTGGCATCTATACTTTTTTAAGGCAAAATCAATTTTTAAAATGACAATTTAGGCAAACAACATCCAAATAAATCACCCGCCCCTCTAACTAACCTAACCACACATAATTCTTAATTCATCCACTCAATTTTAATTAATTTATTAATTAATTAAAAATAAAATAAACTCATCATCTTCAACCTTATACCCCACCCTCACCCCCACCCCCCTACCGCAAACTTTTGTTCATAACCCATTTAAGTATACGCTTGATCTAACTTCAAAAACCATATGAATACTCAAATTAACACATAAATCACAAGATGGCGTATTTAATTATAATAAATACAAATATACATCCAATAATTCATAAATTGCTTAAATTGAGAATTTGATTAAAAGCATGAAGTATAAATTCGACCACTACAAAAGCTGTAATATAAATATCTAAATTAACATTTAAATCAAATAATGACACTATCAACACAAAAATCAAAACATACACCTCAATACTTGAAAAAAAATTGAAAATAAAAAAGCTTGGGGAACTTTTGGATCATAAATTGTGAAGTTTACATCAATGACCTAACTACAAAAAACCATAATATGAAAACACAAATTAACATGTGTATCAAATAATGCTAGCACAAAAAACCCCAATTAAACTTTCATTGGTGATATGGTAACAATCACACGACATATTACACTCACAACACCCACCAATTCTGCTAACAAAGAGAACTTGCGTATTTGATTTATTTGAGCACCAAACATAAATTTTGGAAAGAACTATCGTGGTCACATCGAGGTCCTTAAAGCCGCATCCTCGCGACAATTTAATTCACTTCCCAATATCTTAAATTAAATCAACAAATCCCTAAAATGAACGCTTTCTCGACTTTCAATCAAATTTGTATTGCCAATCCACTGTTGTAAGGCGTTAAGGAAGAAAATGAGGTGGAGTTAAAGTAAAGCATCGGAAGATGATGTGTTTATTTTTATTTTTATTTAATTAATTAATTAAAAATTGAATGGGCTGGTTAAGAATTATGTGTAGCCTGGTTACAAGGATCTAAGCATTTATTTGATGTTGTTTTGCCTAAATTGTCTTTTTAAAAATTGATTTTGGCTTTGAAAAATATAGATGTCATGATTTTGAAAAGTTCAGTTACCAAAAATATATTTTAGATACATTTTAGATGCTTATTTGTAAGGTTAAATAGTTCAAATGATTATTTGAAATAATTTCGCGAAGCCAGCCGTGGAAATTAGCCTATCAATTGGAGAATGTAAATTTTCTGGTCAGTGACCTACTATTTCACTTTTTATGTTATAGTTATATGTGTTTCTTTGTCATTAATAAGGTATATAATTGACAAACGATGTCCCATTTGATTGCATACGTATATTATAAGTAATTATGATTGTAATATGCATAATTCATAATAGTGTAAATATTGAGCTCAATGAAAGTAATAAAAAGCAAGGTGAATGATCATCAGGCATCAGCACATAATAATGATTGAAGATTTTATTTTATGAATTACGGAGTATAATTTAGCTTTTGAAAAAATAAGAAGGATGCAAGAAATAAAGATAAAAAAAACTAGGATGATAATGTGGCAAGAAGAGACACATTCACAGACAAACAATGTCTCTTGACCATTTAACTGAGTTTCTCCTTTAAATCAGGGGATAAAAATAATATCCGCTTGAATTAGCAAATTGAAATCAACTTCCATAGTCCCAACTCTGTAAGAACGCATCACCAAAGAAAACCCAACATTTTTTTCATTCAAGACAATTTGTCACTTCACTGCTTCCAAAAATTGCTGTCACACTAACTCACTTTGGTGGGTAAGCTTCAAAATTTGATTTTGCTTCTCATATCTATCTATTCTAAGCGTAATTTGTTTTTTTCCTTTTCATGCATGTACTTTGTGGTTCAATTATTTCATTTTTACGATATTTTCCACTTTGCTCAAAGAAAAACGATTTGATTTACGTTTGGATTCAATACTAAAATTGTTTTTACGTGAACATATATTAAAGTTGTTCGTTTTACAGTTTTCATGTAGTATAATATATTTCATGGATTGGGACTATTATTTGATTGTTCCAGCTACTTTGAATTTGGCATTTTGGTACTGGTAAATGGCAATGTTGGTGTAGAGGAGATATGGAGAAACATATACTTGCAAAGGCTGAAGATCAATTATCTACATCGCCAAAATCACCCCGATCCCCAAGATCACCGCGATCCACAAAGTCTCCACGATCCCCAAAGTCCCCGCGCAAGGGAAGCCCTCTCAAGAACCTTAAGCATTCTCATTCGGGAATAGATGGAAGGCCAAAGAAAGGTCAGATTGTCTGAAATTTCCTTCCATTTTTGTTTGTGTGTGAAATATTTTCTTATCGGAGACATGTTAAGGCCAATGGTAAATCAGGATAAGACATGGTTGTGAATGTCTTATTTTATGCATCATATCTATCGATTTTTACATTTAACTTATGTAAGACAATTGAATGCTTAAATATGTAGGTGCAATTGTTAAGAAAATATTTCATGTTTTAATAATTACATTTTTAATAAACAGGTGGTTGTGGTGGTAAAGGAACATGGGGTGGAGTCCTTGATGTGGATGATTGCCACGGAATCGATCCTTGTGATCCAAACTACAGCAGCACCGAGGTAGTTTGTTCATGTATACCGTTGAGCTCATATTGTTTAATTGAACTTATGTAATGAGAAATGTAGGTCTGCATTGACTGCAAATGAGTATATGACAGTTCAATAACTCTAAATTATTTTATCTATATGGTTTCAGGATAAAGTAGAACCTAGAGAGAAAAGAACAAGTAAAACATTTGAGGAGTACAAGAAGAAGGTCACAATAATAGTGGAAGAATATTTTGCCACGGATGACATTAATTCAGCTGCTAACGAGTTGAGAGAACTTGGAATACAATATTATAACTTTTATTTTGTCAAAAAGCTTATCTCAATGGCTATGGATAGGCATGATAAAGAGAAAGAAATGGCTGCAATATTGCTCTCCTCACTTTATGCAGATGTTATTGAACCATTACAAGTTTACAAAGGATTTAGAAAGCTTTTGGAGTCCGTAGATGACTTGATTGTTGACATACCGGATGTTGTTGATGTACTTTCCTTGTTCATAGCACGAGCTGTGGTTGATGATATTCTGCCTCCTGCATTTTTGACAAAAACTGTTACCTCTTTGCCCATCGACTCAAAGGGAGTTCAAGTAATTAACAGGGCTGAAAAAAGTTACTTATCAGCGCCTTTACATGCAGAGATAATTGAGCGACGATGGGGAGGCAGCAAAAGCAGGACTGTTGAAGATGTAAAGGATCGGATAAATAACCTCTTGACAGAGTATGTTGTGAGTGGTGACAAAAACGAAGCTTTTAGATGCATCAAAGAGTTAACTGTCCCTTTCTTCCATCATGAGATAGTCAAGAGGGCTGTAATAATGGCTATGGAACAACGACAATCTGAAAATCGTATTCTTGCCTTACTGAAGAAAGCTGCTGAAGAAGGTTTGATAAATACAAGTCAGATATCAAAAGGATTTGGTCGCATAATTGACAATGTTGATGATTTATCTCTTGACATACCAAACGCAAAGGAGATACTACAGTCCTTAATCTCCAAAGCGGCATCCGAGGGGTGGTTGAGTGCATCATCTTTGAAATCGTTGTCTCTGCATGACAAAAGTTTAACTTTGGAAGACCATGTGGTGAAAGCCTTCAAGAGGAAAACACAGTCTATTATCCATGAGTACTTTTTATCAGGTGACATATCAGAAGTCAATCGTTGCTTAGAAATAGAGAATAATGCTTACTGCAATGAACTAAATGCGATATTTGTAAAGAAGTTGATTACTCTAGCTATGGATAGAAAAAACAGAGAGAAAGAAATGGCTTCAATCTTGCTATCGTCCTTATGTTTCCCAGCAGACGATGTTGTGAGTGGCTTTGTGATGTTGATAGAATCTGCAGATGACACGGCTTTGGACATTCCGGTGATTGTTGACGACCTGGCAATGTTTTTAGCTAGGGCAGAGGTTGATGAAGTTCTTTCTCCCCAACACTTAGAAGAGATTGCGACTCAATGTCCAAATCCTGAGTCAGTAGGGTACAAAGTTATTCAAATGACAAAATCATTGCTGAAAGCTCGACTATCCGGGGAGAGGATACTTAGATGCTGGGGTGGTGGAGGAAATGGTGGAAACGGTTGGGACATTGATGATGTCAAGGATAAAATAGGGAAATTGCTGGAAGAGTATGAGTCTGGTGGGGACACGAGAGAAGCCTGTCGTTGCATAAAGGAGTTGGGAATGCCATTTTTCCACCATGAAGTGGTAAAGAAATCCCTTGTATCTATCATGGAGAAGAGAAATGAAAATCTATGGAAGTTGCTCAAGGATAGTTTCAATATAGGACTCATAACAATGTATCAGATGATGAAGGGCTTCAGTAGAGTGGCCGAATCTCTTGATGACTTGGCTTTGGATGTACCTGATGTAAAGAAACAGTTTAAACATTATGTTGATCGAGCCACTGGAGAAGGGTGGTTAGATTCCTCATTTAACTTTGATGGAGGATCTGGACATTGTTTAGAGAATGGTTCTTGTTAATTTTCATCCTAAAAGGTATATTAACATATAAATGTATGTCTCTAGTTATTATATATGCTTTTAGAGAATGTTTCTCCATTTAGCTGATATACTTGAAGAAAACTGATACAATATCTATCGATTAATATTTAACCACAGGTTCTACTATTGAAGAAGGTTGAGGGTGCATTTGAAGAAGATGCATATGAATTGTTTTAACTTCAAGTGATATACAATTTCGAAGATATATTGATAAAGAGGTGTTCATGAGAAATGAATCATCATAAACTACCTCCAAGAAGTGTTAAAATAGCTAGAAGACTTGTTGCAGATCAGTTGGAAGAATGCTAGAAGATAAAATACTATTACAATTATTGAAAAAATCAATATTTGTGTTGCTACAAAATAATGTAATTTCATCAAGACCTTCAAACTTGTTTCCTTCATGATAATGCAACAAAATATTTGCCAATATTTTTCTACGGTGAAATATATTTTTGATTACTTATGTTTGGCGAAAAGTTTAATATGACCATTTATATTATGCAATGCTCATTTCGGATTCATATTTTAGATCATGATATTGAACTTATATTATCTTTGAGTTTGTATTTCGGTTAACACATGTTAAATAATTGAACATTTTTAAGAGTTTATTTATTGTATTTATAAATCACCTTAATGTCTAACATATATATATGATATATTTATCGAGTCGAGTCCAACTCGAAATTACCCAAAGGTAACAATTAACTCGTGCGCACTATAGTAATTTGATTTTCTAGTCCAACAATAGAGGTTGGATTATCATATGTACAATACTTAAAAAGAAAAGAAAGAGTGGGAGCACAAATAGAATCTAAGTATATATATTATTATAGTTATAACAGGCTCGTACAGAGTGCGTTAAGTGGTGCAAATGCGTATTTTGGTGCAAACTTTTTTCTTTAATTTTTTTGAAAGTTTTTAATACATACATGTATAAATATATTTCAAAAGAAATTTGTGAACAAAAAATGATAAATAAATATACTCAACGTTGAATTTGTATATTTTATGCAAGAGTATAAATGTGACTTTATGAGTACATACGTACTCGACACATTTACGCATTTTTACATCACCTGGCCAACGCACAAGCCCCTCGGCCGATAATTTTGGGTCAACCCTCCGATCAACCTCGACCAACTCCAATGATCAACCGATCGACATTTATGAAAGTTTGCACCATATTGGTGTTTGCACAGGATCAAAACGCCTCACACTTAGTGGTCATATGTTTGAGTGGCTCGTGATCATACAAATTTTATTTTATTCATTCCGTTTTTTTATTAATCAATTGTACATAGATTAATAAAAAGTAAAAATAAGAAAAAATTATATTGAAAATATAGAACGAAGTTAATTATTTAACTATATCATCGTAGGTTGATACTAATGAAAAAATAATCAAAAAAATACATTTTCAATTATGTACTGAATGATTGAACATCATTATATGTTGTAGTTTTATTTTCTTCATTCTTCTTTCCTTTTAGCCTTCAACCTTTCTCTTTTATTTTAGTTTATTACGCATTAATAAAAATCAAAAGTAAGTAAAAATTACATTGAAAATATAAAATGACAATGATTTGAAATTATATCATTGATTGGTTGATAATTTAATGATAAAAAATAATCAAAAAGTATATTTATAATTATGCATTATTAAACGATCGAACAACATTACAACGTCGTTATTTCACTTTCTTCATTTTTTCTTTTTACTCATTCAGTTTTTTATTTGTCATTTTAGTCATTTGCATATAGATTAATAAAAAAATAAGAAAAATTATATCGAAAAATATAACGATAATTATTCAAAATATATCACGCATGGCTGATAATTTAATTTAAAAAATAATCAAAAAAGACATCAAAATATATATAGCAAATACAAATTTCTACGTTAAAACGAGCAAATATTTTAAACAAAAATTTTAATTTCAGGCGACAAATAAAAAAAAGAGCAAATCTCATATAGTCAGCCAATCGAAAATATTTTAAATACACACACCGAACCTTTTCAACCTTCTTCAACAAAAGAGTGATTTTTGGCAATTTAACTTTTGTAAAAAATATTCTTAACACCGAACTCTACTTTAATAATTAAATTTGGCGACAAAACAGTTAAAATTATATAAATGACATACATGAGACATTTTTAACAGACACGCATCAATCATCTCTTCAATAATCAATTTTAATTAAAAAACACATAAACTTTATTGAGAGATATCTAACAATTATTGTGTGTATAATGATTTTAATGAAGAGGCTATAGTTAAGTGAATTATATTGTAGGCCAAAATCTTGACGGGCCTTTAATAGAGGGGCGAGTAGAAGATTTTGCTTCTGCTTCGGGATGTCTAATACAAAAATTCTAATTTATCTGAAGTGGGGTTTAACTCAACTCTTGGAAGCACATATTATAATAAGGAAATCACCGAAAAATCTAAAAAATAAGGTAAAAGATCATATCCAAAATTGAAGTAGACGGATGAGACTGGAAAGATATCTGAATTGGCTACTGGAAATTTGAGATGATAAGTGGCAATGTGTAGTTGGACTACGTGGAGGGATGGGTACCTGGTAAAAATAAGCCACGAGTGCAGTTGAGTACTTTGCATCTCATAATCACTTGTTGCAATGTTCCTCCTCAAGGTACACTAGCTGTTTCGTTTGACTAGTATTTTCCGTTGTTTAATGTAATAATATAATTTTGTCACATTTGTTTAGACATGGAGATCATCGGCTTTTGGCCTTTACGGTTACTTCAATTTCACCAAGTCCGGCTTAGCGTATGTCCCTTACCTATCATCATTCTGTTATCTTTTATTCCATATAATACTTCATTTCTTTGACTTTTAGGAAACATGCAAAGAAGTTTAATCCAGAAGATATGCAAGTAACAATGGAAGGGAAGAATTGTGTTGTTACAGGAGCTAATTCTGGTATTGGATACGCTACTGCCGAGGGCTTTGCATCACGGTTTGTTTTAGTAATTTCTCATTGCTCGTCTTGCATATATAAGAATGATTCTTCTGTACAATTTTGTTTAGTGGAGCAGCTGTATACATGATTTGCCGAAACAAAGAAAGGGGGGAAGCAGCTCTTTCTGAAATTCAGTCGGCAACCGGCAATAAGAATGTTCACTTGGAGGTGGCTTCAGTCCTTTTCATCTATACATTATTCTCTTCATTTATCATGCATTTCTTGCAGGTATGTGATCTATCATCACTCAGTGAGGTCAAGTCACTTGTCTCTAGGCTATCCGCCAAGGATGAGCCGCTTCATGTTCTGGTAAATTCTTTTTTTTAATGGAACTAGAGAATGTAGTTGCAAGTGTTCCAAATGATTTCTATTTAATTTAACTACCAATATGCTCAAGATCGATTCAATACGAGTATAGGTAACTTAATGGGATTAAATTACTGGACAGAGTCGGCTAGCACCTGTCTACTGTCATTTGATATAATGGAACAGTTTCATTTTTCTGCAGCATGTGAAGAATGCCCCTATAAATTATTTGATGAGTAGACCTAACTTGGAATTCTCGTGTGTTAAGGTTAACAATGCTGGTGTCTTAGAAAATAATCGTGTAACCACATCAGAAGGGTAAGTTTGAATTAGTATGTTTCTCATGACATCATTGAATACCCACTCTGTTCTAACTAATGGTCTTTTGGCCTTCTCTAAGAACCCAGATACGAGATGAACTTCGCTATAAATGTTTTAGGCAGTTACACCATGACAGAGGCAATGCTGCCCTTATTGGAGAAAGCTGCACCTGATGCTAGGGTTATTACAGTGTCTTCTGGGGGGATGTATACAAGCCCTTTAACTGAAGATCTTCAGGTGAAACTTTGAAACTCTTTTCAATATCGATAGCTTAAACAGTTCAGTTCATTCTGTTACTCAAGGCATCTTTGACACTTCTCATGTATCTTCGACAGTATAGTGAGAGCAACTTTAATGGTGTGGATCAATATGCTCGTAATAAGAGAGTTCAGGTAAGACGTCTTGTTAGGTCTGTCAAGTTAATCAAGTTTGAAAGTCCTTTACGCTGAATTCATTGAAGCTACATTGAATTTGTCGAAGCTTACCTAACACGCTTGTAGTATTGTGGATGGGTGAATTTAATTTCCCCCCTCAAATGTAAGTAACATATTTGCCTGTGAATATCTGTGACATGACAACAATAACAACAACAAGATGCCCTAATGGCTCTACAGAGGCTCCTGTCTAAGCTTGGTAAGAGGGGGTCCGATTGTATGCAACTTTACCTTTGTGATAATAGAGAGGTTGTTTTCAAATTGACCTGGGATGTAGTTTAAAGACTATCTACTACTTCACAATAGATTCGGAGCTAGCAATCTGCTCAAGATAATTGACGTACACCCTGGAGTATTTTCTGCACATCAGTTTTTTGCTTCTTGTTGATCCCTCAAGCTTGTTCCTGTTCTTCGATAGTAACATTAGTAATCTAAATAATACAAAGGAAACTCGAAAGCCTTCTTTTTTCATCAGAAAATTGCAGAACGGTCTCATTCTTATTAGCTTCTTGATTTCTATCATGCTGAATCACATTGTAAAAAATAAATAATAGAATTTATATGAAGCTATACGATGATATACTTTCTGAAGGTGTTTTCCTTAATTTGGCTTTGCAGGTAGCATTGACAGAAAAGTGGGCTGAAATGTACAAAGATAAAGGAATAGGTTTCTACTCCATGCACCCTGGATGGGCAGAGACTCCTGGAGTAGCCAAAAGCTTGCCAGACTTCTCGAAGTCGTAAGTTATGTTCCATATTGGATTATAATATTGAGTATACAGTTCTTTTGTTTTAAACCAAACTAATAAAAAGCATTTATCAGGATATGATAATAGTGTTTCCGTTTCTTTTTCAGGCTTTCAGGAAAACTCAGAAGCAGTCAGGAAGGTGCAGATACCGTTATCTGGTTAGCTTTACAACCTAAAGAGAAGTTAAACTCAGGAGATTTTTACTTCGATAGAGCTCAAGCACCCAAGCACTTGCTGTTTGCTGCTACCCAAGGCTCTCATTCCGCTATAGACTCCATCCTGCAAAATCTACGGTCAATGGCCAAATTATCGTCATGAGTTGCTACAACTTTCTCCTTTGTTCTTCTATGTTCATCCTTCACAAGTTGATTGGATTTGTTTTAGACAGGTTAATACAAACACAATAATTATAACATGGGGGTCTCATTGTGTTAAAAATGAGATGTTTTATTTCCTTCTGAATCTAGGAAACGGTATACAACTTTCTTTTAGGAGTATTTTTTTTATCATACTACATAGCACAATCATGCCCTTATATAAGGGGCACAAATCCATATTTATAGTGAAGAATATCATACATATACAAGGTACCCATTTTGTTTGTGCAGGGTACTATTCTACCACTGGTGCATTCAATGACAAGGCTGTCATCCAAATTCTGGATCCACGTAAACAAACTACAACATTTTCTTTTAATTCAACATATAACATTCATTTGCTTATTCAAGATATAGTTCTATAATTGTTAGCGAATCAAGTCAAGTACATACAATTCTTAAACTCCGACCGAGTAACAAACTAACATCTTCATATGCTAATCCTTAGCAAATACTGAGTTGTATCGTTACAAAATGATTCATATCCAAATGTGTTATTTATATCTCCTACTATGTGTATATATATGGATGGTACATTCTCAAGAAAACTGCAATTCTACATGCAACATTTAGCGATTTGAGCTGACCACTGGCTTTTTAAACACTCAACAGTTGTGGCTTCTTCAACCAATATTGCTGAAACCTTTGCCTTGCATACTCCATGTAATCGAAATCAATACTGTTCACATATGCCTGAGATAACAGAACCATGTTAACCATATAATTATTGGTATCGACTGGTTCATCTTCAGACTTGTAAAAACTACTAAGTCGAGTAATGAATTAATTAACAAATATAGCAGTGTAAGATACCGAGATGATCCCCCACAATCCCCAGAAAATATGGCATGCTAGAGTGTACTTTTCCACTTCCTCGGATAACTTCTCTATTTCACTTTCATTTGGTTCATGTCCTACATACATTCAATAGCAAAGTCGATAGTTTAACAAGAGGAAGACAAAATAGAACAATGATTAATGGAGATGAAAGTTGGCAGCTGTCACTATTTTCTGAGTAGTTTGGTTATAGTCAATTCATTACATTTGGGGATGATATGTTATCAACCAAAAGGATAAGGATGAAGAATCTTGAAATACTGTGCTTATTACTCAATATTTGATATTGTGGTCCACACCTGCACCTAACATAATCTACTAAACAACCTTTCTTCTATTCAAAGGTCAAAATAACAAAGCCCCTCAGCCTTTCTTTAACTTTAACTCAAACAAGAAACGTTTCTAGTGCAAAAAAATTTGGCACTTTTTTTCAAATATATGCTCTGCAGACTTATTTGGGCGAAGCTTTCATATATAATATATGTTGGACATTTTTGCTCGATTCAGCTATACTGTAGTTAGGTAGAACATTTACTGCATGATTAATAATCCGTTCTCATGATGTTCGAGAAACTAGCAACATAAGCAGCATACTAACCTTCATAACTGAGGTATGCACGTATATATCGATGGCGCTCCTCTAGACCTGTTATTGTTGAAGAATTGAAGAGAACAACATTTACTTAATGATTATATAAATTTGTAAAAAAAAATCACTCTAAAATGCAACGATCAAGCAATCAACCTGGATATCTGCTGTAGTCTAAAATATGAGGTGTCTCTGTGTGATAATTTGCAGCCATTTCGCAGAAGTGATTTGCAATATCGTATGCGACAGGGTTGTAACTTGCATACTCATAGTCCTATACAATGAATATGTGTTGAAGTTAATGTGCATATTCCCTATTACAAATCAAAATAAGAAAATACAAAGAGGTTAGAAATGTACTTACAATTAGTGTAAGCAAGCTGATTTTGTCATCAATCATAATGTTGCCATATTGGAGATCATTGTGACAAAAACCAATATCTTGTATTCCTGGAAACTCATTTTGCAGCTGCTTTATCTCATCATCAACTTCATCTAAGCAGAACTCCTTGATATGCTCCATGGAGCATAACCTTTTGGCTTCACTAAGCCAGGTTCTACCAAACACAGTAATGGATATAATTACATGATGTTTCAGAGAATCAATAACTGGATATCATTGAGCACATACCTTAGTCTATCCCATAAGACAACATCCCTCGTCCCAGGCATATCAAGTTGATGGAATTCTCTCACTTTGGCTGCTATAAGAGCAGAAATTTTAGTGTCGCGAAGGTCATCTGCTGATAATGTCTGAGAGAGATACGTGTAATATGAATGAGTGAGTGGTGGTGCAAAAAACCACTTTGGGAAGAGTGCAATTATACATAAGCCTAAGAATCAAGTAGGCAGAGTACACTTCTCAAGGGGGGCAGGGGACAAACTTAATACTCCGTAACATATACAATAAATATCAGTAGCTTGTTTTTCTCTTTTCAAAATTTAGGGATGCAGCTACCCCTGTTTAACTGCTATCTCACCAAATGAATTGATTTGCCTATCGACCAGTCCCAGGTCTTCTATTTGATTCTTGACACTAAAAGAATATTGATCGATAATAAGAATATCCACATTGATTCATTAATGGTCGGTGACTATGATTTGGAAGATTCATGACAAAATAAATATCTAAGATTCAGATTATCACTTTGTACAAGGCCTATACTCATTGACGACGAAATCAATCAGTCTGTTGGAATCTTGAGGGAAGGAAACAAGAGGAGTTGAAAAATGATATAAAAGAAACACACTTACCCTAGCATGAATGAACTCTTCGACTCTACCCTTGGAGAATCGCTCGAGAAGACGAGGCCCAAAACCAAGCTTAGACATAAACTCAAACGTCTGGATCTCCTCATCGCGATTGAAGAAGACCTCAAGTCCTTCACCATAAAGCCTAACAAGAACATTTCTTGAAGTCTCTACATCTTCTGTTGGCCAGCTTATCCTATAAACCTCATTAGTCATTGCACCCTTCAAATGCTCAACTTTTAAGGCACCAACGTCAATCGCATCCCCCCAATTGGAAGCTAATGTTACAAGCAGATCCCTTAATTCATGAGGCAGGTTACCGTCAACACATCCATTAGACTTCACAGGCATGGAACTGAAATAAAAAACTCAATATATTGAACAAACAATCTAAAGCAAAATTCATTGTTAATCAGATTTAAATTAGCTCAGAATTCACCTTAAATTTCAAGCTAATCATTCTCTCACTTCTTCTCAAGGTAACTATAAGTCTATAACTACCCATGTTCCAAGATTACTTTGCAAGAACTTTAATAATCTAAATCAAATTCCCCTTCATATAATAAAGCCTGAAATTCCTATGATTTCCATGATCCTATAAGTACATTCAAACTACTTCAGAATCCAACAAGAATTACAAATAACCCAGTTGATGACTCTATCTCAAGCTAACAATAACTACCAATGTTCCAAGAACTCCAAAGACGTAAAATTTCACAACCAAATCTGAACACATAGTAAACACTTGATTCTCAAACAAACCCAAAAATGAAAACATTTTACAGCCCATGTTAAACAAAAGCAGTTAACTTGATCATGCACTAACTTGTCTGCAAAATTTGGTTAAAATGACATCAAGAAACAGAAGAACTCACCTGAAATCCAAAAGGGCCGTTAAAGAAAGTTGTAGAGATATAGAAAAAGTGTCTGTTATTGTTTCTCTCTATGACACACAGATAAAATCAACGTATTCTTTGAATAATTGAGCACAGAAGGTCGGAAATGTATGAGCAAATAATAAAATGATGATTACAAAGATGAAAGAATCTGAATATTCTAAGTCGTCAAAAATTGGTCACCAAGTAGATTCTTCCAATTGGATTAATAGCCGTTTAAGATAATAACATAAGACTAATGGATCTTTGTGTGTGATAATTCATTTTTCCTAAGAATCAAGCTTTATGACTTAGATATTCGGTATATCTTGTTTCCCTTTTGGTTTGATAAAATTAGATACTAAGAATGTAAGCTTTATCACATACTAACAACTTTGGGATTTCAATAAATATTAAAATAACTATAATTAAGTTCCCTTCTAAATTATATTGACTCGAAAAATATATTTTCATCGAAAAAAAATAATATTACATGATAATAAAATTGTAAAAGATATGAAAATAAATAGAAGACTTCGTGGATTTGGTCGCATCTGGCCAGACGTCAGATTAAGCTGCGTCTTGTACCCGTGCGTCAGCGATGAGTTCGATAAAGGCGGCCGACAAGTAATTATTCTTGAATGTAGAAATTAAATCTCTTTGGTGTTCTTGTGATTCTGCACTGGTATCTTGGTAACATTAGTAATGGGAATATTCTGGACTGTCGAGGCCTCGGATAACTTAGCGTTGATGATGATGGGTAGTGAGGCCTCGTTGAAAGCATGTCGAGCGTATTTAAAGGCCCAGCCTTCATTTAATTATATTCCAACATTTATTAGCAACTATCTCTTAAATATTGAATAGTCTAGTAAAAGGTCATTATCAATAATCAGAAGGTTTTGAATTAATCTGTACCGTTGTTAATTTAAGGTGAACCTTCATTCATCGAGCACAGCCGATGAGCGATCATATTTTAATTTTCATATTATTTATATTATTCTTGATGAGGATTTTTTCAGTATGATCTGAAGTATCATGAGAATCAGTAGAGATTGGAAAATAGGAAGCTTATGCTTGTAGGAAGGAAAATTATTTGGTTACCTACTAGTATATATAGGTTTGTAGGATATTTTTTAAATTTAAAAATATTATCATTAACAGAATCAATTTAGTACGTTGTAATAATCTTAAAGGTTATAGACATTTAACTTTTGATTAATATTATGAATTATCTATAAAGAAAAAGAAAGGTGAGTATGTTATACTATTTTTCTAATATGTGTATTTATGACATAGATTAAGGTGATAATTAAAAAAAATATTTTTTACAAAATTTATATCTGAACTTTGATATAAAAAGATTTGTTAAATATATTTCATTATTTTTTCTAATTTTAGTTCTTAAACTGTGCCATAAGAATTCATATGAAAAACCATACATTATATTTATTGATTATTGTTGAATTAAATAGCCACGTCACATAAATCCTGATATGGATAAGTTATATAAGCATCAATAATTGCTTCAAACTTCTCACGTTACCTGTTGATGGAATCAATTAAATTAAATGAAATATGTTACCATAATGATAATTGATAAATTATCCTAAACGTATGGGCCATGCAATGCAAGAGATACATAGATTCGAAGATTGCTAACTTGCTACACATCCAGATCCAGTCCAACTATTTTAAGGGAAGATAACGGATCATGCATGTTCAGATTTTCTAATAATTTTTTTTTCTTTATCGATAAAATTACAATTCATCTGATATCGTAATAAATAAATGTATTTCAAAAGCTCGAAAAAAGCAGAAACATGTTCTCTCTTGTGGCGTCACGAAAGTCACTGTAGTGGGTGTCACCAACTGGAAGTATGTATAATATACTCGCTTGTAAAAAATCAGCCTGCGATCTGGATGAAAGCTTTATCTAGAATGCAGCACAAAATTTATAGGCCACGGATAGATTTTCTAGTAAATTGAGTCTAATAATGATTTCGTAATACAAGACGTGTTGGTTTGTTATAAGATACGCTACATGCCTACATATCAACATACATGAGAAATAGTCATTTGATATCTTTTCCTTCTACAATGAGTTGTAGAAAATGCTTGCTTCATGAATCAATCATAAGATGTAAAACCGAAATTCTTCAAAACGTACTCACTTCTTTAATATTAAAGTTATAAGCTAAAGAGGAAAGCCAATCAACTATGATTTGTTACTAACACCTCCATACTTGTCACTTTCTACCATGTCAATTGGCATTGATGTATTCTTTTGCAAATCACTATCGAACCATCTCACAAATTACCACTTCCTTGCCGGCTTGCCCCTAAGCACGTTAATACTCTAAGTACTTAGGACCACTTCATTACAAAATCACAATCGACCTTGTAATGTCAAAATATTGTGGGCGACCAAAAATAGTTGGGCATCATTTTCCCTATAAACAATGCATATAGAAAGATTTTATTATAAAATAAGCTTCATGTCACGTTTCTCTCAACATTATTCTTAATATTATTAATGAAAAATAAATATTTCAAATTATCGAGAACTTCCTCTTTCATTATAAATATTACTAGAGAATAAATATTGCTTGGGGTTTTATGGTGGCCATTTCGGGCGGTGAAAAAGTGAATCGGTCGATATGGCCAAAATGTCATACGGCGGTGAAGACACTTGGATACGGAAGCCCAGCGAAAATAACTTCTGACAAGAAAAATAAAAAGCAACTAGCGCCAAGATTGTTGCAGGTTAGGTGTCGATGTAGCACACGTGCGAGGCTGCTTTTGCCGCAGGAAGGATTATTGTCTTTGGAAGTAATTCTAGTGAGGAACTTATCTAATTTCCGCGTTTCACGGCCTTACAACTAACTGTGATTACAGTTTACAGGCCCAGGATAAAAAGCATCTTATCGCCCATTTGTCATGCTTGGCTACTCGGTGTTGACTCGCAGTGTCAGCGACAATATTCTCTGTCAAAAGTATGTTATAACGATAGGATAACACCGTGCGTTAATTAGCCGGTTTATAGAGAACTCTGCTTATTGCTTACTCTATGATTTATTCTTCGCCCAGCTTTTTAGAATAGGATTCTTTGATGAATAATAAGCGCTTTTCTTTATCTGGCCAAATAATATATATACACATAGATTAGGTGATAAAGGATGGAAGCTACTTTGTAGTCATTTCCTCTTTCGTTTAGTAACCCATGAGATCTTCGAATACCATGCAAGCTTCCCAAACATATAGGCGTGAATCTTGAATCTTGTCCAATGCTCTTGAGAAACGCCTTATACGGACTCACTTTCTTATTAAGAATCCCCCACTGTCTGCTTAATTTCACCAAAAGCAATTTAACGAGAAAAATTATGGCAAGACCCAATAATTAATTTTTATACCTTGGCAGCTCCTGCTGAGAAGCAGGCGGCCTCTTTGTTATAATATAGCGGCGTCATCGGTTATGCGGTTAATTTATGAGCTTCCGGCTTACATGCATTTCTGGCCCAGTATTGACACAGCATGGAGAAACGTTAAAATTTGTCAGCGGTGTCAGGAATTTGAGCCAACCTGCCACTTAATCAGAACTGGCGCACCGAATAACACCCACTTTTCTGCAGCCAGTAACGGGAAGGTATTCGTTCGAGGGGTGTCCAATTAAGCTTGCCTTGGCATCATTCGAGCCTTATGCCGCGTATTTTTCGTTTACTTTTATTTATTTCATTATATATAATTATTAAATTTAATATCTGATAAATAATATTATAATTTTAAAATATATATTTTTTAATAATTTTAATATTTTAATTATTTTAAAAATATTTTAATAATTTTTTAATATTTTTTTATTTCATATATTTTAAAAGTATATTTTAATAGTATATATTTTTTTGAATTTCAAAAATCCCATAATATTTAATACAATAAATAATATTAAATTTTTTTTTTAAAAATAACCTTGTGATAATATTAAATCCTTTCAACTTGAGTACATACATAATAAGAAAACATACATAAATTATTGAAAACATACAATAAAACACACAATAAAAGCATGGATTTTGTGAAGGATCATGAAGTTTCTTGAAAATGTCAAAGAAAAGTGATTAAAAGAAGAATAAAAAGGTGTAAAAACTTGATTTTTTTTTGTGTCGAATAGCCTTGAAGCACAATTCTCATTATAAGAACCGAGAAAAATAAAAAATAATTAGGGTATGAAATTTTTTTTTATTTTTTTCAACTAATTATTGTCTGCTTGATTTAAAATGAGGGGAAAAAAAAGCAAGCAGTCACTTGTGTATGGCGTGTCGCCTTGGCTCGGCCAGTGCCGAGGCTGGCCGGACAAATGGCCTTGGTAGGCAATCTTTTTTTTTTGTTTTTTTTTTTTTACACACACACACATTTCTTGGCCTGGGACCAGCTGAGGGTGTTAAATGGATTAACTCAGGGCCAAGGTACAGTCCGTGCTTCAATTAATCCTCTTTAGTTGATCACTCTTTATGGCGCTTAGTAATTGACGATAAGCAGTCCAGATAAATTTGCAGAAACAGCAAGTTGTACTAGAATCAAGGTTGAAAGTGATTCAAATAAGTTCATTCAGATTTTGCAGGTGGGATTGGCCCAAGCGCTTAAATCCAATGACTTCACAGCACCAATTGAAATAGTATAATAGTTGGTTGCTTTACATTTGAAGGGTTGTATGGTCTTGTCATTTAATAGTCTTATCGTTAGAGGAAAAAAAAAAGAAAATATATATTATTTATGTGACGTTTTGTGGTATCACTGATTAATATTATGTTGTATATTTTATTTTTTATTGTTAAATTAGGTTTTGAAAACAATCTTTAGTATATTATAAAAGGATTGTGCCTGCCTCCCACTCCATGGTCATACTTTTTTGACGCGTCATCATGCAACTTTTTCAATTTTTTTAATTATTCTTTTTTGTTTTTCCTTTTTTTTGGCTGATCAATTCATCTTCGATTATTTAATAAATTATCTAGATAATAATATTTTGGTAGGTCTCGACTGGGATATATTAGGTATTTAAATAAAAGCTACACAAATAATATTTTGTGGGGTCTTGACTCGGAATAAGTCTTTAAATTAATAATTCGTGTTTTTTGTTCATTTTAGATTTTTTATTTTAATTATCGGCCCAATTTCTAAGCTTCGATAAATTAATCTTCGATTAACTTTCATTAAAAGCTCTCTAAAATAATATTTTTTGGCGGTCAGGCTCGAGGGATAGGGTACATTAGTGTTTTTAAGTTAATTTTTTCCATTATCCTTCAGCCATGGCTGTGGCTTCGATAAATTAATCACTGATTCTTTAATAAACTTTCTAAAATAATATTTTTTGACCGATCGCGACTTAGGGGATAGGGTGCTTGGTTTTTACAATTAATACATCACGACTTCGGGGATAAGTGCTAAATTAGCAAATTGCTTGTTTGTTCTTTCATTTAGAGCGATAGAGTGTCTTTCACGATTGTCTTTGATCGTATATCTGAGGGTTGTTTTTTTTGCAATCTATAGTATATTTTTCTTACTTTTTTCGATAAGTGTCTGGGTACCTACAATTAAGCTACTACAATATAATATTTTTTGGTCGGTACAAATTTCGGGGATAAGTGCTAAATTAATAATTAAGTACTTTGTTTCGTTCCTTTTCATTTTAACTTGATAAATTAATAATCGATTCTTGTGGCGGTCGTATGAGGGGGTTTAAGTTTTTTTTTGCAATCTATAGTATTATATATTAAAGGCATGTGAGGTGTGATTCACGTTTGGCCCTGAGTGTAGCTACTTTTTCTCTTTTTTTTCTTTTCTTTTTCAAACACAGATAATATAGATTATTTAATAGCTCACAAGATAATATTTTTTCTGGAATTCAAGCTGGGGGATATGGTGATAAAAATTAATAATTCGTGTTTTTTCATTCATTTTCATTTTTTCGGCCCCGCGATTATTAAGCATATTGAAAGCTAAGTTATTTTATATTTCTCACAAGATAATATTATTTTGGTTGTCTGGGCTAGGGGGACAGAGTCTTAAATTAATAATTAAATGCTTTTCGTTCCTTTTTTTCTGATTATCAAATACATACGATTAGAAATTTGATAGGTGTCTAGGTGTTAATAAAATCTGTAGATAATATTTTTTGGTCGTCATTTCAAGGGAATAGAGGTGCTAAGTGTCTCATAAATCCTTTTTAGGGCCAATTGTTTTTGTACAAAGTTTAAGAAGAAAAATTTGAATTTATCACATGGCTTGTAATTTTTACTCTAACTTTTATTCACAATTTGGTAAAATGAGGCCTCTGAGGAGTTTCTATTTTAAGGAAAATGTCGCTACAAAGAGATGGAGAGGAAATGGCTCATTAAAATTATAAGATAAGCTCATTTTTTGATGATTAATTAGTTTAAACAATAAACTTTAAGTCAGGCACTTTATTATGTATTAATTAAATTAATAAGTTGTGTGATTCTTAATTCTGTGATAATTAGATTTATTTTTCTATTTCAATATCTAGATGAAGTTTATAGAGCTGCATTATAAAGCGTATTTGTTGGGTTATTAATCTTAATGATCATATACTTAGGTTAGGCGCGTATTTAGATTTGGTGTGTGATATAATTAGGGATGTTTCGAGGTTTGATTCGGTTGGGTTTTTCAATTTTTTGTGTGAAACCGATACATGTTTTTAAATCTACTTGGAAATCGTTTCGGTGCAATTGGTAGGTTTTGAATACATTCGGTTGATGTCGGGTTTTAAATGCTTCTTCGGTTAGGGTTAGTCGGTTTATAACGATAATATAATAAAAAGAGTTTGTGATTTAATTAAAATAAAATACGGGATGTTTCCAATACATGCAGCAGAATCGTGATATAGCGTAAACTGATTTAATAATTTCGGTTGATGCCGTTTTTTACGACCAAATCGGTAAAAATTCTGGAATTGGGATTCCGATTAGGTTTTTAAGACAAATGCCAGTAACATTCCTAAGATATAATGGACAAATGCAAAGCAAAATGTAAAAAGGTATAAACATTTGGTAAAGGAATAGAGAGTGCTAAATATCGGCGCCATTAGGGTTGATCAGCATAGTAATGAATGACAAAGAGTGAAGATCCCATTCACAATTATTGCCGCTTTGAGCACCAAGTCTATTACTCTACATCCTCAAATCCTCAATCATCATCTTAATTTATTATATTGATCGAATCATTAAAAAATCACGTAAATCTTACTGATTCTAAACAATAGCTGAAGCTTTTATACTTCAATCGAAGTTCCTCCATTGTTGGATATGTGAGCTCTTTCACAATACAATTTTTACATACTTTCTTATGTGTATTTATTTATATTCAATTGAAATTATGATATTAGTTAATATTATAGCAATTTATTATACTTTGGAATAATGCTTAAATATCTACACTTTAATTTGACTAATTGGACTTTAGATATTGGGTTATTTGGTGGAAAAAGTATAAAGCTAGAAGCTTTCATCCTTTTTGTCATATGTGTTTATTAATTACATACCCCACTTTGGTGTTCAATTTTAGTGTAGTGATGTTAATGCTGGATGTTTGTTGTTATTAATTACACAGCTAAATTGTTCTGCTAATCAAGGATTTGTTTTGCATCATATTGGGCTGAGATTCCATTAATTTTAGGTCTTGTGGATTATGAATTGGATTTGCAAGATTATGACTTATGAGTTTAACGTATGTCAATATCAAATTAATGAGTCTTTACCATATGCAAAATTCAAATAGGCATTCTAAACTATATAAGCTATGTCTATTAATGTTAACAATATTATTTATTCATGATTATTATTATTATTATGTTTGCCTCTAGAATCATGTACTCCGTATATGTTGGAAATTGTTAATTAAGTCTTTTAGCAGCGTGGACTGACAATCTGCTTTTGCTTGCTGAGGAGTAGGTCATTAAGTTAATTGGAGTGAATATAGCATAAGGGTGTATGATGGCCAGATGAGAACTGATGTTATTGACTGTGGAAGGAGGAGGATTTGTCTCGTCTTCAGTTTCTGGATATAGCAAGGGCCTGACCCTTCTTCTCTTGGGTCAAAAGAGCGAAGATAAACCCATGAGAGTTACCCCGTGGAATCAGTACCAGTTGGTGGACCAAGAAGCTAATACTAATATCCAGCTGGATTCCCATAAGAACTGCCTCGTGCGCGGGTGCGCCTCCTTTGTCTGTTTTCGTCGCGCTACTGCTGGACTTGAAAGTTCATCTCCTCTTAAAGTGGGTCCAACCCAACTACAAGAAGTCTTGCCTCAAGTCAATTCTATTCACGAGATAAAGGATCTGACCTCTCCACCTGATGTTGTCGAGGAAAATAGTATAAAAAAGATCACTATCAAGAGTAGCTTGAGGAAACCAAAGAACGGAATAGAAGTTTCTTGTGGTGGTAATGAAGAATATGGAGTATTGGGCGACGAAGGCAACAAGGTCTCCTCTGAAATGGAAAGACGGAAAGTGCAATTACCAGTTCCTTCTGGTTGTGATAAGGAACATGAAAAACCAACTGAGAAAAATAACGAGGTTAGTGCCCAAATGAAAAGAAGGAAAGTGCAATGGACAGATAAGGCTGGAGGAGAGCTTGTTGAGATACGAGAATTTGAGCCCAGGTAATGCGATCTAGTGTTCCTCCAATCTATATTGAATCATTCGGAGTCTATTACTTGTGAAGAAATCTTTGACATACATATGTCTTGTCCTTTTTTTAATATATTTTGTTTTCGTTGGACATCTTATTATTTTCTCTTCCATTGGATTATATGTATTTCTTCCATCATGTTCTACCATATGTGTCTTGATTATGCTTTCCATGGATTGTAGTGATGATGGTGGATCAGATGATGAATTTGAAAATGGGAGTGAAAAGAGTTGTTCATGCACCATAATGTAGTCTGAGCCCTCTAGAAATTGTTCCTTGCACATGCTTGTCTATAACTAGGCGAATAATCGGAGGTTAAGCCAGATCCAACACGAGCAGCTTTGTTCGTTTACTGGATAACTGGATGGAATATTTGCTTGCACACTGGATACTAGCACCCTGCTATGAGGATTGCAATTTTAAGCTGGCTCTGGCTGAAAAATATGTTACCTATGTTCCAATTTTGTTGCTTCGATTTTCTTAATAATTTATCCTATGGCGCCTTGTTCTCTTGAAGTACATTGTATTGTCTATTAGTTTCCCTACTTTATAGTTTTATCGTGATTGTTTTGCTGGTTTGATAAATGAGATTCAATGTTCTTGAGAGACCTATGTGATGCCCACTCCGGCCACTCTCACCGGGGAGAAAATGTGTGGAGAATGTAATCCGGATTGTTTGGCGGGAGATATGTGCATCTCTTTGTATATAGCTTTTGCTATGTTAGATTTAAAAATATTTGATTCGGTTTTGATTTTAATTTTTTCAATTATATATTAATTGGTTTGGTTTCGATTTTCATTTTAATAAACCGCCAAAAATACATTAAATAAATATAACAAAATAATTTAAAATAATGAATTCAATATGGCCAAATAATACTCCGTATAAAGCTAAAATTGCTTTTAGATAAATTACTTGGCCTCATCATTGGTACTCCACTATATGATAGTACTTTGGCCTCAATATTGTACTCCACTACAACATGATATTAATTAAGTAGATTATTAGTAGTTTTGTACTATAATACTGCTTCGTAATTTGTTATTTATTTTCAATATTGGAGCGTCACTCAATTTATTTTTATTAGACGTTGAATTTTTGAATATTTTTTGTTATTGCAATTGGATACAAGAATTAACAATAATATTTAGTACGGTTTCTTTTACAAATCTTAAAGAATCAATATTGATTTTAATTGAGTGAAGTTACAAATATATTTTTATTACATAATTAATAATTTACGCATTTAAAAAGCGCTAAAACAAACCGTAAAAGCAACTTTAAAATAAAATCGCGTTTATATATTGGTAGGTAGGGTTATGATTTTTAAATTTTTTTAAAAATCGCGCATGTCAGATGGATTTAAAATAAATTAAAAACGATTGTGGAAGCATGTGATGCCTAGTTCAGAGCATGTGTGGGTAGATAAATTTTGAGCCCTTCCAGGATATGAATGCAAAGGGTTTGGCTAGATTGTGGTGATTTCTGTGAGTGATGATGAGTAGTAGTTTAAGAAGGAGGTTTGAAGTGAATTTATAATGAATCTGAGCATCATCATCCATACGGCTAAACGACGTGGTCCTTCCAATGAGTTTGGATTCATAACATCACTTCTCTTCATATTCTTCTGGCTGGGAGAATGGTTTATAAAGAGAATGCCTTTGATAAAACACATATATGTTCATGCCTGGGAAGCGCCTGTTTTAAGCTAACACTTGAGGGGTACTGGGTCAACTATTAGGAAGCTTCACTTAATAGCTTAACCATCATTGAAGTCCAAATGTTTCCTTCTACTCACTCTACAGCTGCTTTCTGTTTGCTCTAAAAGTTATTTGCTTGTCTTCTTCATCCATTTATCGAATGCTTTTAGTGTGGTTAATGTCACCTTTTGGAATCCCCAATGTTGAACACTTGAACTACAAATTCTTAAACTACTTCCTAGATCACATATTTTTTAACTTGAAGAAAATAACAATTTTCCTGCCACTATTCACTTAGCTTAGTCAAACGTATCTACATTTCAAGTTTCAGCTGTGAGTCTGAGCATATGTGATTATGGTATTCTTGACATGTTCAATATGAAGTAGCACTTATGAGTTATTGTTGCATTTGTCCCAGAATACTCTGGAACAACCTGATGGTTTTGCTCCAAATACTACCGATTAACTGCCTTTTTTGGATATAAAAATGTATAAACCTCCATTATTTTGTGGTGGATCCGAGTCGTCGATTAGTTGTTTTATTTGGAGAGGCGATAAGCGATGAAAGACTGTACAGTGTTTATGTCCCAACAAATCATATGTACATAGGGACATATTTTTTGGTCGATTCAACGAGGTCATAAGGCCTGATTTGTATCTTTTATCTTTGATGTTTAGCGATTCACTCAGCTCTTGTCGATGATATTTTAGATTAAATTGATTGTATCTTTATACTTGATGTTTCAACATTCCCAATACAAAAAGTTATTGTTTTTCCTATTCTCTGATTCAAAAGGTAGCATATTGATGACGTCAAAAAACTTTTAAAAGTTATTTATTTGACTATTAAATTGAGACAAATGGAAATAAGATATCTTAACCCATAAGGAGTATGGCTTATATCATCGAATTGACAACAAGATTTGATAACGAACATTCTTGGGAAGTATGTCAGTCGCACAATACACATGGTTATGTAGAAATTTCCGACTCTAAACTAGATGAATTATACATAAGATTTTTGTGCCATAGCCTGCAAATATGAATGGTCGAAATCACTGCCATTTCTCTTGCAGTCATGCCTCTCAGCATCACCGCGAAACTGAATATCCTCATCACGGAAAGGACATCTTCTCCTACTGTGTTAGCAGCTTTGAGTCACATGCCACTATCTTAACCCGACCTACATTCTCTTGGGAATCCTCGTTCTTGAACAAAGCATCTTGTAGGATGAAAGTCCACACATTGTCACAAAATCTGTAGGTATGGAGATGCCCCTGATAAACAGAATATAAATTCAAGAATAGGATCAAAGAAGCGAACAACAGAATGATGATTTATGAAGGACAGAGCCAGGATGATTTATGAACAACAAAATCATATTGCTGTAGGGAATGCCACACCATCAGTTGCATGGATAGGAAAATAATGAATATCCACAGAGAAAAAAGGCGTTAGCCACAAGACTTACCCATTACCCACATGACACCTTAAGTTAGAATGCCTTAAGGAAATAATACAAGATATATTACTCATACACAGAAACATTTAGTAATAGCAACCATGAAATAACTAGAAAGGAAATATGTCACAGATAAAAACGTAGTCAAATTTTGAAAATTACCATGAAACAACAACAAGTTTTTATTAATAACTGGAGAACAAATTGTCATCTAATATACAACTCTAGTCATTTCCTTCACAGCGTAACTATCAACTTGATAAATCAATCCCCAAAACAGAAACAACATGGAAAGGTTCATAATTAGAATATCAAAACATCGCTAGATAATTATTACTTCTAAACAGAAATCACCTTAATTGTAACCTTGCTTTTCACTTGATTTTCCAAAGCATCAGTCATGGACTGTAACAATTCAAAAAAGAAAATAAATTAAAAATACTCCGATTCCCAAAAAAAATATATATATATATATGGGCACGGTTGGGTGTTTCAGGACAGACCTTGTCGAACTGAACCAGAACTTGAATAGCATGTTCAGGACTCAGAATTCCATTGGAAACCATTTCGTCTAGCGTTTCAGTTAAGCACATCCCAATTGTGGATCGCCTATACAGCTCGAAGGTGGCCATGATTGGTCTTTTTCTATCCCTTTTCACCACATGATCAACAGAGAACAATGAAGATAAGAAGAAATTCAATTATCATTATAAATTATAAATCTCAATAAATTCAAGAGAAAAAGTAGGCACGCCATATGAAATATGTTACCTTTCTTCAATTTGAAACAAACCAAATTATACAAAGAACAATTTTGGTGAGTGAAATATACTTGATGTCACATTTCTTCAAGTCGAGATCCATTACAAGCCGTTAAGATCATGACTCGTGGTTTATTAATGAATGAAGTGTAATGGAGACAGTCACACAAAGTGTAATAGCCGATCCATTGCACGTTCAATCCCCGGATCCTAATAATTATCCTTAGACAAGAATTTGAAGTTCTTCACTTGAGGTACTAGTCCACATGAGCAGAATAAGTATTCTCCCAAGTTGCAGGATATTAAATCTAATCTAGCTAATATACCGATTCTGCCGAGAATGATTTTAATCTCACACTGTAGAGCTAGCAATATCAGTATATCACAACATAAACATTTAATTAGAAAATTAAATTACTACCCACCCAATAACTTACAAAATTACACGAAAATTTTCAATCAGCAATCACTGCTTAGTATTCAAACTAATGAAAATTTTATTCATTTGTAAAGTCAGTATTCAATGAAAGCTTATTGAATATTATTCTGACGAAGAAACAGCAAAAAGGGGACAACTAAATTGAAACAACTGACCTCAACAAACACCAACTTTGTCTTTGTTTCCGTCGTACGATGTTGTCTGTCTCAGATTCGGGACTTTTTATATTTACGCTTTCTCCCCAACATTAAAAGTTTCCCTTATTTTCTTGTTATTTATAAACTAGCCCCTATACTTATTATATTCATCAACTTTTCGAAATGTTGTACTCCATGTCTCGAATTTGTATCTCAATTCAAGATACATCAATTGAAAAACTTCAAATTGTCAATTTTTAACGGCTCAATTTTCTTGGTCCCTCAAATATCGACATCTTTTCAAATTGGTCCCCAGTACTTAAATAATTTTTGTAGCATGTAGGCGGAAAATTTACTGAAATGAAGAAATAATATCTTTTTGTTGAGTTGAAGGCATTTTCAAAAGCGTTTTGGAGTCACGGGGGATGGGCATCCAGGCACTGAGAATTAAGATGGGGAATACCAGATAGCAAATGGAGCATTTGATGCAGCTATGGAACATCGAGACACGAGGTCCGTGGGGATGCAAATACAGCCCCTGATGCCCGTGCATTATAGGCATTAAGAGGCATGAGGCCATGAGACCAAATCCTCGAAGACCGAGTCGATGGGGTCTAGAATGAAATGGCCAGTTCAGTGAATAAAGAGGTTTAAAATTCACTTGAAACTTTCTTATTATCTAAAAATTTCGATTCTCCATAAGTGGCTTTGTTGGAAATTGATAGAGTTGTTACTTGATTTGTGTCGTTTATTATATCGTTTAAGCTAAATCTAGAGTGTAGATTTATCGTTGAGAATACTAAATTATAAAATATGCTGATTGGAAAACAAGTTTGATGGGGAACTTTATAGCAAATCACATTGAGAGTTCTTTTCTAGTTGATTTACGCGGCCAGCCGAGAGCGTCGCTTGAGGGGAAGCTTGTATAATAAAGATACGGTGTTGTTGCTTCGGTATTTTGATTATTAATGCATTCGGATTTTTTTTTTTATAGAGATATTAGACTTCGAGAGGGGTTTAAGGTGTTGATATATCTGTTTAAAGTTATATATATACAAAAATTGGGTTATCCACGACGATTGGTGTCGGAGGCAGTTTGAAAGCAGTGCAGATATAGTTTATACGAAATTGATAGCGAAAGTGCGAAGATTAATATCGACATATCATGAATGGTCGATGGGGTTGTTCGCCCATTGGAAGATGAGCATGGAGGATTATTTTGTATGGGAAGAAGCTTCGCCAAGCCTTTGGCGAGAGCGCAGAAAATATGGAGATTGAAGGGTATGAGCTAGATAGACAAGTCTTGGGTATAGTGAGGCAAAGTCGCTGCATCCCAGAAAGCGTTGTTGCGATGTAGCGAAGGGGAGACCGCGACAAAACCCGGTATTAAGCTTTGTGAGATTTATATGAGAAACTACGTCATGAAGAAAAGCTGGTAAGAAGTACAGTTGATGAAAGCAATTTGTTTAAGCGAGATGTCGATGAATACTCCGATTCATGGCGCCAGCGTTAAATAGTTTGATCATCCGGTTGTCTTGTTGAGGTTAACCGAGGATGAATTACGAAGCATTGATCTATTGACATGTCTTTGCGGATAGTTGGGAGCGATGAGAATTTCTTGTGAAGTAATTGATCCGGAAATGAGAGATTTGCGGCTTAAGGTGGTCGAAGGAAGCGATGCTCTGTCAGAAGAAGTTCACAGGAAGAATGATGGGGTTGAGAAAGGTTACCGTTGAATGTAGGCAGTAGGAACTATAATGAAAGAGCGATAAGAATAAATGGAGGTGGTCAGGGGAAGAGTAAGTCAAAGTTTGGAGGACGTACTCTTGAGTCTTTGAGAGGATGTGGCAAGGCGGTCGCGTGTTCTTGGCAATCTGAGGCATCTGGCCCAGTAGTCGAGAGGGGCGGCAAGGCGATGTGAATGTTGTTGATGATTATGCGGATGCTCTACTCTTGTCTGTTGATTGCTCTATAAATTCTTGGATTTTGGATTCTGGAGCATCATTTCATACTATACCATCTCAGGATATAATGTTGAATTATATGGTTGGATATTATGGGTGATTAAATGCTTGCTAACGGTGGCCATTAGATTGAAGGTATGTGAGATGTGAACTTGAAGCTGTCAAATGGTTCTACCTGGAGATTGACTAAAGTGAGGCATGTCACCCAGAAGTTGGTGAAGAGCTTCCAAATTTAATGAGTCAATTTTGGGATATAAGGATGGTTCTTAGAAGTACATTAGGTGAAGGCAAGCGGAAGGGTAGCTCGAGGTGCGATATGGAGTGTGAGTGCGAGAAGATAGGTACTCTGTGCCGCTAGGGAGTTCTGGTATTTATAGGCGTGATAGTTAGAGAGACGATGTTGTGGCATGGCCGATTGGGTCAGCATGGCCGAAATGTATAAAGCTGCTTGTTTCAAATAATGTGATACACGAGCTCAAATCTGTTGATCATCATATCTGTGAGAGGCGTGATTGCAAGGGAAGTAGAAGAAAGTCGGTTTTGCTAAAAGCGGGCGTTGAGCCATCCCCGAGAGAGAGCAGAGTTAGTTCACACAGATGTTTGGGGCCGGCTGTTGGTGCAATGGGAGGATTCGTTGTATTATGTAACCTTGTTGATGATACTGACGAGAAAATTTTTGAGTTTACTAGAAAAATAAATTGAAGTTTATGAAGTCTTAGAAATGGAGAGGCGCATGGTTGAGAATGAGGCAATTTGTGAGTGGGAAAAGTGTTTGAGATCAGGCAATGGGGAATTTGAATCTACGAACGTGATATGGATTTCAAACAATATTGTCTTGAAAGAATGGAATAAGGGATCTGAGAAGACTATTCGGGAACACCCCACGGCGACGGAATGAATAAGCAAGGAATTGAACACTTGTAATGACTGAATAAAGGCGTAAGGAAGTATGAGGAATTCTGTTTGTGGTTTACACCAAGCGTGCAGGCGGCAAGCAAATATAGCTCTTTCTTTGCTTTTCTTGATAAAGAGAGGACTACGGTCCCTCTCACGAGATTTGAAATTCCCGAAGAGTGGAGTTCTAAGAAGGTAAATTATTCTTTCACGAAAGTATTTGGTTGTTTAGCGTATGTTCATGTTGAAGCCAGATGCTAGAGCTTGAAGCTAAATCTAACATTCTTTATTTTATTGTAGTTGTAAGCGTGTGAGATGGGATACAGGTTCTATGATTTGAAGAGCTGGGAAGATCATTCGAGAAGCAAGAATGTGGTCTTGATGAGCCGGGTGTTATCTGAATGAGAAAGTGTTAGAGGAGAGAAAGTGGAAGGAGAAATTGCCATGAAACAGAAAGTGAAATGCGCGAGGAAGGCACGTGACTAGGTTCTTTCAAATGGCATGTCTTAGATCGTACCGCATAGAATCCAACTTTGAAGATCCTTTTTGTTGATATATGCCACCTTTAGAAGAGAGATGGAGTTGAATGGAGGAGGCAGCGAGTCGATGATAAGCATTTTGTCGGTGATCAGCGAGGAAAAGATAGTCACGATAGTGATCGAGATGGCAGGGGACACGCAGTCACCAGGAAGAAGTATACATGTCGAGGAAAACCAACTTCGGAGGTATTCTCCCTGCTAACTACTATTTGTTAGCTGGCTTTGTTAGTTATGTCGAAGCGTGCGATGTGATAAACGATCAAAGTGGGAGTTAAGTGAAGAGGTAGATCATTGTTGACTGACAAACGCATGGTGAGTTGAGCCAGGCCGCCCCGAGGAAGCTTTGAGGAGAAGAATATTGTTGAGAATAAATGGGTCTCTCTTGAATCAAGGAGGAGCAGGATGGTAGCAAATCTTTATAAAAAGCTTCGTTTGGTTGTGAAGTTTCCAGCAGGGGAAGGAATTGACTTCTGTTGCGGAAATTTTCACCGCTTTAGTATTCAAGCTTGTGACAATCGAGGCTGTTTGGGATTGGTAGCCGAGATGATCGCACGCCGTGAATGGATGTAAAGCTGGCGTTCTTACGTGAGTGATCACAGATGAAGAAGAGTTATTCATGAAAGCGACCTCGAGGCTTTGAGGTTAGAGAAAGAAGATTTGAGTGCGCAAACTTGAGAGGAAAGGCTTATGCGGCAGAAGCAAGCTCAGAAGATGGAATATTACCTTTGATAACTTTATGAGTTGAAGTTTAATAAGTTATTGAGACAGGCCAGCTGGCATTTACATAAGGAAGTTTAAAGATTATGTTATGTGCTTAACATGTTTGATGATATGTTGATTGTGGGAGGCGATTTGCAAAAGGTATGAACATGTTGAAGAAAGAGTTGTCGATGAATTCTACTAGGATTTAGATAGAAGACCTAGGTGAGCGAAGCAGAGTGCAGGGGATGAAATAATCGGAGATCGGGATTCTGCGAGATTGACACAAGAAGAATACTGGCGAAGAAGGTAATCAAGCGGAATTGACTTATCTTTGGATGACTGTAAGTATCCGTTAATTTGCTCATTTTCAGTGCTCCAGTCTGAAGCGTTCACGAGGCGAAGATGATTTGAGTATATGGATAAGGGTGCCTTATTTTGCGGTAGGTAGTCTTATGTATGCTATGGTGTCTTATTAGACACGATGTACGTCTTTGTGGGAGTTGTCGGTAGATGATATATATGTCTAACCCGAGGAAAGAAACGTTGGGAAGGCGTGAAGTGGATTTTGAGATACTGAATGGTAGTCTTGAAAAATCTTGATGTTTAAAGTAAATCTAGTCTGTAGGGTTAGTGGGATATGTGAATATCGATGGTGGTGATGTTGATAGTGACTATCTAGTGGATGTTTGGGGTCTTCTTTAATTTGGAGATCGAAGTTGACCAATAGTAGCGTTATTACAGTTGGCCAGACAAAATATGTTCTTTATGGCGAGGCTAGTAGGAACTAAATGCTTGAAAGAGCCAGATCTTGAAAGGGCGGATCTTGAGCATGGATGTAACACCTTGTCTTTGTGATAGTCGAGTCACGATTTATCGGCTGAAATCCATGTTTTAAATGCGAGGACAAAAGCACATAGGGCCGAGGTTCGAATTTCGTAAGATTACGTATTGGAGAATGGGGTCACTGAAGGCGACAAGATTACAGGAGATCGAAATCCACAGTGATATCGTGTTTACAAAAGTTTGTAGCAGGAAAAGTGATTGTGTTAGAGCAGTTAACGCCGGAAGGCGTGCTTCAGCAGAAGGTGGCTGGCTAATGGAATTGGAGAGTGCTTGAAGGCGGTGATTTGAAAAGGCTAGTAGGAGGGTGTTAGAGTTGAAAGGCGCGTTTTACACAACAAACGTTTGAATCGAGGGGGATCGAGACAGTGAGACACGAGGTGCGATAAGAGTCTCGATGCCTGAAATGGAGCTGGCGGTCTGTGTATGGGCCATCCGAGGCCTGGCTGCCGATGGGTCTCGTCGTTTAGTCTTGCGTGCGTGTATAAGCTGTTCGAGAGGCCTTCGAGGCCGTCGAACGTCATCGGGCCAGGGTCTCACGTCAGCCAGCCAGTTAATTTGAATAAAGAGGTTTAGGTACTTAACTTTCTTATTATTACAAAATTCGATTTACCAAGTCCTTTTGTTCAGAATTCATTATTCTATAATGATTTGCATCTCCATATATCGTTTAATTTAAATCTGGGGTATAGATTTGTGTTGAGAATCTTAGGGTATAAGTATTGCTCAATTGGAGAAACTTAGTTTGATAGGGTTTGTAGCAATCGTTGTGAGGTGCTAGTTGATTTACTGCAGCCAAGCCAGGCCCACATCTGTGAGAGCACGTATAAAGATACGGTATTCTTTCGGTATTTTCAATTATTGTACATTGAGATTATATAGAGATATTAGGCTGAGGAGTTTGGGTGTTGATATATCATTTTAGGTATATCTGGTAGAGATTCTCCAACACTTTCACATCGACAATTGTGCAAAACAAAATATAAGAAGAGTGTTGTACACTTTTACAGTATATATTTCCACTTGAGTGCTGATGACATGAATATAGAGACCAATCCCTAATCTAGCTGCAACTATCAACACGCTGTCGCACTAAGAGGATATATGAAGATATTTGATCCTGTGTTCCAACCAAATTCAAACCATCAGAATACAGAAACATTTGAAAATGGAGCATAAACGTGTAAACGCAGAACTCTTCGAAAAATTAAAGACATGAGCACAAGTCGTATACTAATTTACAATGAAAGCACTACTGCATTCCCATGTCTAAGCATCAAATTTTAGTGCTCCTAAAGACGAGAATCAGGACGTGCCATAGTTTCCAATGTCACAAATCCATCACTGCTGCCTATTCCTTAATTTTTTTCTAGCAAGTTAAAGTACATATGTTGTATCGTTTTAACCATGAAATGTTTCATTCGAAAGAAAGATTAAACAAAAAATTGAAGTCAGTGCACATAGAGCAAGGAAAGAAAATGAACATAAAAGACTATCACGAGGCAAATGAGGGACAGTGCAAATGAGTGTAAGTGAAATGAGGCAAATGAATGTAAGTGAAAAAATAGGAAAAGTTCATTACTTTGCTTCTTGGCTCATAAGATATCTCTTTCAACTTTCAGTTGCATGCACCACTGGGGGAGGTAATATTGTTATCAGTTGCTTCATCATATATTCCAACTTTTCTAACTTATCCACCTTCTCTTCTTGTGGAAGACATTGGCCTAACATTTGGATAACTAGCTCACTCGCACATCTGCCCCTCTCCAACAACTGTTTGGTGCATTCAAAAGCTTCTTGCACTCTTCCTCGGGAACACAACCCTGTAACCAAAAGGTCCAAAGCATGGCTATGTGGGCACTGTCCCTTCTCTAATAGGTAACTCCACAAGTTGAGACCCAAGTCTACCATTTGGTTCATGCAGAAGAACTTCATTAACATGACAATTGTTCGTGTGTCGGGGACAAATTTCCTCTCTATCATCTGTTTGAAAAGTTCAAGAACACCATCTGTGCCTCTTAATTTCCTCAAACCTGAAAACATAGTATGATATGTAACATTATCAGGGCCAATATTTTTCTTCACCATCTCATCCATTATTGACCAAGCCAATTTTACATCTCTGCATCTGATTAGAGAACTCATGAAGGCATTATAAGCCCCAACATCTGGCTTAAGACCCCTTGTCAATATTTCACGAAATAACTGTTTTGCTTTAGCTATGTTCCGTGCCACACCTGCTCCATGAATCAAAGTTGTAACTGTCTCTAAATTTGGAAAGAAACCAACACGTTCCATTTCTTCAAATAGCCTCAAAGCATCCCCAAGACAACCTCTCTTACAGTAAGCATCAATTCTAATGTTATACGTCACATTGTTGGCCTTAAAACCTCTGCGAATCATCTCATGATAAAAGAGCTCCACTGAGGTGACATCACCAGATTCCTTGAAACCCAAAAGTAATATGTTCATTGTCTTCACGTTGGGAGTAAACCGTGGATGCATCTTGTTGAACACTGATCGTGCTTCCTTCATCTGCCTCTGTGTGCAAAATGCTCGAAGGAGGACGTTGAACTCTTCGGTACTAAACTTCTTGCTATGAAATACTTTTTTCTCCATCTTCTCAAATGCCTCAAGGGTATCCTCAAAGGATTGGAATTTGGCAATTTTTGACAACAAAATGCTCATTGATTTTGTTGTCAACAAAGAAGGATGAGTTTTTTTAATTTTTCCAAATAGCTCCCAAGCTTTAGAAAAGTACCGCATCCTAGCAAGTATATGAAGTGTCTTCTCAAAAGCATCTGAACTTGGAATGAATTGGGATTGAGATAGGGAGAACTTGAAAAATTCATAAGCTTTAAGTCCATTTGAGTGAGAAGCAAATAATTTACCGAGAACATTTTCGACGAAGGTGGTAGAAATAACAGAAGGAGGAATTTCCGAAATAAGGGTGGGCCGCAGTGGACGGACAGGAAACGGATGGTTATTTATGATTCTAGTGATTTTCTCTACTTCAAATTCTATCAAGGAGTGAGTCTGATTGAGCCGTGTACTGTGCACGTTCACTTTATGAAAGCCTTTAAGATATAGATCACACGCACTTCTTCTGATTACGAGAAGCATGATATAATATATGAAGTTGGCTCCTACAGCTAATTCGGAAATGACTGCCAGGTGGCACTGCTGTTATACGAAACAAAGAATCCAGTGAGTTCCCATCACTTCAAAGGAGTTTCACAATCATCAGATGCTGCCAGGTATATAAACATCATTAAGTCAACTGATTCACAAGGATAGAATTTTTGAAAGAGTATAGCATCGGTCTGTAAAAGAATAAAAAACATGTGTAATGAATTTCAAACCATTTATTTTTAAAATGAACTTATCTACATATAAATTAGTTTCTTCATAGTTTCTACATGTAAAATGCAAAATTTTCATAATACCCAAATTCCAAGTGTAGAACGGTACTACTAAGATAAGCATATCAATTGGAAGCATATCAATTCCACTGATGACTTGATTAGTTTATCAGACAACATACCTACCAAATGATTAGCAGACTCCTACTAAATGCCACAGAGGGTTCAAATCCCTCTCTTCTTCTCTGTTCATTATCTAGTTACGCTTGGAATATTTATGTCTAGCTTCAGATCATATTTTACATTCTGCAGGCTTACGGATATAATGAAATAAAATGAAAATAGTTCGCTGATCACTACACTTATCTTTTAAAAACTTTTTATGATTAGTCGGATAGTTAATATTAACTTTGTGCTTGAGTTAATTTGGAAGCTTATTTCAGTCATCATAGGGGTAAGAAATTTGCGTTATGTAACCCATGAGCGTTAGAGACATATTGATGAACTAAATTTAATATGTTCTCTATCTAGAGCTCTTAAAAAACGATTACCAATTAGTCAACCTATCTAGGTGAGCATTTCTCCGACCACAGTAAAGTCAACTTTTGCTCTAGAGGCTATCAAGATCAAACAGTTACAAAAAGCTCAATGGAGAAAGATGGCATCTTCAAAGCATGAATGTTTTCATATAAACACGCATTAGGAATATTATCTCGTTGAAGGAAAAGAACAAACAAGTAATATGCATAGGTGTAAATAATTGAATTTGACAAACTCAAATGTTGGAACATTAAAAAAAATGGAACTTTAGCTACAAGTGATGAAATTGGTACCTGCTGGCTGTTTTAGTGAGAGATGCAAAAAACGAGAGGGACCTTACTTTGTCAACTACTTCAAAGGAAAAACGTACTCTGTTTTGGAGCTATAGAAAACGTATTAATGAATAATGATTGCACTCCTAAAAGACAATATTTGATATTTGATGGTGTGTATAACAATTGATCTATTTGATGATGTGTGTACTGTTCAACATGAATAATGTTCGGCTAATCTTATTTTCCACAAATCAACTAAGCATAAGTTGATTTAAAAAAAAAGTCTGAAATCACCGATTTATTTTCTGGAATTTATTTTCTGGCTTTATCTTATGTGTTGAACAACCAAATTAACTTAAATACATTTAATAATAAAACAATCATTGACCAGTGCCAAGAATTATCGGTAGATTATCGTCATTCTTACATTTAGCAATCATTCAATTCACAAAATTTAAACTCGCTGTATGATAAATACGAAACCAAATCCAACAATTACTTCCATTACCAAAACTAACAACCCCAGATTAACTAATTGAGAAATTTATCACTCTCATGCGATTTTAAATTTCTTGTATAATAGATCTGTCAAAAATACCGATTGATTTTTTTTTTAAAGAAAGAAAGGTGGTGGCAAACAATAGATTCGTAATTGATTAGAAAATTATGTATTCTTGTAGGTGTAGATTCTAACAGAAACCCAGGATGTAGGCCAATGCAGAATTAAATGCAGCACTCAGTTAGAATAAATAAAATCACTGGACACAGTCGCGTCGATGGATAGGCTGATTTTGAAACTGTCTTTGAAGCAATTTCCTGACAATACGATATCACAGTAAGCAACCAAGTATCTGAAGCCAGAAACTTTTCTGAGACAGCGACCCGCGATCAGCCAAAATAAAATTTGTGAGGATAATTGCATATTCTGAAATTATCCAAAATGATGGCAATCGGCAAATGCTATCACGTATCATACCAGCTGGCAACAACGCGCGACAAATCACGACCTACTACATCCACGCGATAGCGGCGACCATGACCTCGCGATTGGCTTCGGCCAACCCAATGACTCGATAATAATATCAACTTCGACAATACAGCAGCTAGTATCAACTTTCCTTGATAGCGCTGTTCGACAACTTCAGCAACTTCGATAATGGTATCAGCACCGACAACTTCCAGCGGTAAAACTCGACAACTCGCGGCTTCAGCAATCCCTCTGACTCGGTATAGAGACACACGCAAGCCCAATGCGCGTATAATCCAGCGCCAGCCTGCGGGGGCACATGCCGCGTCGGCTTGTAATAAGCTGCTCCGCTAGAATACGTAGCACTTAGTCACGAAGCGATCACGAATCGCTCTTGAGTGCGAAAGCGCTAATCGTACCACTAAAGACGAAGCGAATCTAGGACAACCCGACTTCAGTGCTTGTCGGCTTCATGCTCTGACTCTTTATCACGACTTCAGCAATTTCCTCAAGCGCTGTCACATTTCGCCCAGACCACAAAACACAACGCAGCATTTCCGACCCACTTCGGCATAATCAACATATAATTCAACCGCGAAATGTCATATATATACACATACATATCCGTAATCAAGTAATTAATCGGCCTTTGGCTGAGATAATTACTCGCCTCATTTATTAAATGAAACTCATTCATAGCGGCGGACCTTTCCAACGATCGATACTAAAACATTTCAAAATTATAATTATTACTTATAACCTGTTATTAATATAGCATTCACTATATATATAATGCGTAAGATGCACTCAGAAATAATGACAATAAAAGTTCCCTGTCTTATTAAATGCAGGTTTCACCATTAATGATCGAGTTCCGTTACTAGTTGAAAGGTCCACAACGTTTGATATTAACAACTAATCTCACGTTTCTAACCGTCTTTCAATCACAATCGATTCATTGTTACAACACAAAACTCATAATGTCAAGACATTCTCACAAAATCACCTAAAAATCCACCGAAACTGCAACAAAAACAATCTAAATAAAGTCCACGGTACTACTTCTATCATTTAAACCCGTTTAGAAAAGTAAAAAGTCAACTCTGATCCTAAGACGTTCAGCCCCATAAATCGATTATTATCACCTTTGTCGATAATCTAAGCACAGATATCGATTACATAACATAATAATAAACATCGAAGCTCAAAGTCCTTCCAATTCGAGAAGAGTCAACATCGCTCTAAACTCGAAATGCTCAAAAGATTCGAACTTTTTATAACTGCAGCCCCAGCGCGTAGAGGATGACTCAAGGGAAAAGCTACTCGAAATTTTAGGACGAAATTTCGCGAATAGGGAAGAAAATGAAGAGCAATCGAGGAAAATGGGGAGGGGGATTTGTTTAATGATAAGACATTTGGATAGGTATAAGAAGGTCCATTAGGGTCCAGCATAAAAAATATCTCGAGAGTTCTTCCGACTTTAGATTAGGTTTTCGGTTTAGTTTAAATACCGGTTTAGCAACATGGCTAGCATAAATTTTAAATTTGACTACGAATAATATTATAAATATCTGCATGCAGACGGGTTATTCTATTTGAGAAGGAAGTCGATAGAAGATGATGAAGTGGGGAAGATCACCTAATTTCGATGGAAGTAAGAGAAATAAAATTGTAAGTGATATTGCTTTCCGAAATATAAGCGATAAAGATGTTTTTTAATGAAAGTTCTTGATGTATTTTGTTAGATCGATATAAGGAGGAAAAATATATGATTTCTATTATTATTGATATAAATGATGTTCTTTTTATTATTTCAAATATTAAATTACTAATTTATTTTATCCTATACACAACTTATAAATGTGATGTCTTTATAAAGTCGTTTACCACACTCTAGTTAAGCAGTTATAAGTTGTCTTTACGAACTTTGTGGTTACCTACTTATAAATGTAAAAAAAAAAAACAACCCAGACACCCTCGTAATGTGTTTTACTGTTTTCGTATTTTATTTCATCAAAGTCTATATTAAAGGGAGTCAATCCGTCTATTAGATTATGTGTATGTGAAACCATTCAATTTTTTTTTTTTTTTGATAATTAATAACGACCATACAGAATTAGAAATGCTGAGGTTAGAATCGTCGAATCACGGACAAGGTACTTGGCGTCGATGGATGACTCACAAACCAGCACATCCTCATCGTAAATCCATAAAACGATATACAATGGAATGAAGCGGTTTTAAGAAAAAAGAATCCATTCGTGGTATTTCCTAACCACAGCTTACGCAATATGTGAACATCGAATTTACTGAAATATCTCCCAATGACAATTGCAGAAATCCCAAAATACAATGGACAAATACAATCCAAAAAAAATAACAATTTGTGAGGATCTTGCCACCCGGCCTTCACTTTTGAAGCAAAGGCTGATCGCTCAGACAAGCTCGGAATAAACTCACAACCACACAATCGACGGACACAAATGAAAATCACTTAGGAATAGGGTGTAAGTTCTTGAGAAGCTTAGTGAATATGTATCTCAAGAAAGCGAGAATTAGCTTCGCTCCCAGAGTATTGTCTCTTATAAAAATCATGAATTCGCATAAAATATGTAGATGATCACGGGGATCTGATACCATTAGGGCCATGTAAGAGTATATCATTAGTGAGTTCGTTATGTCTCTTCACATCATGAGGTTATATCAATCACAAATTCATTCTTGTAATTCGTTAGTTCATAGGCCCAATCTAAGTAACATGCGGAACCTAATAAAGACAGCAATCACAGAAGATCATATTATCCCAGTAAACAATGACATGATACGATCGAATCCATAAGCATACTCATCGACCCGACAATGTAAAACCTGGGCCAGCTAGACATTCATTGCCCAGCTTACCCGGCAGCAATCTTCTCACGACCAATTTAAGCAATTCGTCAGTGAGCATAAATCCAGGATTCCTACAACTAATGCGCATATAATCAACTTTCGACCATCTGAGGAGAAACTTATGCCTATCAGCCATAAGCTACTTATGCTTCGTAACGAGGAGGTGAGAAGCTGAAAGCAGCAGCGCTCATCTAGAAGTATAGAAGCGATACGGATCTTGGCCAGCGCTCGTAACGAGATCTGAGGCAAAGCCTTTCTCTTGTTGGTACCGTGGTCTGAGAGCCGCCTGCTTCCATTACCGTGGTCTAAAGGCCAAACGCCACCAGCGCTCGTACCCGTGGTCTGTGATCGCGCTCGTACAATATTGCAGGCAACATGACAAATGCTGCAGTAGTCTGAGGCAACTTGTAGCCTTTTCATTACCGTAGTCACAAGAGATAACCACTAACTAACCGTACATATAACTGATCAACACATTTGGTATATACGTAAATAAAACTCGCGTCAAAAATCTGACTTATCCACGAAGAAGTAAATTAATCACACTGGTGAGGATAAATGCCTCGCAGGCAGCAAATAATAGCCTCGAGATTAGTCGAGTTCCGTTTCTACGCTCAGCCTAATCCAATGGCGAAAATACAATTACTACTTACTCTGATCGTAACCCCATTTTGGTTTTTAGCTATCGACTTACAACAGTATAGTTGTGACAGCAACTCATGATGTCATTTCTGACGTTTAACGACTAATAAAATAGCGAAATTCGACCACTTTGACGATAAATTTCATTTACAAACTGATTCGACCTCTGGCAACAATGATGGAGTTCTGACTAATTAATTGAATTTATATGATCTTTAATTTATTCAAAGAAATGATTATTAAAATAAAGCATAAAATCACTATATCAGCATCTTTCTCTTCGTCAGCGTCAAAATCATGACTTATATTTGAGACAACTATATTGAGATCATGCGTCATAATACAATTTAAGGAAGTTTGGGAAAAAGTCAACAAAGTCAACTCTCAAAATCCTTTGTTTTCAGCCTTGAGATCAATTTAATCACCTCAAAGAATCAGCTTGTCAGGGCTTAGATGAAACCTCTATGCCGTTTAAAGTCCCAGTCTCGAAATCTTAAAAGTCGACAAAGTCAAACTTCCGGCTTATGAAATATCAACAGATTTAACGCTGCTGCGATGTGTAGAGAATGTTGAGGGAAGATGAAAACCAACTTTTTTTGTGGTTTGAGCCCTGAAAAGGGAAATGGAAGAAATGGAAGAAAAATTTTCAGGGAGGGTATGAGGGAAGAAGGGTTTGCTTGTTTGGATGAAGATGAAACATGATAAGGATGAGGGAGATATTTAAGAATGACTTAAATTAAAGTTTGATTTGGGTTACTTTTCACCAAAACTTTCGCCATCTGATAAAGCAGATTTAAATGTTATTCCCCAGGCATATATTCTGCTAAATACGTACTCAAATGCCGATATACTCGATACTACTCCAAAATTGATATAAATCCTCAGGATGAGCCGATAGAAGCCTCAATTTAATAAAATAAAACTTAAAGCGTAACTTAGTTGTTATTCGTAATTCATTTTCAAATAACTCACTTTATCTGAGGACTTTCCAAAATGTCCCACTTTTAAGGTTCCATTTTAACAATTTCAAATTTAATTTTTTAGTAAATACCAAATATACCCTTAGCCTTATATTTCCATGCAAATGGTAGAATGATACATGAAAACACATACTCTAACAGATACGAGATGAACAAATAGTTTGCGATAATTTCTCCTTCCAAAACCGATAGCAAAGGTAATCAAATTCTATGGCCATTTTGAGGTGTTCTTCCTTCTACAATAACGGGTTAGGCTAGCGTATTAGTTAAAATCAAACTATTGAGAACTTACTTATTCATGCTAAATTTGAAGAATTTGTTTGAAATAGGATTTTGCCAAATGGTCTTTTGTTTATGGGTATGATATCAAATTATTGAGATTTGACAACTTGCTTTTTTAATGATAGATTGACTAATTGTGAATTAACTCAGAAATTTAAACTTATTAATTTCGTTTTCCTTTTTAGTGACCCTAAGTTGTTTGATTATTTGCCTCACTTAAGGATTTCAACTTATATGAATTTATATGTTGTATAAAATCACACTATTGTGTTTGATTATTTGATTAGAATGAGATTGATGTGTATCATTGAGATCATTTATCTAAACTTACTTGTTTTCAGGAGATGAATTGATGTGAATTGAGGCCGGACCATGCCAATAAGGATGGAGGATATACTGATGTCTTGAACATTTTTACATATGGTATTAATAAGAATGAAGCACAAGTATTTTGACCCGAGAACACAACTTTCGAGGGCATTTGCCCAAAGAGGAGTAGTATTGTGATTGAGTTAGATTATGAAGCACAAGTATTTTGACTAGCTTAACTGAAGGCTTGTTGCTAAAGAGTAGTATTGTGACTGAGTTAGATTCCTTGGCTTGATACGAGTATCTACCTGTAATGCCCGTGGTTTCTAATGGAGTATTAATTAGTGTTTTGAAGAACAAAATGATGCACTTGAATTTCATGGCGTCTTGAGGACTTAAAGAGTAACGAGAGTTGGATTCTTATCAAAGGAATCTTACCCAGGTCGTGGTTATAGAGAACAGGTGAGATTAGAAAAAGAGGTGCCGGATATCTAAGATTGTAATTTGTCGTAGTTGACATTTTGAAAGTTAGTTGAGATATCATGAAGTTAGTTATGATGTAAAACTATTATTCGATCAATAAAATTATGGGTTTAACCCAAAGTAATATGAGTACAAAAATCTTTTGATTAGATCAAATTTGTTCATCAGCGGGTTCATCGCGATAATACTTTCTACCAATCTCAGCGTGGTTACCAGATTATGCTATTCGATGTTCGGATGAACCATAGTACCTTTTGACTTATTTGAGATAGTATGTCTTCATGCATTGTCTCGGTTATTTGTACTAAACTTTTCTCAAATCTCTAAAACTTGAGCAACTTACTCCGATTGTATGGAATTGCCATGGGTTCTTGTTTACAGTGGCAATTACAGCGCCTGAGTATCGCGTGACTCCCTTTTTGTTCGGATTATCCCTTATTGGTAGTATATCATGTAAGCATTTAAATTTAGAATATTTTATCAGAATTGGAAGTTTAGCCCCACTGGAAGTTTTCTCGATTATGCTACCGTCCACGAACTAAGCCTTTGGATAAAAAGATTAATCTCTTGCCAGGAAGAGAAGTAAGCAGGAATAGAAAGACTAAAATGATAGAGATTAATGTTCGGTTTCATTAAAGATAAATGCCGTCTTTACAAAGAGCGAGTTACATATTTGGATATTCACATGTAATTATAAGCAAAACTCCAAAACATTGTTAATACTTTAGGCGCTATGTATTCTGTGGTAGTCTATGACAACATATTTACAAGCAACAAAACAAAGGCCTTGAACCAAAAACGAACCCATATACTCCGTAACTGCATTACTTTATCGCATGATTCACGTACGTTCCATCAACTAGATTGCAAAAGCTCCACGTCGGTGCGTATTTCTGTCGTGCATTCAAAACCTCATCTGCGTTCTTGAGGTCCGTATTTTGCATATTTCACGTCATTAAGAACAAAATTTCATGCACTTTAGGAGTGAAGATGGGGAATCTTTTCACGTGCTGAAAGTCCGTAATTGATTGAAGAGAGTCAACTGGAAGGCGATTTTTCTTTCTCTAATTGATCTTTTCGCATATGAGGTATTTTGTAATCGTTTCCTCCCTACATTTCATTACTTCAATCATGCATTCTTGAAAGGTTAAGAAAACTCGATTTAGAGCATTTGGTGATAACTCTTCGAAAGATTTTTTCACAGCTTCCACTAGGTCATCTATTGTCTTTGGAGCCTCGCGATATTGTAACGACTGGATAGCTCTAAAATATCCCAAGTCAAGTAAATTCAATTCCGGGACTATTAGGGGTGAAGCAAGTTAATCGATATGTCGAAACCGCTCTTTGAAGCGTCTTAAAGAAACTTTATCAAATGAATTGATATGGCGTTGCATTGTCCTGTTGAATATAAATTGTTGAACTTCGACTGCAAATTGGTCATTTCTCTTTGATCGCTGGAAGTAATTTTTCTATCAAGCATGATCGTATAACATCTTGAGTGATAGAAAGGATTTGTTTAGTCTCTAAGGTACCTGGCGCCCGGTTAACATAGTTACTCCTAGCCGACTCATAACAAAGGGAAAATTCACACATTATTTTCCATTGAGGAACAACTTTCTACGTTGCGGACAGCCTTCGATTCGAGACGACATGGTGCTAAAACATAATCTTGAGATAAACCTACACTTTTTCGGCGGCATTAAAGGCCGCGATTTTTCACCGGGGAGCAAATGTACTTTGGGATTCTTGAGACATATGAAACCACTTTTCATCAATTACCAACTAGATCATACATCCAAGAGGTATTCTTGAAAGAGTTTCGATTGTTGGAAAGACTCTTGAACTGGCGTTGATAGACAAAAGCTTAACTAGAAGCATATTTGATTCGATTAATTACATGGTTTAATTGCATTTGTATGTCTTCTCAGAAAGCACCTCTTTGATCCTCTGGAAACGCAATTTAGGCATCCCAAAGCATTTCTAAATCCATGTCTTTTTAAATGATATAATGGGATTTGCTTTTACCTTATCGGGATCAACTTTCCAAGCGTTTTATACAGCGCGGCTACTTGAAAGATTATTTGAAAAATCCAGCCATCTGAGTAGCAATGAATGATTTTTGCACTCAAATTTTCCTCACGGTTTCACAGCCCAAGCAGTACTCTTTTCTGAAACATCTTTATTGAGTCGTACTTTTAATTTCTTTCAAATCGAACATGATTATCCAACCGCTCAAAAATATATCGTTTTGGCTTGATACTTAGATGTTTTCTTAAGTTTGATGGTTGAAAGCAATTTAAAGTTGTTGTTCATCACGGAAATCATAAACTTTTGTTGTAAGTACTTTAACTTGATAAAATGAAAATATTCTTGGCCTTTTGTTTAAGTATATAATCTACATGATTATGAATAATAATGACAAAAATTGATTCTGAGTGTTGATTCAATCTGATATCAGCCAAGCCACATTTTCAATATCTGAAACTAAAGAGAAATTTATAATGATAACAATAATATTAAAAGGAAGCTACTTAATTAGCATCCTCGCATTAATATTTAATAGCAAACCCTCAATATGTTATATATGCATTAAACTCTATATTAGTGTAATGTCGGCATTTCGTGAAATTATCAAAGGCAGAAGATGATAACAAATCTTACATGAAGACTAGTACTCAAGACAAAAGGCATGTCGCTTCTTCTGTAAAAATAAGAGTACTTTATCTTGATGAAATTTCAATGTAATAAGAGTAATTTTTGAAGATTTGAGTTTGTATAATGTTTTTCTTGGTGTTCTAGTTTAGTGTTGGAGTTTTTTTTTCAAACTTTTCCGCCCGTATTGAAATTTGAGGCGGGTTCGTACATATATATGCGCTTGACAAGCGTTATCTTTCAAAATGAATTGTAGAATTAAAGATTTGGCTGCAAAAAGTTTCAACAGCGGTAAAACTGGAAAGTAATGTTTTGAAAAGTTGGAATATTAATTAAAAAATGATATGCTTAAAAATAAGAAAAAGTCAAATGGAGCTAAGATATAGGGATGGAGGGAGTATTTGAATATTTAGATAATACTTGAATTAATACAAAAGTAGGAGATAGAGTTTGCTCTATCAATAAAGCAAGGCTTATTACATTGATTGGATTTATTATAAAAAACAACATCTTGAAGATTTTGAAGGCATTCCAAATCGGTTGGTCTCCAAAGGAGGCTACAAATCTTCAAATCGCTTCATGCAAAAGTGATCTCCAATCCGGCCAACTACTAATAAGTCTCCGATACTTAGCCCAAACTTGTGGAAAAAAACATCGGTAATAATGTAAACATTGTGATAGTTTTCATTTTTTATGAGAAGGCATGTAGTGCAAAGAACTTCAAGTAATGCTTTTAATGTGCAATTGTTGTTGTCCTTGCGATTTCTAAAGAGTTTGGCTCAGAGAATTTTTGTGTTTCTCATGTATTAATCCTTCAGCCGAATGCATTTCACATTTCTTTTAAACATGATTTTCCAGTTGGGATTGCCATCATTTGAAGTGCCAATGTAGAAGTAAGATATTTTATTTTCTACACGTGTCCTTGCAAGTATTCCCACAAATGAAGACATCTTTTCGGAAGAGGACAGTTGAAAATCTTTCACATATATTGCTAGAGTTTCCAATTCGGTCTCTCTCTTTATTGTTATTGCTTTTGAGATGGAATTTCGCAATGCCGATTGCTTGACTCCATTCTTTTGCAAGCTTGAGAATTTTTGGGAAAATTTGATGTTTTGTTGGCTCCTCATCATTGAAGATGCAATCATTCCTAAATAACCAAATATTACAAATTGTGCTACTAAATAAAAGTAGCTCAAAAAAGTTGTGGTTATTAGGAAGGAAATTGATCCATGACTTGATGAAATCAAAACTATTAGGAAAGTCATTGAACTTAAAATTTGGAAAGACAGAATTCCAAATAGAGATGACCAAAGGACAACAAAGAAAAAGATGATTAATATTTTCATTGACTTGTGGTTTTGAGAACACAGAGGCTACCAAACCGCTTGAAGTTTTTTCAATATTATCATTATTAGTAGGAGTCTATTTTAAAAACATTTCAAAGAAAAAACTTAATCTTTTATGAGAGAAATTAGTTTTCCAAAATGCTTTTTCAAAGTGCTATAATGGTGAAATTTATATGCATAAGGAGGATTAGCTTGGGTCTTTTGGAGCTTTAGAGATAGGTTGATAAATTTTTTGTCGAAAATTACTCCAAAATATCAAAATTTAACATCCTCACCTCAAGTTTTTAATTTTAAGGATAGATTTAACAATAGCAAATGGGAAGAATATTTTAAAGAGTTAGTGTTCTAAATGATTATTATTTGAATTAAAAGCGAGAAGCAAGAAGGGGAGAAAAGTAAAAGTTATTATTATAGGATTGTTGTTATTCAATTATTTTATATAATATTTATAATATTATCAAATTATTTTCCTTCTCAAGAGTATAGCAAGTTACATTTGTTTCTCTCGTTAGCGATCAAAACTGACGAGAGGCATAGACCATCATCATCAATGGATACCAAAATGAGGTCATCTCTAAGCCACTCAATGTACAACTCTGAGCATTCACAAGGTAATCTCACTCTCCATCAATTCAATTCCAATTTCAATCACCCCTTGTACCATCTTATCATACATCTCAAACCCTAAAACAACAACCAAATTCAAACAAAACAGACTATTCCTCAATTTCAATTTTGCATCAACTTCAATATCAGTTGAAACTCAAATAGAGCATCAAGAGAAACCCAAATCTCAAAATTGGCTGAAACCCTCTTCAAGATGTTCCCCAAAGGTCCAATCTTTACTAAAAAACCTCTCAGTTTTTGAAAGGGCACTCATTGGTGCTGGTGCTGGTGGTGTTGCTGGTGCATTTACTTATGTTTGTTTGCTTCCACTTGATACTATCAAAACTAAGCTCCAAACCAGAGGGGCATCTCAAATATACAATGGAACTATTGATGCATTTGTTAAGACCTTTCAGAATAAAGGGATTATGGGTTTTTACCGCGGCGTGTCGGCCGTTATTGTTGGCTCTACTGCTTCATCAGCTGTGTATTTCGGTACTTGTGAGTTTGGGAAATCGATCTTATGGAAGATTGAGGATTTCCCAACTGTGTTGATCCCTCCAACTGCTGGTGCAATGGGGAATATAGTGTCATCCGCCATTATGGTTCCTAAGGAATTGATCACTCAACGGATGCAAACCGGTGCAAAGGGGAGATCTTGGGAGGTTGCATTGAGGATACTCGAGAAAGATGGGATCTTGGGGCTGTATGCTGGGTATAGTGCCACATTGCTGAGGAACTTGCCTGCAGGTGTGTTGAGTTATTCTTCATTTGAGTATCTGAAGGCTGCTGTTCTGAAGAGGGCGAAACAGGCGAATTTAGAGGGGTATCAGAGTGTTTGCTGCGGGGCACTGGCAGGGGCAATATCGGCTTCTTTAACAACACCATTGGATGTTGTGAAGACTAGATTGATGACTCAGAGTCACGGGGAGGTTAATAAGAAGCTTGCTGCGGCTATGTATGGCGGTGTTCAGGTGACTGTCAAGCAGATATTAACCGAGGAAGGGTGGGTTGGGTTTACTAGGGGAATGGGGCCTAGAGTGCTTCATAGTGCTTGCTTTTCAGCTATAGGCTACTTTGCATTTGAGACTGCTAGACTAACAATTTTTGAATGGGCTTGGTATCATATAAAGGAAAGAGGTTGCGAAAGTGGCAGTGCTCCTTTTAAGAAGATTCTTCCAATCAATCCGATGGAGGTTAAAGTTAATGAGTGGAAGGCTGCCAAGGAATTTTGCCATCTGACTTGCTGGTATCTTTTTGTACCATCACTTTCATATATCCGGAAAAATTATATGTTTGGCATTTCCTTCTTCTACATTTATGATATTATAGCTCCTTTCTATAACTGGAATAGGGTTTTGTGTAACTAATAATTTAGGGAAGTTTGCAAGGAATCTTCCATATGAGAGTGTACAACATGAACCGATTCATGAAATATTATTTGGAAAAATTTGTTCAATTTATTCATCAATTGGACAAATTTTTTGAATAGAAATAAGATTTTTTCTTAAAGCAGAAACTAGAAGAACATTTTGCAGAATGAGAGAATTTTCAGAACTTTCAGGAGGTGTGTGTGATGGAAAGTAATAGGCTTTTTGAAACAGGACATGAGAGATTTAATTTTCTGTGGTCAAATGACCTCCAATGATCTGTGTCTTATGATTTAATTTTCAGGCAGCGATTCACTCTTTAACAATTTTATTTCTGATATAGTGAAATGATTCTATTCTATCTACAAAAATACCATTAAAATGAGCATCATGAAATGATTATTTATCTACATTGGTAAAATATAATAATTTAGTATAAAGATTAAAATATTTTGGTCGATTCTTTTCTTCATGGCTATTTTGTGCATAAAAAAACGACCTCACAACCCCCTCTCCACACAGCCATACCTCTGCTTTGTGTAGTTAAACCATAGTTCAGGCAGTGTAGAAAATTTATTATAAAACTTTTATTTAAAATTTGACTTTTTTCATACAAGACCCCAAGCCCACCACATCAGCTAGCTGACCTTCATTCTCTTTCTGACATCCACTTCCAAGATTCTGATGAAAAAATATATTCCTTCTCATTCTTGAATTGAAACCACTAAATCCAAGTTTGATTGTTTTGAAATTTCCCAAAATCCGCCATGAAATTTGTAATTTTCACCTGGAAATAGGTTGCAAAATTTCGACTGTCAACAATTACCTTCATAAATTGATTGTTCAAATTTAGAAATCTTGATATCATTTGCTAAAAGATGTCTTATTTTGGTGGATTTGAGTTATTTTAACTTTGTCGATATGCAGTTTGATTGCATTAAATTGGTCCCTGAATTGCTATGGGGTAGGCTGTGAGTGGGGGAGGCTGAGTGGGGGTGATTGTGGGAGGTGAGGCTGGGGGTGTGTTAAGGAAGAGGGATTAGTATTTTAGTCGCTATATTTTAGTGTTGAGGACAAAATAATCGTTTTTCTTATGGCCTTAGTCGTTCGATGTGTATTTTAGGGGTAATAGGTTATTCTCTTCCCAGCATTGAAATTAGGTGTGGGGAGTGCGGGGTGCAGAAATTAAATGCATGGTCATGGGATTATAATGCAGTCTTTAAAATAGTTGAACATATTAAGGTACTTAGGTGAAATATAAATGATAAAAAATAAAAATATCTCTATTCCTATCTATCGACCAAAGGATACCTATGTTTTTATCATTAGATGACTGAGCAAAAGAACTCCCCCTGTTATTCGTTTAGAAGCCTTTGTAACTGTTTTTGAGGGACATTGACACGGTCCTCTTCACTCAGGAAAAGAGGTTTAACTTAGAGTGCAAAAAGAGTGTAATGTCCGCGGAACTACCAGTACGAGCGATATTAGACTTGATATACTGATACCATGAAATCATCACTTGAGAATATTTTCAAATGTTTTGTCTTCGATCGCATGTTGGAGAAAGCTTAAAATTGGTGTGTAAGGTAAAAATTCATGGCAGCTTATATTTGAAGAGTTAACATGAGATGGCTTAGAAAGAAGATCGTCTTGGTGGTATGAGGTAATGCGATAGAATCTTATCAACATGCTCCTTGCTTGCGTATTTTTTGGGTGAATTATTCTGAAGGGCCTGGGAGAAGTGTCATTCATAACCGTGATGAACAGGTTAAATGCAGAGTGAGCCCAAGCAGGCTTGAACTGGTCACTTTCAGTAACACTCTCCAACAACCTTCAAAGTTGAGTATAGCGTGTGTAATTACTACAGAAATTTATCCATGGAGAGGTCACATTTGGAGAACTATTGAAATTGTGCATATAGATGCATTTGGTTAGTCGAGACATGGTCACGAAATAACTAAGCTAACACCAATCAAGCAATATGTACTGATTGACAATCATAATTTCATTAACAGGAGGTGAAAGAGTTGTATGAATCCAACTGAGGCAGATATCATTTCATTGATTCCAGAGATGAAACTGAGAGTATGAATCATCTGGACAGGGAAGAGACCCATCCACCATACCAAGCATATTCTGCCCACGCAAATATATAATGATAAGACGTTTCCAATTGAAGTAGTTTGAATATATCATTTCGACAGACATGATTTTTCACATTGGTAGACACTGGTGCTTTGGGAGGGAGTTTGAGGTGGATTGATTAGGTAGTGGGTGGACTCTGGTCAATAGCATCATAGGGAGTTTGAGGGGATCATTGGATGGCATTCCAGAAGACATCGTGGAAACTGAGAGAGGAAAAAGTAGATTGAGATAGATAGAAGTTTTGGATTATGAACCAAAGCAATGTTATACCATGAAGAATATTTGGGAAAGATGGTCTCACTTGTAAAATTCGTTATGTATTTATAGATAACAATTACAATGTACCGTCTAGTTTGAATCAGCAGTAATCCTAATCTATTTGTTACAACATAAAAGCACAAGAGTAGGAAATAATAGCTCAGCTTGTGGTGATTGAGCTATTCACCTTACATATAAAGCTATGCATTTCTGTCAACTTTCTAAAAGTATTTGAACTTTACTTACCAGTGCCTCTCACTTGTCATTCTTGCTTGAAGAGAATTGAACCCGTATCCAAAAACTAACGTTTCTCAATAATAGTGTCTCAGATTTTATTAGTTCCATGTTAAATATCCAAAAGAATAAGTGACAATATCCAGTCAGCCACCTAATGACTACGTACATTTCATTCAACATCTTTTGGGTGTACTAGTATTATGTCCATTTCATGTGATATTTTTTTGTTTATGCTTTTTCATACATGCATTGGTTTGTGGTGGTGGGAAATATTTTTTTATGAGAGTAGGTGGAACATAAGAGTAAACAATATTTGAACTTTGTCTTATTTGAACATTAAAACATTAACAAAGAGTTGTTTCCTAAGACCATGATGTTCTTATTCATGATTTTTCTACTTTTATCCTTTTGTTTCAGATAAACGATAATTCCAAGCTTCATTATCTTCGCCTCATCATTGTCCTCCGTAATGATGGATTTTTATCTTGTTTCTACTATTGATTTGTTTTAGTCTTATTTTTCCCTTTTAAGTTTGCTCAACCGCATTTGCTATGCTTGCTTATTTTCTTGCAACGCTTTTCTTTCCTTCACATTGTCTTCTTTCGTGAGTCTCGTGGTCTGCCATTTCTATTGATTCCACCACCGTTGAAAAGTTTGTTATCTTCGTAGTTGTATGGTCACTTTGAAATACAATTAGTACTGCTTGGAACAAAGAAGAACCAAGTCATAGTAGCACACTACATTCATATGATCCTGCATTTTTTTATAAGATGATAATATGATTAGAGTCATTTGATTGTTGTGATATTTGTTCTTCTAATAGGTTTGAGTCCGAGTTCTTTACATACCTTATTTATCATATCGACATAAATTTCGCGGACCGGACATCCAATGAACATTTAGATGCCTCGCCAAAAAAGTACAAGTAGCTATGTCGTCATCGCTCCAGTAGCCTCCAAACAGGCAATATCTCAAGCTTTTTATAAATATTTAGTTTTTTGTTGATAGTCATGGATTGTATAGTCTCAAGACTAACTTGTCGAATTATTATTTTTAAATACTAGTGAATGTTAAATTGATAACCTTAGAATCTCTTCTCGTGTTTTGATCTCGACAACCATTGCATAGCATTCCTTCAAGTGTCCTAATTTGCTGGATTGGGACCACGCTTTTGCACGAGTCATTCCATGTCTTTGTTTGATCGAGAATCTCAATAACGCTTGCCTTGGAACTAATATAATTTTGGCCTTTATATACTTTAAGTGTAGAATGTTATTAATGTAATTTGACATTTTTATTTAGTTAGCTAATTGTATACCTTAATAGTTTAGGTATGCTTCATATTTAATCAATGGACAAACTTAATATGGACAAACTAGAACTCGATGTCTCCGGCTTCTTAAGCAAGTAACCAAGTCATTTTTTATTTAATCAATAGAAATTAATGGATGTTTGGTCATCACAAGCTAGCATATTGTTTATTCTACGAATTGATCTAATGGAAGCATGTGAAATAAACGGGCATGTGAATGGATCATAACAACTGCATACGCTGATACTATACTTGTAATCGGAGCGTGAATGCATAACTATTTCTTTTCAATTGGAATATGAGAGTTGTTATCCTCGTTAGGTATCCAACATCCACCAAGCTTACAACCAAGCTCTAATACTCAATTTTAGGAATCCTACATCGCAGCGACAACCTCATAATTGCCAATAACTCGATCCCACCCAGATACACAAATCTTACGATCTTAATCCGTAATTAATAATAATTGTGATATCAATTATACTAATTACCAAGATCCACCGTGGATTGATTTTCTACCAATTCGCATACATGACAATAAATGTAAAGAATAAGGTACGAAATAAACACACAAGAATTTTTAATCTCCTAGTTCACCCTCAACGCGAGAGCTTAATCCAAATTGGCCAGATCCACTAATAATTCTCATAGACATGAAAAACCCCAATTACAAGCCTCTCATATGAACTCTCTTGAATCGATGAATTTTCTATATTTTGATCCTTCACCTTTGAGGTGGTGTTTCCACACACCCCAAGAGACCTTACAACACTCATATATATAGGCTGCTGTTATGGCAGGACCCAAACCTAAATCATTTGGGGAAACGGGGCCAAAAAGGCCTCAAAATAGTTGTAATCCCGAGTTCGCCGAGCAGGTCGGGTGTTTGGAAATCAATGAATATTGGTTTCAATAATTATGCTTGTTGCAACAATTGTTGTAACAATTTATTTACTAGTTTAGTTAAATGTGATTACTAAAATTAAGTGTTCAATAATAGTAATTGAAAAGCAATCTATTTACACGTACGCTTGCTTCCAAGCATAACCTACAATAACTCTAAGGATGACTTCTACTGAAATGTAAGTTAACTCAAAAGTAAAAGAAACAAATGACCGGTAACCCAATTCAAATACGCACCTACCGCCCTGGGACAACTCCGCCCAACGGCGATTCCACTATGACATAGAATTACAAATAAGTGACTTAAGGGAATGCTCCCCATTCTTCTATGCCCTATTCTACTCCCTATCTTTATGTATAAGTCCATTCTCCCCCTCGACTTCAATAATACACCTATCCTCCACTCACACACTACTATCCCTAGTACGTGTCTACTACGAATAAATAAGATAAAGCTGAAATCGTCAGAACTAAGTGTTAACAATGCTTGTACACTCTTAAAAGTGAGTTTATCAACACTGCATATTTCAAATTTATAAAAAGAAAACTTCTCAACGCCGCTTGCTTCCTACAAAATACAATGTAAAAACAACACAAAGCATTGCTAACACTCAATTTTATATCCAAGAACACATTAAGAAAAGAAAAAATACACCACTATAGATTCTCCATCCTGACACTTCCCTATTTGTCCCAAAACATAAATCCTCAAAGACGGTCAACACAACAAGCATCGCACATGGATGTAAACATCATCAGTACGAGGCGCCTCTCCATCCTCATCTGATCATCTTCCACCGAAGCCTCTACAAACGTAAGCCTCCAACACGATTCTCTAAATTCCAAGCTGTGATTGAATAACCCCATCCAAATATCTGATCTCATCCCGCAAGAGCTGAGCAGTCCCATCAGTACGGCTCCCTGAAGCCCCCTCATCAGCAAGTGGTGCCAATCCGCACACGCCCACATAATCCTCCCACGCTTTAAGACCGATGGTAATAACTTCAGAGCATTGCCCCTTCGCATCGGCCGCATCTGCTAATATCTTCGCCTGGCTAGAGGACGCTTACGCATCATGCTAGATAAACTATGGGTTTCAACAGGCATGGATTGAGCATGCCGGATGCTTTGACTACATACGTAACCGCCCAAATCAAATGAGGCTCCAAAGTGGTTCATTTACGCTACAGCACTCTACCCAACCATTCGACACACCAAGTGGTCGGCTGGTAGCTGGAATCCAATTAGCTACACCAACTTCCTTGTGCATAACATACTTGACACTAAGTCTGGGAGTGAGGGAGTCCCTTGTCAGGCCATGAGTCAATGGCTCCTCCAGCTAACACTTCTTGACTATACTATCGATCGTAGGTCGTACCCCGCGCTACTCCCCCATTAGGTCTCCCAAAGTAATCATTTATCTACCTGCGAGAGAAATCAAAGGTGTAGTTCCTGAAAGTTAGCTTATGGTGATTGGGACTGGCAATATCATCGATATCCTCGGTCATGTTGCATGTGAATTTCTGACCAACTGATAAGATGCCACAAGAACTTCAACAGATGGCATTACACCTCCTCCAAGACGCTTCATAATGCTGGTGGTTCTTTTGGGTTACTTTGACAACATCTTCTCAAGCAAAGAATGCTGCTTCATTAGCCAAACCTGTCTCGCTTGCCTTCTTCTCGTGTTCAAAGGATATATCGACAGCTTGACACTACAACAACATTTTCGAATCCTTCGATTCCAACTCGCTCGGTTTTCATTCATCCTCAGTTTGCCTTTAGCCTTCCCTCCGCTCTCCATAACAAAGAAGAATATTCTCTTCTTCGTAGTCTTGAGCCTCCTCATTTAATTATCACCAGGTTTTCATTCTCTGGCAACCATTCATCATTGGATACCGATTGTACAATGATGGTCTCACTTCCGGGCACGTTATCTTCGGTCATTTCATTATCGCAACCTCCCAGCAACCCTTCTAGCCCTCCTTTCACCCTTTCCTAGCTCTCTCTCTGGCGCCTTTCTCCTCCTTACTCAGCTTCTTCTTAGCGCAGCAGGATTCACCCACATCAAGATTGCTCTTATGCTTCCTTTCTTGACTTCTTTGGGACAACATCTCGAATCACTTCATGAATGTCATCAACCCCGTGACCAACAAACGGTCTCTTTGATATTTTCAAGAAGTTCAAATTCTCCGTATCGCGAATACTTGGAATGTCCTGATCCACTCTTCTCACCTATACAAGTACCTACGTACGGCTTTAAACACATCTCCCCCTGTGTTATTTTTTACTCTTACACTCCAAGCCCCTTCCGCCCATCTAAAGATATATTTACACATCTCCTCTAAAGAGTAGCATCTCCTCTAAAGCAGAAAGCATTACACATCTCTAGCCATAGCGTAGTCTCCATATCCATCCATAAGGTCCTTGACACTTGGATCTACATTTGCACCCAAGCCCTCAAACTTGGTCCTTTAACAGTTTCAGTCATCATGTCCTCAACATGACATATTCTCACAATGCCAACATTATTAGTAGCATCCATCCCGATTGATCTTCTAAATACCAGTAGGTTCAACAGCTTTTACCCCATCACAAATGATAGATGGCGATTTATTTTGTCTCGACACATCCATGCCTTCCGACATCTTAGCACACCTAAGAGTCAATGACTCTTTCTTTACAATTGAAGCAACTTCCTCTCCAACAACGTTCTCCTCAACATCAATTTCATCATGGGACTTCTCCCCACCAACATCATCATCTTCCATATTACCCATACTCGACCTGTGGTTACCAATTTACCTAACGCTTGTATAATCCACTCATGCAAATAGCTGTCATAATCGTGTGGGCTTCCTCCATCAGGAATCATGAACCACCTGAATAGGGAAATACTGATCGCATTAATCAATACTATTTCGGTTCTTCCATTGTTGTCGAAGACCGAAGCTTCGACCTTCGACCTTTTTCCTTTCCGGGCTCCTTCGCTTATTACAAGTGGGGTTCCACCTGGGTTGAAATCAATGAGCACCGATTCCATTTGCTATGCCCGTCATGACAATCAGATCAATTGCTACTCAAATGGGTTAAACGTGATTAACTTAGTGTTCCAACTTAGTAATCAGATATTACTAGTGCGGTTCTCATGATAATTTAAGTGGGTTATGAGTCATTGCTAGATCTTACTTCATTAATCGCTATAATAATAGTAATTGGTCAATTATTATTATTATACAACTTTACTATTATCCGAGCCTGTATGTTACACATACAAATGACGTTGAAGTTATATTTCATGTATGAAATTAAGAGAACTCAGAGACTGAGAAATACTGCACATGGTTCTACATTTTATGTAGAATATCGATCAACAAATAAAAATCACTAAATAAATATTTAATTGGTTCGAGCATTTTACTATTTATCAATAACTTGAAAGATTATTGATATCACTCATTACTATTTAGTTAAGCTAATTAAATAGTTCAATCTCATTAGCAACTCAATAAAGGTCTTAACGAACAGTTAATCTAGCCGCCATTACTTAACGGGTCAGTTTATCGGACTTGTTTTAACCTAGTCTCTATATAAACAAACTCTTTAGGGTTTTCATGACACAAGAAGTTTTGAAATCTTTTTTCATCAAACTCCTAAAGTAAATTAGCTTCTGGCCGAAATTCTACAAGAATCTTTCTTTGGTTTTTGGTTTTGTTTCATCTCATATCAAGATAAATCTATTTATCGATTCAACTCTCAAGTGCTAATTAACCAGATATCATACCATCGATATCAAAAGGAGACTGAGGGAAGTCAAATTATCGCTAGAATTTGAAGCGCCAGGAACTTTAGTGGAATTTAATCCGCCGCAACGAAGTACTGCTTAGTGGAACTTTAAAGGGAATTTAATAAATGAAGATGCACTTTTTGTATCCTCAGAATTACGGATTTGTATTTATACTATATATCCATAGTATATCCATCAATGTATCGAGCCAAATTAAAGTCAGCTTTTTACATTATTTATTTTATGCTTGTTTTATTTTTATCAATTTTTATTTGATTAATTATTTTCATATATTTAATTGATAAATATACGATGAATAAATCACTATGTTCTTGATTATTGATTTACACATGTTACAAAGTTTGCGATGACGATATCATATTTTTTTAACATAGATTTTGTTTCAAATTGGGAATTTATTTATTTGGTTTTGTTTCAAACAGCAATACGTAACTGAACGAAGTATACTGAT
>JADFUC010001130.1:0-185818 GCA_019722365.1 Lithospermum erythrorhizon
TATTACGTATTGCTAAGTGAAGCACTTTATCCTTTCTTGAAGTCCTACGCTCTGTAGAATGTTTGATGACATGCTCAAAGAAAATATGATAGTTAGAATTGCTTAAAATGAAGCTGCCCGACGGTCAGAAAGCTAATCTCAAAGATCCGACTCACTGTGAAATATCACCCCTCTAGATGCATCATCCTATCGAGAAGTGCTTTGTCTTCAAGGACAAGGTAATGGAATTAAGGGAGGATACTCCTCGAGGAAGAGAAGGTTGCCACTAATCAAGTAACCATCGGGTTTGGAAGTATGGATCCGATAACGGTTAATGTTCGCGAGGACGCATTCCCTCGCTAAGTATTACCAACCAAAAGGATAGTAAACTATGTTCATTTAGACAAGAATGGAGTCCCAACTCAATATGAAGATGAAAAGCGCAAGGAGGAAGCGACGGACTCTCTAGTCTGGCAGGAAGAAACGTTACATTCCTAGTAAAGACGAGAGATAAACTTTACCAAGATAAAGACGCTAGTTAAAGCATTTCAATAAGAGAAAGATTGTTGACTTACCATCCCATTCATACTGCAAGAAGTCGAGCCTGCTTTACTAAAAAGACCACCCCCCATCACTTCGAGACTTCATTCCTAAGAGGTTTTGGGGGATAACGAAGCCTGAATCTTCATTTCTCACCATTTTTATGAAGAGGAAAGAGGAACCTCTCCCAAAGAAGAGGTCAAAGGAGAACACCTCTCAAGTGATGAGAAAAATGTACAATGCAATCACATTCACTAAAGAGGATTTGCTTTTTGAGATGCCGATCATAACCGGCCTGTATGTATCTGGGTATACGAAATAAGAGAGAGTCAATGGATCTTAATTGATTGAGGATCGGCAAGAAATATTTTACTATCAAGACCCTCAAGATGATTGGTATTCCGTTGGAGGAAACTACAACAAAGTGGGACTTAAGGATTCAAGGTTTCAAATTCAAGGAGGCTGTATGGATCGCTGAAAGATAGCCCTTTTCCTATCCATAGGAGATATGAGTTCAACTTCATGGTTTCAAGTCATCGATGCTAAGACTACCTACAACATGCTGCTTGGACGACAATGGATACACTCCAATAATGTTGTTCCTTCCACTTTTCACCATGCTTCAAATAGCAAAGATGGAGTTGAAAGGACGATTAAGGCAGACGGCAACCCATTCACAGAACTTGAATCACACTTCGCTGGATGCAAAACTACTATATCCCAGCATTATGAAGTCAACGAGCCAATGCTAAGACATTCAAATACCCAAAAAAATAAAGGGAAGCAAGGAAGAAGACATTAAGTTTCCAAGTTGATCCGCTTTTACATCAAAAAAATGCTATTATAGCTAATTCATGAAATCCTATTGTGTCTTAAAAGCGTCTAAACCACCCCTGGCTACTGTAATCAAGAAGATGAGTTCCACCTCTAACCCTAGAAAGATCTTCGTCACCCCTCGTGCTGATGGACAAAGTCGATGTAGCACGGAGAGGAAACTTCTGCCAAAAGACGCGACGGTCAAAGTCATAATAATTCTTAGTCAAAGCCGTATTTATCCCAAAAAGGGACGAGTCAACGGAAAGCTACCTCCAGACCACTGAAAAGGTGCAATTTTTTACCTTAATGACCCGTAAGATGCTTAATGATAGTGGATATGCCATCAAAAAGCTCACATTGGCTGTGGCTTCCTGATACGCACTACCTCCCTCCCCGTCCGACCGCTATCAAGAGAGCAAAACAACAACTACATTCGAAGAAGAGCCGATGTCTCTAGACAAGATGAGGTGCGTGTCGAGTTGAGATGAATCGCCTCGAGACCCGAGGCTCGCTTCTATTAAAATGAGCACCATTATCGATCTTTCCAAAGGGTGATCAATGCCTGTAACGAAAATTTGTATTCCAAAGGTTGGGCGCAATAATCCTAAAACGGAAGTCTCAGATTTGAGAGGCGTTGGGATCGGGGCTTGAAGAAATATTCTAGCCTTTGATAAGAAAATAAGACCAAAAAGTGTCGAAGGAGTTCGAAGGTAGAAATGAAAAGCGCCTACCACCATAAGACCCGCAAGAGTCATACGCCGAGAGTAAAATCTAAAGTAGGAACTCATTCAAAAGAACCCGAGTAACCTAAGGAGAGCGTTGATCCTCATTCCATATTACCGCTCTGCGACGATGGTGACAATAGAGGAAGACGAAGAGGCCCCATCAACCTCGGCGAGGTGTAGCGCGACCGCCGATGAACTGCGTTAAATCAACCTAGGCATTAAACGACGAGCCACTTCTACCCATATACGCAAATAATTTCTTTTTAACCGAGGAGGAAGAAAAAGGGTACGGGTCTTTTATTATTTTTGAGACGGTTTGCGGACCTACACAGAGATGCCCTGCCTGACCCAAAGGTCGCGATCCATCATCTAGCTGTAAAGAAAGGGGTTAGGCCGATCAAGCAAGCTCAAAGAAGATTTCGTCCAGAGTTAGTCCCAACAATTGAAGTTGAAGTAAATAAATTGATTGATGTTGGCTCTATCTGTGGCGTGAACTATCCGACTTGGTTGTCCAACATAGTTCCAAGAAGAAATTTAAAAAATACGAAGCCTAAGCTTTTTGACTTGAGACCCCAATCAAAATACCAAAAGATGACTTTCCTTTGCCTATACCTGAGCTAATGATTGATGCAACAATCGGGCAATGGCACATATCTACGGATGGTTCTTCCGAGTATAACCAACACCAATGGCACCAAGATGAGGAGTTAACTTCCTTAACTCCTAAGTGGAATATACTTCTACGAGGTTGCTTTCATTTGGTTTGAAAAATGCCGAGCTATATATCAATGGGCTATGCGTAAGATATTTGACGACATGCCTACAAGAATGTTGAAAGTGTTATGTCGATGATCTTGCGGGTGAAGCCAAGAAAAAGAAGTGGTCACATCAACAATCTTCACGTGACATTCGAACAGCTTCGGCGTTATCAACTCAAGATGAATCCGTTGAAGTGTGCTTTTGGTGTAAGCTTAGGAAAGTTTTTAGGCTTCATAGTTCGGCCGGTGGTATTGGTGACAGAAAGCACAATGATTGATTCCATCGCCAACATGTCTGAACCTCACAATATCCACGAGCTCAAGAGTCTACAAGTGAAGCCGGGTTTACCTTCGCTTGATTTCAACTCCGTAAGGACATGCCAACCTTTCAAATTTCGATCACGAAGAAAGTGGACTTTATTTTATTTGGACGGCACGCAAGAACGCTTTCTACAAGTATCAATCGTGTTTCCGATTAATCTCGCCTGTGATGGCTAAGCACTTACCCAAGGAAAACCATTAATATTTTACGCCATAAAGACAGAACGATCGGGTAAGTGGCATTACTCGCACAAGAAAACGAGGAAGGAAAGGAGAATGCATTGTACTATCTGAGTCGGATGATGACACCAAATGAGCTGAAGTATGCTCCAATTGAAAAGTTGTGCCTGTCCCTCATCTTTGCAATCCAAAAGTTGAAACATTACTTTCAAGCCTTCATAATCGTCCGCTTAATCTTAAAGGCAAATTCGTATCAAATACGCAGGTCAAACTCCTGCCTTATTTAATCGGTTGTGAAGATGGTATCTCCATATCCAAGAATTTGAAATCACATATGTACATTAGAAAGTCACGTTAAGAGGCAGTTTTGATTGCATTTCCTAGTAGATCATTCCATACCATCTAAATGGGAACTCTAATGAATTGCCAATGTAAAAGATGCGATGGGTGGATCAAAATTTACCTGCGAAGATGTTCTTGACGGTGCAAATTTTGTAGAGAAGGAAAGTGGAGTTATTTTCATAACGCCTGAACAAGATGTGCTCCTATATTCATTCTCATCAAGTAACAAATGTTCAAACAATGTCGTAGAATATCAAGCCCTGATGTTAGGACTCAAATCGGGGCGGAAATGGCACTCTCAGCTTGAAAGTTTATGGTGACTGCTAACCGGTCATCACCAACTCTTAGGAAACGATTTAAACCCTTTGCAGTCAATGTCTGCGAGATTGATGGAGAAGATTGGCGACAACCTTTAATTAATTACATTCAATATGGGAAGTTACCTGATGAGAATTCAAAGAAGACGGATGTCCGCCATCGGCCCCTTTTATTTTATCTATTGGCAAAAGAGACGCTTTTTAGAAGATCGCTGATGGTGTGTTACTTCGATGTCTTGGAGAAGAAGAAGCACATAGAACAATGGAGGAAGCTCACTCGTGTTTGTAGCCGGGATTAACTGGGGCAAAACTTCATTTTCAAATCAAAAGTTGACGGGGTACTTCATCGTCTGGCTAATGGTCAAAGATTGCTTGGAATTTGCTAAAAGATGTCAACCTTGTCAATTTCATGCAAATTTCATCCACCAACAGCCAGAACCACTACACCCAACTGTTGCTTCATGGCCTTTTGACGCATGGGGGCTTGATATGGTTGGCCCTTTACCAAAGACATCATCAGGGCATACATATAATATCCTTACAAAGAACAAATTACTTCTTTAAACGGGTCAACCTTATATATAGTTATGAAGGCACTCAAGACATATCATAACTTATAATGGAAAGTCATTCAACAATCTCGATTACGGCCTGTGAAAAAGTTCGAATTCAAAAAAGTATCACTCCTGATGTATTATCCTCAAACTAACGAGCAATTGGCTTTCAACAAAAACTTTGTGCACATTCTCGGCTAAGGCCGTCAATAATCCAAGAGACGTGGGTATAAGAAGACGAATGAAGCTCTCTCAGAAGTGATAGGACAACATATAGAACACCTACACAATCAACTCCTTATGCATTGGTTTATGGTGTAGAAGTTGTCCTCCCGTTGGAGCGTCAAATCCCATCTTTAAGAATAGCTATTCAAGAAGGTCTCACTCAAGAGGAAAATGCATGCCTCAAAGTCGGGGAGAGTTGGGATTCCTCGATAAAAAGAAAAACTGGATGCCAAGAACAAAGATTGGAGTGTTATCAATCCCGTATCTCCAAGTCTTATAACAAGAAAAGTTCACAAATAGCCCTTTCAAGTCAGTAACATGGTACTCTCCGGGTCAAGACCAATCACTTCACCCATAAATAGGGAAGCAATCGAGCCAACGGAACGGGTCCGTACGTCATCCAAGAGGTGTATACAAATGGATCATACAAGATGGTAGATCAAGATGGAGTTAGAGTAGGACCAATCAACGGTCGCTACTTGAAAAGATATTATCCATAGGTTGAAGGAAACTCCTACCACACGAAAGTATAACTATGTACGGAAACCACTAAATCTATATCAAAGGGTTAAACCGCCAGATCGCATCTTAACACCATATATCAGATTCGGATAAACTGCTAAATCCTACCAAAGGTATTGCATGTAGTAAAAGTGCTAAACTCCACTATTGGTCTTATTAGTGGTTAAACTCTTAAAGTTTTCCCATCGAAGTCTCAGATGGTAAATAAACCGATAATTCTCGGTTCGCATAAGTATAAATCGTGGTAATAAAGACCTCCCAACCAAAATTAAATTCCCCCTATTGAACTATGTTTGGCTTGATCCTCATGGATAAAATTCTTTGAGGTAATGTGAGGGCAACTTGAAATTTCTTAAGTTCGATCAAGCAAAAAATAAATTTGTTGTAAAGCGACAATATGTTGGTAAAATGCAGAGAGCATAAACGGGACAAAAAGACAAAAAGCGACGTTAACGTAATAACGGAAAAGCATTTAAAAGTCATATTTCTTATTAGCATGATAAAAGTTGTTTGACGAAATAAAATGACATTCAATGTGCTAAACAAAAGAAATTTCTACTAAGCATGAATAGAGTAGCAACATCAGAAGATAATTTTGAAAATGCCTAATTCCTGCTTCTTGCTCTCTAAGTCCATCTTCATCTGTTGAAATCGATTTTCTTCCTCCTCGCTCATCAACTCAGCTTGTTGTAGTGAATAAATGTCTTTCTCAAGTGCTGAAGCTTCTATCTGAGTAGTCGCCAAAGTCTTCCTATCTTGTTCAAGACTGATACGAATGGCTTGTTCCTTCTTTTCAAGGGTTTCCACCTCCTTCTTCAAATACACCATCTTTATCCCTACTTGGTACAAGTCCTCACTGGCAGCCTCAATTTTTTTTACTTCTCCTGAATTAGATTCTTGAAACCAGCATGACGAGTACTCTTCAAAGTCATGATTTCAGAGCGAGACTCCTTAGAAAATTTCTGAGTTGAGTTCAATTGAGCATCATGAAAGGAATGCAGACTCTTGAAAAATGATTGTATTGTTTCCTCCAGCATAACAAGGTTTGATTGGGTAAGGGGTTTCATGAACTAAAGAGCGTGATTAACTTCATCCTCCATGGTTAGGACGTCATCAAGAGATTGAATCAGAAGTTTTTCACATAATTTTCCCCAAGTGGCATTTGGAAAACTCTGCGCCATATTCTTAACAAAGCTAAATCCTTCAAAGATAAATGGTTCGGGAGCCATAGGTGGAAATGATGGCGGGGGTCGCGAAGGTTTAGCAGAGGCCTCAATAAGCTTGAGAGCAAAAGAGTTTGCATCTAATTTCTGATCTACCACGTCACCAGAATCACCATAACAAGACCTTTGATGTCCCAAGTCACGATCCTGAAATTAATGAAAGAGATTAGAGGGTAAAGTGTCGAATATATAAAATTCAAGTAAATAAGTAGAGGAAATTCTACGTAAACAGCCTCAATAGCATTTAAAGTCTGATTACTCGACAGTAAATCTCCCTTAATAGGTGGGCCATCCGCAACAGCAGGTTCTTTTGTCCAAATGTGCTTGAAGTTGCGGTCATCATTATCATCTACCCCGTCTCTATCAAGTGAATGAGTTCTCTTGCCAGAGGAAGACATTTGAGGAGCGACATTGGCAGATGAAGGCGTAACACCCTTTTTCTTAGAATTGTGAAGCTCTTTACCTTTGCCATGAATAGGTTTTTTGGTCAAATTCAAAGGAATCTCACCGAGATCATTAGCATCCATATTTCCCTCTGAAGGTTGCAGTAGCGAAGATTGCTTCATATACCGAGATCATTAGCATTCATATTTCCCTCTATAGGTGGCAGTAGCGAAGATTGCTTCATATACACTGAATAGGATTCCTCCAACCATTTATCACAACCCTTGGTAGTACAAAACTTGGTCTCATGAGTAGAAAAGGTTGCTTACCGGTAAGTCCTAGTACTAACACAGGAGAGCCATTGTTTAAACTCGTCATCCAAAGTTGCTCGACGCAGATCCTTCGTAGCTATCCGGGAACATCTTGACAATACCCAAATTGTCGAGCAAAATGGTGTGGGTTATACGGTTCCATAGTAAAGATGAGGCCTGACCTTTTGGGAAGAAAACCTGACCTAAGGCTTATGAAATAAGATAAATCAGATTCAGTACTTTTCTCATTATCAACAAAGGAATAAAGTTCTTCAAGTTGCAGTTTTTTACTAGACCATGTCACTACACTAGTCTGAATGAGTCTTTCAATTTCTTTAGGGACATAATACTTTTCTCTACCCTCACCGCTATATTTGACCATACGGGGGCCTTTCAAGTCCTGCGCAACTGGATAGTGGGTATTAAATGTTGGAAAGGACAGGAATAGCAAGCCTGAATGAAAGGGAAAATTCATCTTTGCATCACTTGGAGTTTTTGATTTTGCAATGATGTTCAAGCCACAATAAATGTTGGAAAGGACAGGAATAGCAAGCCAGAATTGGTTTCCTTTTGCCATAAAACACGCCATCTTGAAGACTGAGGGTTGAATGGTACCAGGGGACTTTGAAGGAAGAACAAATAGGCATAGCCAACAGGAAAGGAATGCAGCAAGATAAGTCTCCTCTGCGAAGTGAGTCGGAATGCGGAGACTAGCAAAAGTATCTCTATCCTTGGATGTGAAAGGCGATGCTCTAGGTAATTGTTCGGTTGGGTTGTGGGTTTGATGGAAGCGTTTAGTCTTGGACTCCTTCTGAGTAAGAGGAGTAGTATACTTCTAAGGTCGCTTACACCAAAAAGAAATCCAATCAACAATGGGAGGCATGAAACAAATACTCGCAGGGTTGAGGCAAAAAATGCTGCTTTCCACGAGAACTACTAGTGAGTTCACGAGAGCTAGGAACCACTTCATCAAACAAATCCCCAAAGATAGGAAGTCCTCCAAACTTATATAGATCCCACAATGATATGGATAACTCTCCGGCAGCGGTGACCAATGTATTGGTAGAAGGACTCCAGTTCTCGCAAAATGCACGGACTACACTAGGTAGACGATCATATGTATATAGTGAAGCATAAACAGCATTATAAATAGATGCATCTGCTAACGTACTCCCGCACTTGCTAAGGATGTCTTTAGTCCATTCCAAATAACTTGTTTTGTACCCAAACTCCCCGCTCAATACAAGTTCATCGCCCCAACTAGCTTCTTGAGAGGATATGCGGCTGTTTAGTGTCTCAAAAGGCACTACTTCAATTGAGTTTCCCTTCCCAACAAATATTCTCTTGGTCCAACAACCACCTTCAAATTCTCCTCTACCCATTTCCGGCCTTGTTGGTGCAATCCCTCTAGTCAAAGGCTTATGGACAACTATGTTGGTCACTTTATCAGAAGAGTCATCGGTAATCTCCAAGTGTGTTTTGAGCCCAACCATGGTTTCACTGAAAGTAAGCATTTTGAACCTGCACATGAAATGACAACTGGGTTGTTATTAACGAGGTAAAACAAAATGAGGACGCATTTTTACGAAGGATATGCCAATGAAACATCGGAGCCTAGAAATTGCAACTTTCAGTCGGGCAGCTGACAGGTACCAATGGTTTTACCCTACAACCCGGGACTTAAACGGTGAGAGACTTGAAACATTCAATCGGGCCGCTAATAGGCACTAACGGTTTTACCCTGTAGCCTGAGGCTTCAACGGTGAGACTTGCAACTTTCATTCGGGCCGCTGACAGGTACCAGCGGTTTTACCCTGTAGCCCGAGATATACACAGTAAGAGACTTGAACTTTCAGTCGGGCTGCTGACGAGTACCAGCGGTTTTACCCTATAGTCCGAGACATAAACAGTGAGAGACTTACAACTTCAATTGGGCTGCTGACATGTACCAATGATTTTACCCTATAGCCCAGAAGTTAAATGCCTGCAATATTTTCCTCCATGGTGGCTGGTTGACACTTACTGCAATATTTTAACTTCAAAAGAGGGAGGCAAATATGCTATTTTGCAAAGCATAAAGGAATTAAAAAAAAAATTACTTACTATTCGTTTAAAAAAAAAAGAGTGCTTACTATTCGGTCAAATAAGGAGTTGGTAAAGTCTCGCACTACAACATAAATATCAAACCTGAAAAAGAAAGATTAGAAAGGGAAAGGCCCCATGACATATATTAATTTGGGGAATGGTAAACACATCTTGGTATAACACGTGTGTGTGACAAAGCAAATATCAATGCTAATAAGATGCATATGCTTACCGAAAAAAAGGGAAAATAACGTACACGGTATGTTGACACCATCTGACATGATGCCTTGCAAAGCCCAAGTGTATGGAAAAGAAAGAGTTTGAGCTATGATTCACCATTTAGAACAATCTTTTCATTTTTGTTATTAGCTACCCCTCCTCAAATATCCCTCCTTTCTAAATTGAAAAATGAGAGTTTGGAGATTATAATAGCAAGGCATTGCTCCTCACATGTTAATATACACACATATATATATATAAAGAGTTTGAACTATCATTTACCATTTCAACAAATCTTCTTCTGCTTTCATTATTAGCTACTCTCTCCTCAAATATCCCTCCTCCTTTCTAAACGGAAAAAAGGAGAGTTTGGAGATTATAATAGAAAAGTGCATTGTCTTCACATGTTAATATATATATACACACACATACATAAGATAATATATATATATATATATATATATAAGTTCGAGCTATCATTTACCATTTTCAACAATCTTTCTCTGCTTTTCATTATTACCACTTCAAATATCCCTCCTTCTGCAACGGAAAAAGAGAAGCCAGATTATAATAGCAAAGTGCATCAGTTCTCACATGTTAATATATATATACACACACATACATACATATATATATATATATATATATATATATATATATATATATATATACCATGCTCAGATATGTATATCTATACTTGTACGTATATGTCTATTTACATGCACTTGTGCTAAACACCGAAATGAACAAGGTGGTTATTAAAGGCATTACAAGACCATGTAGTTGTACTCCTACTCAGCGAAATGAAGCACTTTCAAAGAGATGTATTAATACATTTAAATATATGGACGATATTTTATTAAAAAGGCACAACATAACGTTGAGGAGAATGAATAAAGAAAATGATCCAATCAAACGTCAAACACTATTTTATCTCTTGAATTCCATAATAGAGAACAACGAAAGGTGCGTCTCTATAACATTCTACCTCAAGGATAAGTCAACTCCAGTTAATAAATCCATACCATCATTCAAAGAGAGATAATGCAGATACAAACCAAAATATACAAGATATGGTTTCTCCTATTAACCTATAGATACGCTGCATTTGTTAAATCAAGCATTTGAAAATAGAAGGAAGTGAGTTGAGCCGATGTCTAATTCTCGCCAAGTACCAATGGCGGATGGCGATACGCAACGCTTCTCCCACTTTGATTTCTGTGCACGGTAAACAATGAGGGCTCTAGTACCCTTTTATAGATGACGGGAGAAAGCAAGATTGGTTAAAAGGTCCTTTAAATGCGCTATGATCTCGAAGATAGTATATAGCGATCATACCAGCCACAGGTCGTATTTAATGGAATGTTGGGCTTCACATGATTTCAATGCTGAGAAATCAAGTGAAGGTCAAGTTGATTTCCTACCAAGCTAGCGGCCGAGATTGGTTCAAAATCGCTTAGTCCTCCAAAATTTTGAGGAAATGAGAGCATTTATCGGGGAAGTTTATTTAAATTCCATTATGTTCCGTGGTGCGCATTCAAAGGATATGTGAGTTTCCTTGTTTCCTTTAATAAACTCAATTTTGTAACCGGTTTGGTCAAGTATAACAGTAAAGTAGGTTCATGCGATCACAAAGCAAAACACGCATAGGTAATCTTACGGACATGAAAAGTTAGAAGACGCCATCATACACTGAGTAGCTAAGTATCGGATGGCAATTTAGATAAATGGGTATATATAAATGGTTATTAAAGTTCAGTACCCATACATATATGTCTATATGAATCAATATACTCAAGTTAAAATAATATGTGTTCATGTCGACTAAGCCGTTTCGATCGTACTGGTTTAAAATAGATCGGAGTCGAGATTAAATTCATCTCGAACCGACTACTATAAAGACTATCAAATTTGAGTAATGCATATCAAGTTCGAGGGGTATTTGTTGATAACATAAATTTATTCAATAAATGTTTCAATTAAATTGATTAATTAAGTTCCAAAATAAATTATACATTGGAATTTAATTAATTAAATCATGTGATCCAATTAAATATTTACATGTGGTGTTTATTAACAAATTATAAATTATTGCATTGAAAATCGATCGCCGACTGCTTCCTACACACGAGAAACGAGATCATACAGCCAATTATATCACCCAAATAAACACATGTGGAAAAATTAAAGAGTCGATAATTATATCTTTTAAATAAATAGAAAGATATACTTTATCGAACAAAATCATATATAATTATTTTTTAATTAAGTCGGAGGAATAATTATTATTTGAGGTCCAAGCCGGTATCAATCGAAGCCTGTGCTCCAAGCCCAAGACCAACCGGCCCAGCCACTCTAATCGAAATCGCTCTCAATCCAAACCTATCACTCAATACGCCTATATAAATGAAAGATTCTCATTCATTTTGGAGAAATTCATTTGCAAAAGGAGTAAGAGAAAACTTCTATAAATCAAAGATCTTCGAAGATCTCGAATCTTCAAACATTCAAATTCAACATTCAAGCCTCAATCTTTCGAAGATTCGAATATTCAAACATTCAAATATTCAGCCAAATATTCATACATCCAACCATTCAAACATTCAAGCTTTAAGACGTTTATTCAAATCCTCGAATCAAGAATGTACGGGGTTAAGCCAGATTACAAAGATTCAAACAATCGCTTCAAAACAAGTCATGCTTCGACTTCAGAGCCAAGTTATAATCCCATTTAACAAATAGTATTATACTCAAATCATATCAATAAATATTTTTTTATGTACCATTTATTTTCGTCTCTAATTATCGCTTTGGGATTTTCTAAGAAAAATTGGTTGTTAGCTAATCTACTAACGTCAATCATCCAAACACCAAAAATAATTTTTTCTCAATTGAAATCGAAAGCCACAAACTCAAATCAATGATGACAGTAGTGAGGAAGAAGTTGTATTCATACCGATGAAGAATAACAACTTGGTTGCAAGCGGAGGAAATGCTAAGAATCACATTCATCCTAGGGGTTTTTCCATTGGAGAAAAATTGGAAGGTTCAATTTCGTAGTCCCAATTTGAAATGGAAACATTGGGATGAAAATCCAATCATCATGTTTTTCAGATTTAGTGAAATGATTTTATACTAATGCTGACTTTTTTGTTGATGAAGATGATAGTGGTATAGAGTTAATTGTTAAGGGGAAGAGTAAGACTTTAAAGTTTACTTAACAAGATTTCTTCTCCCTTTTGGAGTAATATGTCAAGGTTTTTGTGATTTGCATTGCAAAGCCTGGCTTGAGAATACCCCTCCATTGTCTGAGTTAGCAAATTCCTTGAACAATGGTTAGTCTTTTCCAGGCAATTATCCTAGAAATATTCCAATGTCCGCTATGGCAAAACTTCTTGAATGGGGATGAAAGGCTTACTTTAAGAATCCTTCGTGAATGTGTTATATGTACGGTCTCCAAAGATTGTCAGATTAGTATGTCCTCCACAGTTATGGTACATTATCTTAAATCTGAGTTGACATTGATAAGTCTACTTGTTGTGCTCGGAACTATCATTAATGAGGCGGTCATGGCCTCGAAATTCAAAGGACTGCCTTTTGACATGTTGAATTCTTTTATTGTATCGAAGTGGAAGGTCGTAGAGTGGAGTTCCTAAGAAAAGTCTTCCAAAGCCAATTGATCAAAGGACCATTAGGAAAATGAAATTGACCTTTGATGTTGCCAATACATATCTGCTTTGTGATTGGCAAAAGGGGGAGCCAATTGAAGATTTAGAGAATGTGGAAGAAGCTCCTCCTACTAATACTACCACTACTAGACCACCTTATAGGACTGTAGCATGAAGAGAATAGATTATTGGACTTAGACAGGGCTAGAAGGTTTTCTATCGATGACAATCAACAATTTTGAACAATCAAGACACTCTGTTTCAGTATCACACGGTCAGAAGCACAGGGTTAAAGGCTTAGTGCCCCAACAAAAGAGTTGAGTCTCTTAGTTTTGTCAAATGAAAATGAGCCACATATGCCGGATATTCCACTACAAGAGTTTGATGAGTTTGATTCATGGTTTGTGGATCCCGTTGAGGATAGTGAACACAATGGATGAGATAATGCGATGGGTGGAGTCTGAATCTGCTGGCAATTCCTTTATGCTTTTAATGTTTTTATGTGTGTCCCCTGTTTGACGATCTCAAAGGGGGAGAATATTGCGTTTTCTTATAATTTCGGATGATTATCTTCTTATTATGTTTGTTTATGTTGGATGATGGGTGCTTACGCTTTTACAATGCCTATTTCGGTTGTTGGTCACGTTGCGGTTGTTCCTTGCTTATGTTTTTATGATGCTTATTTAGGTTGTTGATCATATTGTGGTTATTCGTTGCTTTTAGATTATGATCATTTTATCCGTTGATCCAAACAAACCTATGAATTTTATGTTGAGGGGATGCCTACCACATAAAAAGTTAACTAAGAAAGAATGTATTGCTAAAAGATCGCACCTTCGCCTCTTCACGCAGCAGTGCTCAATTTCATGCTTGTTAGAACTCAGACAGAAGCTGCTAAAGAAAAATCTAGCCTCCCTTAATCAATTAAAGACATCCTGCGATTAACTCCTCCAGATTCTCAAGGCATTAATTCTATGTCATACACGATTTCACCTTTTTCTTATGTTAAGGAGCCTATCAAATTTTGCTATCTTATCTCTTCCTTAGAATAAGTTAATTTATTGTCATAAAATGTAGCTTGTCACCAAGTGCTCATTACTCCTTATTTTAATAATAAAATTAAATTTATGCCCTACCCTTTATTTAAGTGACTTCTACAATACGTAATTTACGTTTAAAACATGCCAAGCAGAGGTGACCGCTGGGACTCCAAGAATCGAACCGGTACCCTATCGGGCTATTCGTAGGCTCGCCCGTTATCTCCGGGTTCGAGCCCTGGCCTCGGCCCACCAACGCCCTTATCTGTTTATTAACTGATCCGACGGGACCGATGGGGATTGGCCCGTGCCTCGCCCAGCCTCGAGCCCACTGTAATCAAGGGCATTCAATTCGGTCCGTTCCCGAGACCCTCAGTCCTAAGAATAAACGCGTATCATTAATATAAACCAAGCTACCGCTTAAACCATAAACACGCTGAAATCAACGAATCGGCTCCATTTATTACGCCTGTCATGACAATCACAGCACCATTTACCAACTGGTTAAATTTGATTATCGAACTTACTGCTCAACTTAGTAATCATTGTATACATTACCAGCGCTGGGTTCTCACATAATTTGGGTGGGTTAAGGAATATCGCTAGATCTTACTCATTAATCTATAATAATAGTAATCGGTCAATTATTATTATTATACAACTACTATTATTCCGAGCTCGTGGCCACACATACAAGGACGCTGAAATATACTATGTATGAAATTAAAGAGACTATATAATTTATAAAATGTATTTCACCACAAGTGGTTCTACATTTCCTGTGTAATATCGACAACAAACAGAATCAATTAAATAGTTATTTAATTTGGGTTCGAGTAATTTTAGTATTTTATCGACAACTTGAAAGATTATCGATATCGACTCATTACTATTAAGGCTTAATAGTTCACCTCCATTAGCAAATCATTAGTGGCCGCCCTACTCATTTAAAAGTTCACAGAATGGCCGAGTGGCGTCATACTCGACGCTGCCTTAACGAACTTAACAGCTTAACGAGTCGCCTAATACTTAACGGGCCGCTTATCTATTGCTTAACCCAAATTTCTATATAAGCAAACTTTTTGTGCAAGCATCATAAGTTTTGTAAAAAAACTTTTCACCAAAACCCCAAGAGCTCCCCCTGGGCCGAAATTCCCAGTTAATTTCGGGGTTTTTCTTGCTTTGCTCATCCTTGCTACTAGCATACATTAGTTCTCGATTCAACCCTCCCTGCTGACTAACTGTAGATATCATACGATTGATGGCCACAACAAAAGGAGTCGGAAGGCCAAATTCAGACGCCGTGAATTCAAGCTGCTGGATTTCGTGAACGCATCAACAAGACCGTAAGTCCTCGCTCATATAATTAATTATATGTTTTCTATATCAATAATGTAGTATGCACTTTAAAGATCCCCGAACTATGGATTTGTATTTACAATTCTATATCCATATTAATTTTCTTTTAGTGGCATCAGCTTAGCCAAATTAAAGTCGCTTTTACATTATTTATTTTATGTTTGCTTTTGAGTTTTATCAATTTTTTATTTGATTAGTTTTTTGTTCATATATTTAATTGATAAATATATGATGAGAATAAATCACCATGTTCTTGATTATTGATTTACCCATGTGTTACAAGTTTATGATGATGTATCATATTTTGTTAACATGGATTTTGTTTCATAAATTAAAAAGGACGATGATTTCAAACAGCTTTTGTAAAAACGTGTTTGGGGCATGTAAATTTTTTGTAAAATTAAACCTAATTTTTTCTCGAACCCAGATAGCACGTGAGAAGACCCCACAATTTCATAATTTGTGAATTTTCTAAAGTGAATCAAAACAATTTCAGATTTCTCTGGATCAGTTTAATTAATAATTAAATATGAAAATTTTATTTTAAATGAACGACCATTGCTTGCTTCAAGAAAATTATGGAGTTTAACTTGTTCGAATTTCATAAATTTTTAAAAATTTAAAGCCTCCAAAACGATTCTACAAACGAATTAAATTAAATCAAAACCGAAGTTAAATATGGTATTATTACCATAATCGGCCGATCGACTCTCCGGCGACTTACGGGCGTTAACCGTGTCGGATCGGATGATTTTGATAATTAAAATGACGGTCGGACGACGACTCCAAGTGAGGGCGGCGCATACGACCGTGCCTCCATGCCGGCCGCCTCGAGCCCATTACATGACGTGTGCTCCTAATTTTGAAAACCTTAATTCGAATTTATTCTTATTTTGGTTTTCTAAAAATTATGGGACTAGTTATATTGGTTTTTATTGATTATTGTCATTTTAATCAACTAATTAATTGTAATTAATTATGTGATGACAATTAATACTTCTCTTTTATATTATATCTTTTTAAATTAATTTAAAATGATATAACAATTACGGTAACAATTTCACTACTTAATGTATTTTAGAATATATTTGTGATGAATATTTTTCTATAATATGTATAATGTTAATAATTATCAATAATTATTAATTGACACAGATGATAATCGAGTTTATATTAATTAATTTTAATACGCTAAGAATTACAATGGATTAATTAATTTGATAATTACAACATGCATTTTCCAATGCCATTTAAATATTTATTAAGTTCATTTATGTATTTAATAAAGTGCCTATATTTTGTAACGCGATCGGAACGGAGGTATATGATATGGCCCATTTATTTATTTTTCTGGGCTCAAGCGAATCAGAATGCCAGAATGACCTCTCGAAGTCATATTTCGTATTTATTTATTTACCTGCTTACCCACAAGTCATGTCGCCTAAGACGGGTTAGTATGTAACATTGCAACAAGCGAAGATATCAAGATCATTTTCACGCCGCGACATTTCAGCGGACTCCGCATGGATCCGTATACAAAGATACAAAAGACCAGACGACATAAGATTTGATAAATACTTGTAATAGGTTCTAGCCATATCGTATATCTCTTGAATGCGCATTACTGGCTTTATTTTTTCATGCCGTATGACGCTGGATTATATGCCAGTATGCATGAAGATTTCACTAACGCCAAGCGCTTTACGATCAATCCAAGAATACTTGGTTTAATTGCATGCTTAACCGGTTTTCGGAGATACAAATGTCAGCATTCAGAAGAGATGATAAAGGACACAAGAAAGGCGTAGCTTTTACATAATCAAGTTGACAACCTATATTATACCGATTCAAAAATGTACGCAGCCGCTGTCAATTTAAGTATAATAGATTCGATACTAATATATTCAAAGTAGATTTAGCATTAGTATTTTCGACCCATTTGTAAGTGTTTTTAGCATGATACCATCGAGTCTATTTTATTTACTTATTCTTGTAGAATTAATATGGATACCACTATCGCTACCCCTGTAACTCGCTTTCCAAACTACATTAACTGCCGCTGTACGATGGTGCAAATTTTGGAGACGGGTCTCATGAAAGGAAGGTTGTCTTCGTTGCACGGATTGAATACGCTGCCTGTATAAATGAATTCCTATAATACTCTAGTGACACTGACGTATACGCCTCGAAGAAATATTAGCCAGACAAGAAAGTGACTCTAAACGCAAAGTTGTCTTATGCTTACTCGACGGGAGTCAAGTTTCGTGCTCAGATGCATTTAGTATCACGATATGACATTTATCGAAGCTCTTGAGTGAATTCCATGAGCGTAAGTGCATTATGAGAAATACTTAAACTTTTCGTGCTCCCTCATTGACCGCAGTCGTAAATACGGTGGCGCTTTTGATTGGCAAGATTGGTAATGATTCGCCAAGCCGCCAGATCCTTCGACGCAGATAAGCCCCAAGTTGGGGAAGTTCTTATCACTACGAGATCTGCTTTAGTCGATATGTCTAAGCATATCAAAGGCTATACAGGCTAGGTCGATCAAGCTCTCGCCGAGATTCATAAACAAATAAACTATCAGCTGATGCTAATGAGTTTTTGATATGAATAAAGAGGTCTTCCGCTTCTACTGCCGTTGCTCTAGCAAGAACGCCGCAAGACGTAGTAGTGGCAAGTGGTGTCTCGGCAGATGACATCCGCCACTATTGCAAACTCATGGTCACCGAAATGTCTCGTAGGAAATTCAATCGAGATAGGAAAATGGTTTAATAAACAATTCAAGCTCAAAGTGCTGTATGTTATTGAAGTTTGTACAACTTAATTTACTTCGTGGGTGCGACCGGTCATGTTCTCATTTGTCGTAATATGCGTGAAATCGTCAAGTGTAAGACTCGAAAGAGGGAAATGGATCTCGCTGTGAAACGGAAGGCTGCGCCGCGCCCTCGCGTAGGGGATCCATTAGTTTAAATTCTGCCTACGTTTTTTTCGAACTTATCTCCGGTTTACTATGTACCGCAATTTGCAGAATATTATTTCTATTTCTCGCTTTTAATAATGATGGTTTTTCATTTTCAATAGATCCCGGCGAATTTAGATCACAGAATGGGGCAAGATGGTACCGCCTCCCCTTCAAAATGGTCTATACGCTTGCATACGACACGAAGTCATATAACATAAACTTAAAACGGAATAAGTTTCAACGACTTAAAACCAAAACATACCTATGGCATCGGCAGCCAGTCACATTAACAAGAACCGAATCAAGAAACTCCAATTCCCGTGGAATACTCAAGGTTTCTGACATTAATCATACGATAAATGAGTCTTGCCTTCAAGTAAAATGACCAAAATGCCTTTCACCGCTTAATGAAAGCGGCAAGCCGTATTTATTTTATCATACACACCGACGTAAGGCCAACGAACACATCTGCAAAGAGGGAGTTATAACTACTATTACATTTATCGATGACTACAAGAATACGGTTTTGTGTATCTGATGGCATACAAACACGCAGTCCTTTCGAGAAATCTTTAAGGAGTTCCAAAATGAAGTACAAAAACCAATTGAACAAGACAATAAAAGATTCTCCCGCCCGATAGAAAGGGAGAATATTTGAGTCACGAGTTCAATACTATCTGTAGAGCGGTATCGTTTACAACTCACACCAGCAGAACGCCACAAAGATAATGGCCCGAAAGAGAAATCGAACCCTTCTTGACACGGTTCGATTCCATGATGAGCCTATCTCGATCTACCGCTAATTTCTCGGGATACGACTTCTAAGCGGCACTTACCTTAAATGTATGTCCAACCAAGTCACAGATAAAACTCCCCATGAACTGTGGTCAGAAGATTCCTAAGTTGTTTTTCAAAGATTTGGGCCGCGTTTATGTTAAGAGATTAACAATGTATAAACTTGCGCCTAAATCGATAAATGCTATTTCATAGGATATTCAGTGTGGAAACAATAAGGTCATCCAAAGAGAGAATAAAATCTTCATTGCTTGTTCCTCAAAAAGAATATCCGTCTGTATGACTGTGGCACGCAAGCCATCTTGGCCGAAGCCTGCCGATGAAGCCACATTTTATACCCACGCAGCAGGCATCCCACACACCACAAGAAATCGAACCTTCTTCATAAGACCTGGCCCGATCCACGAAAGCCAAGAATCCAACCCTTGGAGATCCAATAGATCGCCACGCAACTGCAGCTACCGGGTACGCTAAGCTTCATCATCGAGACATTTAGTCCACTTCTGAACAATAAAGGATGGGACAAACTGCAACGCCACTAACTGAGATGGATTCTATGTACCAAAAACCATGTCAGTCCTCGTTGGATTTAACACTAAATTTCCTATCGAATGTAAATGGGCATTTAAGAAGAAAAACATGACAAAGACGAACGCTGAGGTTTTCAAAGCTAGACTAGAATAAAGGTTTCAAACAAGTCTACCTGAAATGACTACGACGAAACTTACTCGCCAAAGGGCTACGTTAAACTATCCTGATAATCTTAGCTATCACGCATTTCATGACTATGAATATGGCAAATGGATGTAAAGACCGCTTCCGAATGGAAATTTAGAGTAAAGATGTGTACACGGTACAACCTCCAAGCTTTACATGTCCTAAAGGACTCCAAGAAGGCATGCAGTCAGTAAAAAGTCCATTTATGGTTCCAAGCGCATCCTTGGGCATCAGAATCAATGCCTTTGATGAATCAATCAAAGAGTTTGGTTTCATCAAGAACTAAGAATTCGTAAGTGAGCAAGGGGCAGCGTAAGTTGAGTTATGTATCGCCTGATAGTCTTTATGTCGACGACATACTTATTATTTGAAACAACGTAGTAGCTACTAAACTCATGATCGGGTCGCAAATGTTTCTCAATCAAGACTATTAAGCACAAGATATACTTTGGAACAGTATCCAACGGATCGAGCCAGAGGTCGATTGACTTTGTCGATAATACTATGGTCATGGTACCCAGTGTTCAATACGAGTAATTCCCAGCAGCGGTAATCTCCCCATTTATACGGAGTTCAACTCAAACAGAAGACAAGGTTCCACTACTAGGGAGGATGAACGTAACGGGTGACATACCTATGCTTCACAGATCCATCATGTATGCCAGTTGTCCACTAGACCTCGATGGTCTTACGCACTAAGCGTAACCAAGTAGATACTAAGCTAATCCAAAATAAAAGCCACCGATCAGATAAGTTTATCTCAAGTATCCTAGAAGAAACTTAAAGATGCTTTCTTGGTATATGAGACGAGGAGTTAAGAAGTGATTGCAGTGGCCAACCGACGCCGCTTTCAAAACCATTGCATCAACATCGCTCCTAACTGGTACGTATTTTGTCTCAACTAGCTGAAAGAAGATTGAGGAGTTCCAAATGTAGTACTATTCACGCATTCTACCACGTAACTGAGACATCGCAAATGTCTCCGGCTCGCTAAAGCATGTTGATAAAGAAGTTCGTGGACCGAACTTGGTGGTACCTAGCATCAGGACCAGCTGAGCTTGTTTCAGGACACATCGGGGAAATAAAATGCTGCGAAATCCCAGCACATCACAAACTAAGCACGTACTCGTAAAAGATCACCCGACAGAGATATGCTTGATGGGAGCGATGTCAAAAGTATTGTGAAGTAGAAATAGAGGCTATTCAAGCGATTCTCTTTACTAAACCACTAAGTCAGCAAAGATGATGAAAGATGCGAAATGTAAATATACAAGTCTTGCATGTATTGTCACAGCCACAAGTAGTTGCTCGGGAGTCAAGATGTATCTATTGTGTTATGTGAACAAATATTTGAATATTATTGCTTCTTATATTTTAATATATTTGTTTCGCTATGACTATATGTTTGAATTTACATATAATATAATACGTAGCTGTATCCTCGATGAAATGGAAAGTGTTAACTTTGTTAGTCTATGTTTCTGCAGGTAAATACGAATCGTTAATTACACTCTTTCAAGCCTAAACATAGATAGCCAAACGCCGGGGTCGATGTCGATAGTTGGGGGCGACAAGAATCATATGACTAACATGGTGTTTTGATTAAATGATCAAGATCGATCATGTTAGCCCTCAGACTGGGATCAATACTCAAAGGGTCGCCGGTCCGAAGTATCGGTTCGTACTTAATCGAACGAATTCATGTAAGATACGTATATCCTGTCCCATGACATTTGTTTAAATTTTAGGCCCAATTTAGACCTACGATATATAACTATCTCGTGTTATACAAGCTCAGAGATTTCGACTATGACCAAACGCCTCGCCTTAAGCCGGGATTATAATCTATACGTCATCGCCACGTTTCAGTATACGATGATGTTCCCTATATCGAGGGATTTGTCCGGCCCTGATATACAAGGAAGATCTCGTGCCTCTCACACAAATTATAACGATTGGTTTAAGGACGCCATAAAATTCTTATTCTGGGCTCATACTCGAGTAAAGAAAAGTCGCTAGCTTACGACACACTTTCTACATAAATTTACCCACTGTAGATCGCGCGATAAAGGAATCAAGATAATCGCCCAGTGGCAAAGGGGGAGTGTTGGAAATCAATGAGAATTGTTCCATTTATTATGCCCGCTGCGATTAATCATAGAAGTAATTCATTTGGCTTCATTGGGTTAAAATGCGATTATCGTAACTTAAATAGTTTCAACTTAGTAATTATATATTACTAAATAAGGGTTCTCAAGTGATACTCTAAGGGGTTATGAAATGATAGCTAGATCTTACTATTAATGCTATAATAATAGTAATTGGTCAATTATTATTATTATTATACAACCTACTATTATCCGAGTCAGTGTCACACACATACAGCTGACGCTGGAAGTATATTTCATGTATGAAATTAAAGAGAATCAGATAATCAGGTAGCCATTTCAATTTGCAAGTGGTTCTACATTTTATGTAGAATACTCGACGGTCAAATAGAATCACTCAAATAGTTATTTAATCATTCGAGTATTTTACTATTTATCAATAAATTTGAAAGATATCGAGATACCTATTTAATTAAGCTAATTAAATAGTTCAACTCATTAGCAACTCATTAATGTCTTGGAACGAACTAATAGAAGTTACCAGCCGTTTAATACTTATCGGCGTTGTTTTAACCTCGGCCATATAAGCAAACTTTAGGGTTTTTCATCATAAGTTTTGTAAAAAAAAAATTTCACCAAAACTCCTAGCTGGGCCGAAATTCTCCCAAGAATTTTGGGGCTCGTTTTGTCTATATCCTTGCTTACTAGCATAGATTAGTTCTGATTCAACCCCTCCCGGTGTGGACTAACTGTAGATACCATACGACATATTGCCAACGCGAGCCGAGGAAGTCACCCACGCCAGGAATTTCGCTGCGCGGGATTTGGGCAATTCTACTCCGCCTTTAATCGTAAGTCCTCTGCTCTCATATAATTAATTATATGTTTTTATATCAATAATGTAGTATGCACTTTAAAAGATCCTCGGAACTATGAATTTGTATTTATACCCTATATCCATAGTAATTTTCTTCAAAACATAAGATAATCCTTTCGAATTAACATGTACCCGCATATATAAGCAAAGCATTTAATGCTTAATACAATGTTAAGCGTAATAGAGACAGTGAAATGTCACAATATAAACCGACAAGTCGACAATGGAAACTACATGTTGCAAAATGTTCGACAACTAAATTGACAAAATTATTGAGAATTAATAAGGGGTAGTTTCTCCATACGATGATTATCATCTAAATTGACAAAATTATTTGAATTACTAGCACTAGCACTTGATTGTTTAGGGGCCATTATAAAATTTAAAACAACACATTATAGCAAATAAGAAGATAAAGATAGAGAATACCGACTCCAAAAAGCAGCAAGATTCCAAGATCAGATCAACTCATTTTAATCAAGTACAAACCAATAGTCAAATATCAAGATCTAACAAATGAAACAAATGATTAAAAAGAGATTAAGATTAAGAAAAAAATTGATTTGATTGTGATCAAGAATACTTAGGATTAAAAAGAATTAAGCTATCAAGGCTACATCACAGTGAGTCATGGTGAAAAGAAGCTTTAGCTGTTCGCTTGAAAAGAGTCAACTCACGGGAGTTATCGTATATTTTGAGCGCTTGTATGGTACGTACGCCGCAAGAAAACTCATTGTACCATAAACTATCTGCTTGACGGCTCGTATGTTCGAATTGGGAATAAAATGATTAATGTTTGTGTTTTTTCGCTATAAAGGTTACCCTTTTACCAAACGCTGCACGCTTACAATATTACTTTATTTGTCGAAATCGCTAAATCCGGTACCGCGAGTACTCTGACTGGCATTCTGCCAAGGCCCCGAGACGGGTCTCGATCGAATGTGGCCCAAGAATAGTCTACCGCCGCCCCGGCCCGCTTCGTTAAGACGCGTATGCCGCTTTTCGATATTAACAATAAAATGGCAAATAAATCAAAACCGTGATTCTAATAATGATATAAAAAACAATAATATACAAGCTGCAGTACCTTACTTCAAGGATTTAGTCCATTATCAACGCATTTAAATCTAACCCTCCGCGAGCTTTACTGTAGAAGTTCGCTTTTATTAATTAAATTAAGTATAGATTATGCGTAAAAATCCAATTGAATTTTTCCTCACCTACTACTGGCCAAGAAGAAAAGAGGGATGTAGAGTTTTGTCTTTTTTCTTTTCTACAAAAGCCAAAATAATGAGCAATTTTTGTCATCAAGTTGCACTTTATATAGACTTCAAGTTCTAAAATTTAGATCTTCAAAGGACAAGTTGACAAAACTCTTCTACCTCCTTTCTTCTCCCCTTAGTTGACTATGACTCTATGAGGGTGTTCTAGAATCTTCCACTTCTTATCCCTAAAATCAAGGCATCTTATGTCAAGAAGAAAATATTTTGGAACCTCCCCCCTTTATCCTCTTATCGATCACGGGGCGAATCTACCAATCGAAATTTATAATTGTATTATAGTTTGATTTTTGTTTGTTCTCGCGACATCTTAGGCTCGGACGACAATAAGTAGAATATATTAATTTTATGTTAAACCCAACATCATATTAATATAAGATTACGAGCGACTCTAGTAAGTCATCATAACCCCCTAATGTCAATCGAAGTTAAGCCTAATATATTAATTGTCCAACAATTAACATATTTCCGAACTTATAACTTTAAATGCAAGAATCGGTCAGACAATCACTGCTCAATCTGCATATATTTAGATCTAACATCTCATATTTCAAACACTACCACTTGCCCTTGGTCGATTACTCTAAAACAATTAGTTACTAATAGATTACATCCGACACCCATCCCCTGATGCCATTTTCAACAATGCTTACGAAAGATTGGGGCGACCAAACTCTCAGAATTTAATTTTCTTTGTTGTATTTAAGTGATGCGATTTCAAGTACCGAGGTCGGGCCAACAAATCACCACTGGCCTCCAAGAGGCCGAAATCTATACCGTTATATCTTGCTATAATGGTAATTCCATTCACAGGTACAAGATTTCTTCTACTACACTCAGTGATACGTAACTCAAGTCTTTATAAATCCCTCCAATTACTTTAAAACTTAGACAGGTCAAAGTACATTACTGTAAAATGAAATAAGGTCACTGTGTCTAAGAATGGTTATTGAACATGTTTACGAGAAACTTTATCACGTATATACAATCTTCTAAGTTCTCATGACGGTCAATGTCCAGTATCACGGTTGAAACCATTTCAAGCCGTATACCTATGTGATTGACTAGAGTAATCATTCTCCCTTCTGATCCAAGAAACGTGATCAGACAATCAACACATACTAATCAATGGTATTCGATTCCAATAGTGAATACCGATTAGGGACCAATATCGTTGCCAGTTTCGATAGCATGTGCTTCTTTGCTTGGAGTACTTAACCCAAAGACCTCTAGAAAATTTTATATTGCAAATGGAATCCTTTTTCTATTATTCATAGTAATGATACATACATACACATTATATATATGTATTGATCATAGTTAAAAATAAATGATATATTTTATTAAATTTTGGAAGCTTAAAATTCAACAATTGTCTTACAATTATCTATGACATATACAAAAGAAAAATTAGCTCCCACTAAGACTAAGACCACTCAAGCATGTCCTTAAGACCGCACTATGTGCTTATTATGCTTGCTTGGTATAAATATTAAATTAAGTGGATCCGCCATATTATCATCGGGTCTAACTCACATATCCTAACATCTCCTCTACTCCTGCAATCTCCCGAACAAGCATGATATTTCTGAGCAATACGCTGGGATTCGTGACGTGATCTTGGTTCCTTAGCTTGTCTCAAAGAAGCTTCCTTTGCAACTCGTAAGCCGCAAATGTACTCACTGTTGTCGAAGTCAGCTTACACTGGCTACATCGCACCAAGACACCGGCACCACCTGCTCTCAGCAAGTAATACATAACCAGATTGAGATCGACTATCGCCTCTATCGGTTTGGAACCGGCATTCTTGTAACCCTATATCAATAACTCATTATCCCTAATGTGATACAAGCGAACATATATGCTTAGTCATTCGTAGTACTCAAGTACGGGTTTTCACCGCAGCCCGCCTCACTTCACCGGACATGATTGGTAACGGCTTGTTACACTCGTAACGTGTAATAAGTCCGACGTGTACATAACATAACATACATGATGGATCCTATGGCTACGCTTATGAACGCCACTCATCTTTTTTCTCTTCAAATTTCATTTCATGGGACAATCGAACGAAGCAAGAGAATCGCCATGTCTCACGGGAGGTTTCATTTCTTGAATTATCCATCTTAAATTTTTTTTAACACGTTATCAATGTAAGTGGGTTTTCGCTCAATCTAGTTAGCTCGATCGATCTCTATAAATTTTCATTTCAAGAATGTAACAGCTTCTCCTAAATCTTCATGTAAAAACACCTACATGGGCCATGACTACGTATTCAAGCATGTATGTGCTTTTATGATGAGCATAAGTCATCTATATAGAACTATAAATGCAATGTCAAGCTCCCACTAACCTTCAGTATACATGCTAATCTTCAACGCTCTTAATGAAATCAAACTTTGATCGACTCATTAAAATGAATATTATAACTTGATGTTTGCTTAAGTCCATAAATGCATCTCTATAGCTTGCATACCTTCTTAGGCGCCTTAGGACATGCAAAGCCTCAAGGTTGCGTCATGTATACTTCCTCTTCAAGATTCCCGTTAAGGAATGCAGTCTTTACATCCATTTGTCAGATCTCACAATCATACAGTAAGTGACGGCAAGATAATCCAAATGAATTTAAATTTTGATATGGTGGAGAAGCGTTTCATCGTAATCAATTCCTAATTTGTTTGAAATCCTTTGGCTACAAGTCTAGCTCAGAATACGGACATTTTCATCTTTTTATCCGGGGCCAAGGCTAAAAAACCCACTTGCACTCGACAGCCTAGCACCTTCTAGATCCATCAACGCCCAAATATTATTTTGGTACATCAATCTATCTAGAATTTCATGGCTATAAGTCATTCATCGCCTTCTTGCTCTTTCATGGATTCTTTTATAAAGAGGGTACGATCACACTTTCAATTAAGAAATATTCCACATACCACATATCGGGTTCTTGACGAAGTTCTATCCGACCTCCCAAGTACGAAGTCCGAGTTGGCTCGACCACGCCTCGTGGATCAAGTCAACTTCCTCTATATAAGAGGGGCTCACCTCACGAAGCTGAATCACCACGCTCGCAACGCCGACTTCTCTACCATTCAACTAGTTCAAGATTCTCACTTCTTCTATATCTCTTTACAAGTATTTTCTTCTCAAGAAAAAGTCATTATTGCAACGAAAAATCTTATTTTCATGCTCGGTATATAAGCACAATTTTGGTTTTTGAATAACCACCTAAATAGCATTTTCATATTTGGGTCCAAGTTTGTCCGTAGTCAATTTCGACATAAACTTCACTATCTCAAATCATCATATGACCTAACCGAGGATTTGCTCCCAAACCACATCTCACGCGTCTTAAAGAATGATTTAGTTGACATATATTTAGTGTATACATAGCATTTTGTGAAAAACATATCCCCAAAAATGATTAAGGCTCGATGTGCTCACTACGGATCGAGCCATATCCAATAGAAGTTCGATTTTTTCCTTTCTGACACACCATTATATCGAGGCTCCAAATAGTGAGCGAGACAAAGGCTTTAAAAACATGGATTAAGTATTCTCCGCTTCTATTAGACCGAGAAATTTAATCATTTTATTGAGTTGGTTCTCAACATCTTCAAACTCTTTAAACTTTCAAAGCTTCATTCTTACGCTCGAGATTTATGTAACCATATTCCACCGGGTAGTCATCAAATGAAAAGTTGGATTTAAGTAATGAAGAACCTCCTCTAAATAGAGTATTTATCGTCCACATACATTAGTATGTATGATACCCAATAAATTGCTGTCTCTCACTGCACTGCTGAAAGTGTGATTCGTCATCTTTCCTAGCAAAGATGATTCATATCGATCATATGGTTCAAAAATCGACGATGTCAAAATTTCATCAAGATGCAATTTCTTAATGTGTTTATCAAGCATATATTTACCGCAATGCCACGTATATAGGGCGATCTCGGGGTCGCTTAGCTTATCTCCTTTAATATTTAGCCGAGGGTCTCAACGCTGTATCCAATACATGAGACCAATCTCACGACGTGTCGCAGACATAAACTATATACTATTTCGAGTAACGAAACAACCACTTTCACTATCGAAAGAGCATAACCATCATTTTCCACCGGAAATCGAAATGATGTTTCTCGGCTAGCTGTGTATTTATAGACATTGTTTAGTTTAAGTACCATTCTCATTGCAAAACTTTAAATAAACCGATCCCTGCTATTAATGGCCGCAACTTTGCTCACACCGCCTACCCTCAAGCAGTCTACCTCTATCCGCAGCTCACCATCTCTCTATTATGAAACATCCCTCATTTTTATATAACGTGAGAACCACACCCTGTGTCAAGCACCCATGTAGTGAAGAAGCAACATCCAAGATAAAAAATCAGAACTGAGCGGGTAAATTTACCACCATCTCATCCGCATGTATTTATTTTCATTCCATGATTTGTTTTGTACCATTAGAACAGACGTAAGTTGCCATGCCAGACAGATTAAAATCGAGTGGAAGAATATTAGAGTTAAGAGTCAGTAGGCTATTTTACTTAACATAAAATATGTAAAAAATAATATGTTTTGGGGTTATTCATGTCATAATAAGAATTCTAAAAATCATATATAATGTAAGTAATACTGTTTTATAATCCTACCGAAAGCACTAAGTATAGCAAGCATCCTTACATGAATCGAGAATTGAACGGCAAAGACATACATTTCAAGTCCCAATTACATGTAGCTTAAATCCATCACCAATCATGATCACACGACTCTCAAGGCCAAGAAGTTCATCTAGATCAGATTACGACCTCTTTTGTCAATGCGCAGCCTCGATCAATTGAAAATCACCATTAAGTAACCAAGTCTATCATTTGTAGTCGGGTTGTATGTTTATAGCCCAAGTATAATCAATTAGAATTGCCTAAACACTCTCTATCGAGTTAAGTCTTTAAGTACGATATGTCTACTAACTGCATATGTCCACACAAAAATAAAGTGTTCAATCCCACTTGAAGTTCAGATGTATAATGCTACTTAATTTAATGTGCGATTAGTTATATTTTAATCAATCTTGTAACCAAGTTAAGCCTATAAACACACAAGCAGTTATAAATAATATAGATTACAAGCATAAAATTTAACACTAATAAAGACTCGTGATATGACCTATAAATTTAGGACTAATTCTAAACTACCCTACCATCATTTATCTATCCTCTCGCTTCCTAAAGGGTTTATAATTTTAATTAATTATATTAACATTAAATGATAATAAATTGAAACGTAGTACAATACTAATTCATTTTAGGCAAAACTACTGTGTCGTATTCTAAAAATACATCTAAGTTTCATATCACTAATCTCCTTCAGACGATTATCGTGACATGTAATGCATTTCTAATTATCCAATAATGAAATTAAAGCATGTCATAAATAATAGCGAGAAATCATATACTAAAGATTAATAATAAATAATTCATGAAATAAAATCTAAAATTTAATTGGCTACTGTGTTAAAACATTCACTTAAAACTATTTTAAGTTTTTTTAACAGCTAATATTAAATAATAACTATTTCTAAAATACTAGTTATTTAATTTATACTCTTAATAAAATTTAATTTCAGATAATGTGTTATTTAAGAAACTCCAATTATCAAATAATCATGGATTTCTAATTTAATTAAAGTATTTCGAATTATTAAATCTATTCAAATTAGAATTAATTAATTAATCGTCTTTATTTTAATTGAATATCAAATCTCAATTCAAATAACTTCTAATCAAATTAGAACTATTAAAAGTAATTAAATTAAATTAATTAAACTAATTACCAATTTGAAATTAATTTAAAATAATTTTAACTGAAATCAAAATATTAATTTGAGCAAAATTGGGTTTAAAACAATTTAAAACCCAAAAACTAAACCAAACAAGCCCAAAAAGGCTTTCAGCCCTCAAACAACGGTACCAAATAGTAAGCTCAAATGCCAGCCCGATGTGCTCTGTTCTTCAACTAGCACCTGGCCCAAAGCTACACGTCCAAATTTCGTGACGTCTGGAAAGAAGCTGACCATCACACCGTAGATAGAAGACTAATGCCACCACGACGCCATTGCACGCGGCAATGACGCGACGCTAACGCTGCACGCCACGCCACGTCACGCGTCACGCCCATCGCCGACACGGGTCGCTAACGTATTGGTCAATTCGGTCAAACCGAGTCAACCAGTAAAGTCAACTTGTTTTGACCGAGTCGACCGCTCAACGGTTCGACCGCGACTTATCACGACATCACTTTGACTATCAGTATTTCCGACGTCAATCTACGCCACCCTTCACGCCTTCCTAAACAAGACTTTTCCGAATGATTAATTTTAATCGATTCAATCTTAAATTCATATAAATTTTTGCTCAAAATGTTCCTTAAAATTCATAAAATCCCGAAAAAATATTTCTCTCGATTTAATCCAGATTAACTATTTTGAACGTATAATTGACAATTAATTGTGATTTAATTATTTAATCAATATGTTTCTACAATCAACTAAAATTATCTAATTGTAATTCTAACACATAAAATTCAGATTCAACAATACATAAACAGATTTAATGCATTTAATTATGTAATTACAATTCGTAACATAGCTCTAATACCACTATTGGGTTTTCAATATTAAAAATAACAATTATAAATAAACCGAAACCACGATTCTACGAATGATATAAAAATAATAATATATGTCACAGTAGTTTTCACAGAATTCTCAAGAAATAATATATTCAAGTTATATTCGATCAATCAACGATATCATAAGTAAGATACCCACACCGACGCATTTAACCAACACCGTGAGCTTTTACTTCATAGCTCGCTTAAAAGATTAAACCGAAGCAAGAGATCGCAGGAAAATTCAATGAGATTTTTAACTCCTACCACCGACTCAAGAAAATAGAAAGAGAGTTTTATCTTTTCCTTTTCACAAAAGCCAAAATTTAACGAGAAATTTTGTCATCAACTTGTAATTCCCTTTATATAGGCTTCTAAGCCCTAAAATTTAGATCCCGAAAGCGACAAGCTGACAAAACTCTTCCACCTCCTTTCTTCTCCCCCTTAGTCTAATTATGATTCTACGGCGTATTCTAAAATCTTCCACTCTATCCTTAAAATCGCGCATCTTATGTCGTTAAGAAAACATTTTCAACCTCCCTCCTTTATCCTCTTATCGATCACGTGTGAATTCCAACAACTGGAATTTTGCCCCAATAAATCCATATAGTTTCATTTTAAACCTCGAAAGTTATAATTGTATTATAGTTTGATTTTTATTGCTCGCGCGACATCTTAAAGCTCGACGAAAATAGTAATATATTAATTCTATGTTAACTCCGAACATCATATTAATATATAGATTACGAGCCGACTCTAAGCAGTTCATCATAACCCCTAATGTCAATCAAGTTACCTAATATATTAATTCTCCAACAATTAACATATATCCAACAAGTCGACAATAGAAACTACATAAGCTAAAATGTTCGACAACTAAATTGACAAAATTATTGAGAATTAATAACGGGTAGTTTCTCTATACGATGATTATCATCTAAATTGACAAAATTATTTGAATTACTAGAACTAGCACTTGATTGTTTAGGGGCCATTATAAAATTTAAAATACATTATAGCAAATAAGAAGACATGCATAGAGAATACCTCCCACTCCAAAGCAAGGCAAGATCGCAATCAAATTTAGATTGAACTCGAATAATTGAAATATAAACTAATAACAAATATCAAGCTCTAACAAATGTAAACAAATGATTAAAAAAAATTAAGATTAAGATAAAATGATTTGATCAAGGACAAGAATACTTAGGATTAAAAAAGAATTGTTTTTGATTATGCTGAGATTGGTTAGAGTCATGAGAAGTTAAGCTTAGTCGCTCAAGCCAAAAGAGCGTAACCTCATGGAGTTATCGTATATGTCAGTTCGCTTCTACGTACTGACAGAAAATCCTATTTAATTACAACCATCCGCTTCGACGGCCAGATGTTCAACTGAATGAAATGATTAATGCTTATGTTTTTAGTTATAAACGCATTCCCTTTAGTTGAAACGCTGGCACACTTACAAATATTACTTTATTTGTTGAACCGCTAAGTAAACGGGTACCGCCAGTACCGGACGGTAATTTATCGGTGCCCCGGACACGGGTCTCAAATCTAATAGGCCCAAGAATAGCTTAGCGGTCACTTTGCCCGCCTAAGAAAGTTGTTGGGTTTCATATTAAAAATAAAAATTATGAATAAAACGAAACTAGATTCTAATTTAATGATATAAAAAATAATAATATACACCAGCAGTACTACTCGTGGATTTTACAACTAATATATCTCGAGGAAACTCAACAATCAACGTATATTGTCTCTAAGATTATTTCACACCAACGTATGGAACGAACCGGCCATTCGTGAGTTTACTGTAGCTCGCTTAAAAATTAAACTAAGAAGAGATTAAAGTGGGGTAAATCCAATTGAATTTTTCCCACCTACTAATGACCAAGCAAGAAGTAGTGAGCAGAGTTTTGTCTTTTATTTTCACAAAGCCAAAACGAATGAAAGCAATTTTGTCATCAAGTTAGACCCTTTATAGGCTTCTCGCTCTAAATCAGTTCCGAAACGACAAGCGGGATAAAACTCTTCCACCTCCTTTCTTCTCCCATTAGTCGACTATCACTCTATGAGGGTGTTCTAGACTCTTTCACTTTTTATCCCTAAAATCAAGGCATCTTATGTCAAGAAGAAAACATTTTGGGACCTGCCCTCCTTTATCCTCTTACTCGATCACAGTGTAGTGAATTCCCAATAATTGGAATTTCGTCCCACAAATCTAAATAATTCCATTTTAAATTCAAACTTATTTGTTGGAAATCAACGAATCGATTCCATTTATTATGCCCATTACGCATAATTATGTATCAATTCATTTACCAAGCAAAGTTAAATGCGATTATCGTAACTTAGTGTTCAACTTAGTAATCAGATATTACTAGGGTTCTCATGATAATTTAAGGGGTTAAGGAAATGTCATGATCTTACTATTAATCGTTATAATAATAGTAATTGGTCAATTATTATTATTATACAACTTACTATTATCCGAGCTCAAGTGTCACACACACACAAATGATGCCAGCTATATTTCATGTAATGAATCTAGTAGAATTCTATAATTGAGAAATGTATTTCTCATCATGCGGTTCTAAGCATTTTATGTAATATCGATTGAACAAATAGAATCAATTAAATAGTTATTTAATCGTTCAGTACTTAGTATTTATCAATAATTTGAAAGATATTATCGATATTGACTCATTACTATTTAATTAAGCTAATTAAATAGTTCAACTCATTAGCAATTCATTAGCTGCTAACGAATCCAATGTAGTTAACGAGTCAAGCTAATACTTACCGTGTCGCTTTATCGGACTTGTTTTTAACTCAGCCCTATATATAAGCAAACTTTAGGGTTTTTCAAGCGACATAACAATTAGAAAATCTTTCATCGAACCCTTTGGCCGAAAATTCTCCCAAGAATTTTGGGGTTTTTTCGGGTTTTGTTCAACTCGTTTACTAGCAACTGTTCGATTCAACTTCCCGTCATGGACAATTCATGCATATCATTCGATCGATATTACAACAAAAGTAATCGAGGGAAGTCAAATTCACGCTGGCGAATTTGAAGTTTGCGCGAATTCGTGAATTTTACTCCGGCACTATATACTTCATTCATATATCAGTAATTGCGGTGTATTTGTTGAATAACGTAGTAAGCACTTTAAGATCCTCGAATTATGGATTTGTATTTATACTCATATATCCAAAATATTTTCCATCGCAGAAGATCAGCTGAAATGTAATTAAACTCGCTTTTACATTATTTATTTTATGCTTGTGTTGTTTTTATCAATTGTATTTGATTAATTCTTGTTCATATATTTAATTGATAAATATATGATGGTAATAAATCACCATATTCTTGATTATTGATTTATACATGTAAAGCAAGTTTATGATAATGTATTATCATATTTGTTAACATGTATTTTGTTTCATAAATTAAAAGGACAATTTAATTAGTTTTGCTTCAAAACCGTTTTGTAAAACGTGGTTTGGACGTGCAGGTAAAATTTTGTAAAATTACAAAATAATTTTTCTCGCTGAACCCGTATAGCACGTAGAAGATTCCATTAAATTTCATAATTTTTTGGATTTTTCTATGCTCAAAACAATTTTGAGATTTTGGGACCAGTTAATTAATACCAAATACGAAATTTATTTTAACGAATCCACTGATTTGCTCAAGAAATTTATTTTAATGAACTAATTAAGCGATTTCATAGTTTAACATGTTCGAATTTCATAAATTTTGAAAATTTTTAAAGCTCTCCAAAACGATTTATAAAACGAATTAAATTAAATATGAAAAACCGAGTTAAATATGGAAACATTAATATAAATCGGCCGAATCACTTCCCAACCTACGCTGGCCCGATGTCGGATCGCCCGATTTGGTACTGTGTCGACGGCCGGACGACGACTACACTACGACGTCAAGGCGCAATGACCTGGCCGGTCGTCCGTACCATCATAACGTACCAATTTCAAAACCCTAATTCGAATTTATTCCTTTATTTTGGCTTTTCTGAAATTATGGACTAGTTATTTCGGTGTTTTTTTTTTGATTATTTGTCATTTTAATCACTCTGACTGACAGAATACTCATGTAATCTACAATTAATTAATTTTCTTTATATTATATCTTTTTAAATTAATTTAAAAGCCGATATAAATACCATGTAACAATTTCACTACTTAATATATATTTTAGAATATATTTGTGATAATATTTTCTATAATATGTATATGGTTAATAATTATTGCACAATTATTAATCATTACGTGTATGATAATTGAGTTTATATTAATTAATTTTAATATGTGTAATTACATGGATTAATTAATTTAATAATTACAAATATGCATTTTCCAATTCCATTTAAAATATTTATTGTTCATTTATATGATTTAATAAAGCTGCCTATATTTTCAGAATGCGATTGAATTTGGTGTATATGTATACGGTCCATTTATTTATTTTTCCTGGCCCGCGAATCAGAATGCCAGAACGACCTTCCGAGTCATATTTTCTTGTATTTATTTATTTATTGTTTTACCCACAAGTCGCAAGTCGCCTAAGACGGGTTAGTATATAAATATCAGAACAAGCCAAGATATCAAGATCATCACGCGCGGTATCAGCGGACTCGGTCGATTCCATACAAAGATACAAGAATTATTTACTTATGTTAGTATTTGATAAATACTTTTACCAGGTTCTCGGGGCATATGGTATATCTCTCTCGAACGCCGCATTACTGCTTTTGTGGTTTTCTACGCTGCATGTATCGCTGATTATACGCTAAGATGTACGAAGGATTTCCACTAACGCTGCTGGCTTTCGGGACGCATCAATCCAAGTAACACTTCGTTTAATCGTACGCTTAACCTGTTTTCTGAGATACAAATGCTGGGTAGCATCTGTAGCAGATGACAGCCGATACGCAGTCAGGTAGTTTTACATAATCAAGTCGATAACCCATTATTATACCGATTCAAAATGTAAGGCAAAGGTCATTGTCAATTTAAAGTGAGACAGATCTCGATACTAAGTATATTCATGAGATTTGAAGTATTAGTATTTCCTTTACAATTTATTTGTAAGAAGCTTAGCATGCATAGTTTAATGAAGTCTGTTATTTTATTTACTTATTCTTGTAGAATTAATATGGATATTACTATCAAGCAATTCTTGTGAACTCGCTTCAAAACTACATTAACTCGGCCAAGGCTCTACGATGGTGTGCAAATTTGGAGACGGGTCTCGTGAGTCAAGGCTGTCTTCAAGTCAGCACGATCAACACGCCTGTATAAACGAATTCCTATAATACCTTCTAGACAATCACGTATACGCCCGGAAGAAATACGAGCCGCATAAGCGACTTCTAAACGCAAAGTTGCCTTATGCTTATCGGACGTGAGCCGAAGTTTCAAAGCCTCAAGATGACGAGTATCACATATGACATTTATCATAAGCTCTCGAGTGAATCAAGGAGCCGCAGTAATATAAGAAATACGAAACTTTTCGCGGCTCTCATTGACTCATGCCGAAACACGGCAGCCTGACATAAGACTTCAGCGATGGATCCGCCAAGCCGCGCAGATCCTTCTCAAGGCAGATAAAGTTCCCCCAAGTTAGAGTTCTTTATCACCATGAGATCTGCTTTAGTCGATATGTCTAGGTACATCAAAGGCTATAGCAGGTCCAAGGTCGATCAAGCCCGAGATTCATAAACAAATAACTATCATTACGCTAATGAATTTTTAAATACGCACAAGCAGGGTCTTCCGCTTCTACTATCGCTTTCTACGTAAACGCCGCAGCATGCAGGCGGCAGTGGTATCTCGCAGACGACATCCATAATTATCAGAAACCGCGGTCACTCTAAAGTCGCCCGTAAGAAATACAATCGGGATGTGAAAATGGTTTAATAAACACCCAAGCCTAAAGGTGCGATTTTATCAAGTTTGTACAATCCTAATTTACTGTGGGCGCCAGACCGTCAGCGTTCCTTTATTGTCGAATATGCAACTCAAGTCAAGTAGAAGCACTGAAAGAGGGAAACGGATCTACAAGCTGGAAATGGCTATTAGCGTCATGCCTCAAGTAGATCCATTAGTTTAAATTTTCCCACGGGCCTTGTTTGGAACTTATTCGCACTGCAATTTATGTGAATATTATTTCTATTTCTCAGTTTTAAATAATGATGGTTTTTCATTTTCAATAGATCCCGATGAATTTAGGATCACTGTGAAAAGATTTCAAAACGCTTCCTTCAAAATGGTCTATTCGCTTTAGACACGACACGAGTCATATAACATAAACTTAAAACGGAATAAGCCTAACGACTTAAACCAAATATACTCTATGGTATCATAGACCAGTCACATTAACGAGAACCGAATCAAGAAACCCACTCCCAGCGAATACTGGGCGTTTCGACATGTAATCATACGATAAGCTCTAGTCTTGCTTTGGGCAATGACCATAATGCCTTTCAATCGCTTAATGAAAGTGGCAAGCCATTTATCGGGGATCATAGACACTAATGTACGCCGCCAATGAACATGATTCCAAAGAGGATATTATGGAACTACTTCATTACATTTAATCACGACCATAAAGATATAATGCTTGCAGGTATCGAACAGACAACACGAGTCCTTTGAGAAATCGAAGGAGTTCCAAAAATTAGCACAAACCAATTGAAGATAATAAAGATTCTCCTGGCCTCGACAAAGAGGAGAAATATTCAGTCACGAGTTCAATACTATCTTGTAGAAATAAAGGGGTATTGTTTCACAACTCACACAAGAACGCACAAAGATGAATTTGGGCGTTGTCCGAAGTGAGAAACGAACCTTCTTGACACGGTTCATCTACGACGAGCCTATCCGATCTACCGCTAATTCTCTCGGGATACGTGACTTAAGCGCCAGACTTACCTTAAACAGATGTCCAAACCAAGTCACAGATAAAAACCCCATGAACTTGGCCTGGGAAGATTCCCCAAGTTGGGTTTCTTTCAAAGACTAGTCATGGAAGCTTATGTTAAGAGATTAACAAATGTATAAACTTGTCAAATCGATAACGCTATTTCATAGGATATCCAAGTGAAACAATATTACTACTTACCCAAGCAGAGAATAAAATCTTCGCTAGAATGCGAGTATTCCTTGAAAAGGAATATTTGTCCTGTAAGGATCTTAAGTAATGTGTTCATCTCGACGGCTCTCAAGCCGATGAAGCCAATGTCACATTCAATGTAAAGATCTAACACAAATTCAAGAACAAACCTTCTTTTCATAAGACCCGCCTGATCCATAGAAACCTGTGGGAAATAACAACCCTGGGGAGATCCAACAGAATGCCACCAACTGCAGCTACCGGTAATGCGAAGCTTTCATCATCAGAAAAGCCGATTTAAAGAAGCAACTAATGTTGAAGATTTAATAAATAGAATCAGATGGATTCTATGTACCAAAACCAGATTCGGGTCCTTGGTCGGATTTACCAACGGGCTCAGTCCTATTGAATGTAAATGGGTATTAAGAAGAAACATGATAAAGCATGAAACGCTGGGATGCTTTTCAAAGCTTTAATCAGAAATGAAAGGCTCTCTAAACAAGTTTACGATGACTAATGACGAAACTTACTCGCCTCGTGGCTATGCTCAACTAACCTGATAATCTTAGCTTACTGCATTTCATGACTATGAAATATGGCAAATGCATTAAAGCACTGCTTCCCGAATGGAAATTAGAGGAAGAGTGCGTATATGGTACAACCTCCAGATTTACATGTCCAAAAAGACCTAAGGTACGCAGTTTCAAAAAGTCCATTTATGGTCTTAAACAAGCATCCTGTTAGAATCTACGCTTATAATCAATCAAAAGTCAGTTTCATCAAGAATCCAAGAATCTGTATACAAGGTAAATGGAGTCACGATCATTCATAGTCCCGTATACGATTTACATACTTATCATTAGAAACAACGTAGTTACTAAACTCAAATGTGATTGGTCAGGCAAATGTTTCTCAATGAAGGACTTAAAGGCTAATACTAAATATATACTGAAGAAGATCCACCCGAGATCGGAGCTGTGAGGTTTATTGACTTGTCGATACTTATGGAATAAGGCACTCCAGTTCGGAATACTTTAGTAATTGCAAGAAGCGGTAATCTCCTAGACAGACATTTTCAGTTCAAATCGCCAGAAAGACAAGGTCTCACTACTGTGGCCTGCATGAAACGTAATCTTAAGGATGGCCCTACGCTCTCATATAGAGATCCATCAAGGGAGTGTCATGACCTACTGCATCTTACGACCAAGCGTAACTAGTAGATACCAATCTAATCCAAAAGTAAAAGCCACTGATCAGTACTGGCGCATCTCAGAGTATCCGGTGAAGAACCAAAGATTTCGGGTATATGGAGAAGAGTTAGCAATGACAGGTACACCGATGCCAGCTAAACCGGATGGCATTTTACTCAATGCTCCCAGCCTGCATGTATTTCGTTCCTAACTGAGCAAGATTCGGAGGAGTTCCAAATGTAGTATCAGTCACGATTCTACGGCTGCACTGAGACATCGCAGTCAATCAAGCCGCTTGTTAAGCATATCGATAAAGAAATTCGACCACCCCTGCGTGTAGTACCTAGCATCAAGTATCAGCTGAGTTCTGCTTTCAGGACAATATCAGCAATGCAAGCCAAGTGAACCCCGAAAGACATCACAATCCAAGCACGCATCGTAAAGTATCACCGACATAGAGACAGCTGATAAAGCGTACAGTCAGTATTTAGTATAACAGAGGCTAATTCGCCGGCCTCCTTTACTAAACTACCAAGTCGTGCAAAGCATGATTTATTAGCCGAACATGTCCAGACAATGTTAGCCAAGCAAGCAAAGTTGCCGAGCCGACAGATCTATTGTGTTACGTGAACAAATATTTGAATATTACCGCTTCTTATATTTTAATATATTGTTTTCTATGTTCATATGTTTAAATTTACATATAATATATGTAGGCCAGACTGAATGTTGAAAGGTTAAATCCCTAGTCTATGCTTTAGAGGTAACAATTTAACCTCAAGAAGTTACACCCTTCAAGCCTGTAAACATAGGATGCCCAAAAAGTGCCTCGGGCCGATGTCGGAGCAATAATGCATGATCATACTATCAACATGGTATTGGACATGATCAAGATCTACTCACTATATTCGCAGGACCAGATCAATATCAATCAGACTGGGGAGCCTCGGTACGACCGAAATGAATTCATAAAAGAGGCGATATCTCAGGTCCCATGATGTTTGGTTTAGAATTTGGTATCAATAATTCTCAGATATGATCATTATCCGTGTTATACAAGCAAGCTCAGATTTCTGACTACGCACTAAACGTCACCAAATGGGGATTTATAACGCATACGTCACACAATGAAAGGTAATGATAGATGTCGATATATCGGGGAGTGGATTTGTCCTCATGATACAAGGAAGATCTCAAATGCTTATGGTGTTTCATTAATTTGTTACCTCTACCACTGCAGATGGCTGAAAAAGCGAATTCAAAGACAATCGTCCAAGGCAAACGGGAGCCATTGAATCAATGAGAATCTATCTATCATAATAATCATTTGTCATTAAGTGGATTATTTAACTTAGTGTTCAACTTAGGTGCAATTGCATAATACTAGTGCGGGTTCTCAAGGATAATTTAAGGGGTTAAGCATTGCTAGATCCTACCATTAATGCTATAATAATAGTACTGGTCAATTATTATTATTTATTTACAAACTGACTGAGCCTGCCACACATACAAATGATGCTGAAGTATATTTGACAAATTAAGAGAATCAGAGTAATCGAGAAACGATTTCTCTAATTATAAGGGTTCTACATTTTATTAATATCGATCGAACAAATGTAATCAATTAAATAGTTATTTAATTGATTCGAGTAATTTTTAATATTTCTATCAATACCGAAAGATATTTGGAGATGTCACTCATTACTATTTAATTAAAGCTCTAATTAAATAGCTTCAACCTATTAAGAACTCATTAAATGCCTTGTCTAACTAATAAAGTAACGAGTCGCTCTCATACTTAATCTGGCCGCTTTATCTATTGCTTAACCTAGCCATATGTTGTAAAACTTGTGTTTTTCTGCTTACATAACAATTCAGAAAAATCTTTCATCAAAACCCAAGAGCCCCCCCCACCCCCGCTTTGGCTTCTAAAATCTTCACTCAAAATCAAGAATTTTGGGGTTTTTTGTTTTTGTTCAACCTTGTTTACTAAAGATAAATCTATTTCGATTCAACCTCTTCTCAAAGGACCAACTAGATATCATAATGACTGATATTACAACAAGTGAGTGGGAAGTCAAATTCACATCATGGAATTTGAAGCTGTGGAATTTTGGTGGAATTTACTCCTACGCACTGCAGTTAATTGCTCATATCAGAATTATACGTATTTGTCAATAATTTTAGTGAAATCCACTCTAAGCATCCCTCGAATTGATTTCAGATTTATACTCATATATCCATAATATTTCAACAATATTCAGATATTATAATCAAAGCTAGACAAATATTTCATCAAGCGCCTACGAAAAGAAGGGTTTACTCTCTTGCCAAATTCTCTTATGGTGAGGGTTGGGACAGGATTTGGGCTTCTGTTGGTTATTTTGAGCACGAGTTAGGCTAGGTTTTTGGTCTGTTATCTTTTATGATTAGTTGTTGGACCTTTTCTTATTGGGCCAATCTTGAAGGAGTGGGCTTGGTTGTTGAATTAGTCTTTTGTTACTTATTTGATTTTTAATTTGGTTTCGTTTTTTTTTTCCTTCATATTAATAAAAATTCATTACTTGGTTATAAAAAAAGTCATTTGATCTTATGTATACAAAAAGTTGTAAAATGTTTGATAAATTTAATAAGATGATATAAGAAGAGATTTTTTAACAAATCTTGTGTATCATAATACCTATTCTAGAAAATTTCCTTTAATTTTTTGTGATCGAATATAATTTTGAGTCTCAAACATCTGCATATATATATATTTTTTCTTGTTTCTATCACATCATACAATCAACTCATACACAATAACAAAAAATTAGTCACTTATCTTTATCAATTTCTTATCAACATGTAACCCAAGAGACATGGATAATGCTTTGCTCAATTGTTCAAAGCCATTACTTTTACAACTTTAGCACGATATACAACATACATTATTAATTTTGATGTCTAATCCCTACATCAGATGATGAGAATTGGTAAATTGATAAAGGAATCAGAAATTTATGTTATTAATGACATAAATTTATTATTAACTAGACGCCGACAATTCGATACTCTAAATTAATTAACGATAATTAAATTTTACCCATTTAACTATTTATTTTCTCAATTATACCCATGTCATTAATAATATAAAAAATCAACATTAAAAATTAATATTCATACAAATTATGTTAATAATATATTAGACTTTAATTCTCATTAATTTATGATAGATTAATATTAAAATTAAATATTTCGTCACAAATACTCATTTTTATGATAGTGAATAAGGAATGGGTACAAATCAATGAACACAGATAGTGCCATATATTTTGGGAAAGTGACAACAATTATATGGAAAGTGGTCAAAACATCCTGTGGCCTGGGATAGTTAGCCGGCAATAGTTTGATGCATTCGTGAGCACTTGTAGTATAAGCACACTTCAAACAGTGTAAAAATTAGGGATGGAATGACTATTGTAGTCCTCCTATTTGAGAGTGTATGTTTGAGGAAGTTTAACTAGGGTCAAAATAGTCATTTCACTCTTTTTTAATGCTGTTTGGGTGTGCTTTTAGTCCATGCCTCTTGACAACTTTACTTTAGTTTCATAAAGTTGTTGGCTAATCACAATGACAACTTGCAAACTTATAATTAATGCAAGAAAGTGATAGTACTGAGTGATCATAACCAAGTTGCACCTTGCTTGGTGTACTCGACGGTTGTTTTCCGTTGGCCCAGTGAAGGAAGCCATGAATTGCTTGGAGCAGTTCTCGTAGAGTGGTAGACTGGTAGTATAGGTTACTATTGGCTAGCTCTATGAAGTAGTCAAATCGAATTCTTTAAAGGGTTGAGCCATTAGATTGATTAGCACTCTGATAAAAACGAAATGGAGCCCTTATAAATAATTTAGTCCAAGAGTCAAAGTCGAATCAAATTAATGCCTAGTTCAACACGATATTGATTCAATTTGAACATTTTCGTTGTAAATTAAAGTTTTATTTTTTCAAGTATAAATACATATTATTAATATATATTACATATTTAATACTTATATGTATGTGATTTATGGAGAGTTCAAATATATTATTAATACTCATTAAGTAATTTTACAATTATGTATAGTATTTGTCTAGCTAAAGCAAGCCTTAGATTGGAAATCTATCAATTTCAAACTTAAAGGTTTGTCGATCCATCATCTTTCACTTAAAATGCCGATTTATTGATTGTTTAGAATAAAATTATTTTATTAAAAAAAATTATTGAGTGTACTGATTTTAAAGAGAGAAAAGTTATCAATCAATAAGAAAGAATATTAGAGGAATGTACGAAACTTTTAATGCTTAAAAATTGTATTGGTAAATAAAATTATCAACATGGCAAAAAAAATTTGTTAGATATAAATCATTTTAAATTGAAATGAAATATTATAGAACATTTGATCCAATTTATGCTCGATAAAAAAGGTTGTATGCTATTGGCCAGTTACAAACTACACTATGTATGCAAAACTGTAAATGTTTAGGAGATATAGGTCCCACAATAGCATGTTACTAGCCTACCTATCTGAATAATGCAACTTGCTTGTTCATATCATCAACTGATAAGTGGACACGTTCAAAAAAATTGGTGGGATAGTTTTTGGTGTGACATAGTTCGATAGCAATTACTACATAAGTGTAGTGGTATTAGTTGTCTTGGATAAATGGGAATAATCGAGATTTGATTAGAAAAAATTGGATAAAATATTCATTCGATAACAACAGTTAGGTTTCGGTCATTTTTCTTGAGTACGAGGCAGAATGGATTCGGTTAGAAGATCGATAAAGGGGTATAAAAGAAGAAAATTGGAGAAAATAGCACCCATTTGACAAAAAAATTAAATTTCTAGCACTCATCCTTAATCCTTTGCACAGGTAACACTCCTGCCTTATCGATTAATAAAATAAAGCTTTAAAATACAACACCCTTCGTATTCATCTTATTTGCTTCACCTTACGCCCCCGTCTCACCATTCCCCCACCACGTCAACTGCTTTGTCCACCCGCTTCCACACATCCCACCCGCCCCGCCAGCCGTTGCCCTCGATTGAATTAACAATTGAGGATCGGCCTCGATTATTCGCTTCATTCGATTTTTTGGAGTTTTGATATATTTTTCATATATTTTTATGCAATTAATTTCTAAAATGGTAAAACACCATAACCAAGTTAATATTATAAATTTGATATGGTAAAACTCCACTTTCAATTTCCCAAATCAATTAAAATAATAACATTGTAAAATCTAAAGAGAACCGCCTGAGTTATAGATGTTCAAGCTATGTTAATGTAGATATTTACTATCTCATGTCACATAATCCTTAAAAAGATTATTCGTTTAAACTTTTGAGGGTAAAAATTAACAAACTTTACAATTTTGATTGACATCGAGCTAATTTGAATCAAAATTATCGAGTTAATAATAAAAGTAGCCATTTAAAGTCCTAAAGTCCAGCTAATTTAGAATCAAAATGTGATAATCTTTTAAAAATTGAAATAATATTATTTACATGGATCAAGAACATCTAATCTTTTCTCTTGGATGAAATACCTGTAGTCTGAAAGCGTGTTTTTAATAGAAAAATTTCAACCTGACATTGGCGACATCTGCTTGGAATTATAGGCTTCAGCCATAGCCATTAAAACCTTCTGATTAAGAATATGGGCCCTTTAAAACAAAAGAAAACCCTAATTTCCTCTAGGCCCAGATAGCTTGCATCTCGAGACTATATCAATCATTAACCTAAAGGCCAAAGTGGCACATAAATTGTTTTCCTTATAAAGGCCCTCCGTGGAATCCGAGTCTGCGTATTAAACTTGATGGATTACAGGAGTGCAAGGAGGAGTTCGGGAGGAGATAATATATAGATGTCGTCTTTTAATTTTTAGAAAGGCTAGCATGGTGCTTTGAAATTATAGTTATTAACTTAAAAATTATGTTTATTTTCACTCGCAAATTTTTATATTTTTTAACTTTATAAGTAGCGATCTCAGAGTAATTAGAGTACCATATTATGGTTTTATTTTTGGATGGATTGGCTCATGGCCAGTAGTGCACTTTGAACTTCGATGTTGTTCTCATTTGAGGATACTTCAGCTGATCCTGCCGTCAATTTAACTAACCTTTTTAGTTCAATAGATGCTTTGCATCTTGAAAGAAGATCACATTTTTAAATGATATGAGTAATCTGCGTCAGAATAGTATTGATCTTGTCATGGCTAGTCATCTTTGGACCGGGTATATATTACAATGTCCCCCACATATATATGCAAATCCTCGTTGTCTGGAACAGGCGAGACCTGTCATCATTACCGGCCATCCTTGTATTGAGATTCTAGAGGTGACTTTTATGGCTTCAAGAGGTGTCTCCCATCACGTAGCACTTTGAGCCATATGATTTCTAGTTATAACAATTCAGTCGGATTAAAACGATGCAGCTGAAGCTTAGATTATAAAGCTTTGGTTTTTGTCTTATTCAGTAACTTCTTCCGAATCTTTAGTAGATGTTTATGAATGTATTTAGGTCGGCATCTTTGAGCATTAAAGTTAGCATAAGTTAGACATCCGAATAAAATATAAACTTTTGATAATATTATAAAATAATGCCGATCCAAATAATAATAATCTTACTGACCATTCTAAAGTTAAAACATTTACGAGCATGATTTGTACTATCCGGTCAATTATCCATCCGATGAACTCGACGGATACTCTGGTGACAAAATTCCATCTCGATTTGTGAAATTGCACTTTACATCCAACTTTTAATATGCTGGCCTATGTGTCAACATCAACTTTGACTTGTACTGGCCAATATATTGTTTTCTTTGTGCCCAATTAGCGTGTAACATTGTGACATGAAACAATAATTCTTAAATGTAGTGTAGCAGGCAAAGCAGAGCTAAGAACGAATCAAATCGCATTTTCCCAATTCGGTTCTAATGGTGGCATATAGGCCGGTTGAATGGGGATTTAGCTGTTTAAAGAAATGTTTAATTGTCATTATTTACTTATCCAGTTTAAATATTTTTTTATCAGACCGTTATGATAAAACACGAACAATTATTTTAAATGAGATGTTGTTTTTCTTTGATTTAAAAAAAAATTAGTTCAACTCGTATTTTCTTCAAGCATCGTCACATGCATACAAGTCACAACATATGCTTACGTCGTGGTAGTTTATTTTAGGGGGGAAATACCTCCTGCAACTTTTTATATTCCATGTTTTTTGATTTTGAAAAGCTTTCCATTATATGATCTCAGTTTTGAAATTTAATCATCCTAATCTCCTTTGGATTCCTTTTCTCCAGATTTCATCTTCAATTTGAAATTGTGAACGTAATAAACCACGATCAAACTCTTAGAAGAAACGTTGGTAACACTTGGAATAACACCACAAAGACAATTAAGCCTCACAACTAAAAGGAATAAGACTGTGATAACAGGTTCGGTCCGTGACACAATTTGAAATTAAAGAGTCCGATCAGAAAGGATTTATGTATAATGATGAGACCATTACAAATAAATTAATTTATATGAATCTTTCGCCGTTACCGTGGCACTTTGCTCTATCGAGGTGTATAAGCTCGTTTCTCCACATTATGAGCGCTTTATCGCCCGGCGTCCTCATTACTCTCCCGTTATTTGACTCTAGGATTACAATACATAGAGTTTCACCGAGGCGGTATAACGAGAATGAAAGTTGTACATTAGTTAGAGGTTTATAGTTATAGCTCGTAGCGTCAAATTTCTGTATGAAAAGCAACTTGGAATATGTATAAGCTCACGAAAATGTTATGAATTAAACTATGAAATCTGAAATGATGTAGCAAGCTCGCCAATTCGGCCGTCCACTGAGAGTTAGAATCATTTCAATCTGGACACTTGAGTCACCAATGTTGGATGGCTCAGAATTTATTTTAAAAAGACACTTTGTTGAGATAACTTGATAACACAAAATGTCTGAAAAGAACAATTTTGAAAATAATCTATAAGGCGGTATTTCTTGACACGCCATATAAGCATAGCAACCTAACAAAGTATAAAATGGCAGCATCATACGGTGAAATCCAAAGGCCAAAAATGGCCATCGAACTACAATCAAGAGCAACAAGAAGACTGTGAGGATCTGACCACCACGTCTATCACTACGCGCTCAAGCCCGATCACCGCGAGCAGATGAAGCGTGCTGACGCATGAACTGGCACAAATAAATGCTTTATGGCGAATAGGGTGTAAGGCTGCGAGAAGCTTAGTGAATATTTACCCCCAAGTGGACATTAACCCACACTCTCGATTAGTATAATTTAAAATCGACACAGATTTCATGGATGAATAGGTATTTCAAAATGCTATACAATGTATGACCGTCCATATAAAAATCATCCAGATGCGATCATTGCCAAATGCATAACTTATGAACTCTCAATAAGGATGAAAGATATCTTGACAACTCATGCTATGCCAATTCAACCAATAGAGACACCCATAAACACCAAAATGACCAAAACGGCCACGGAAATCAACTCATCTTAAGGTGACCCAACTCGACTCAAAACACACAGATCCTTGAATAGCATACAACCCATTCTCGATCAAGATGGCGTGCTCAATAATTAGCCTGACCTAATCTAAACATGCTCACAATTTTTTATCGAGGTAACACGTTCACGAAAAATGGAATTAATCTACACCCGTAAGATAAATACTACTTGGCTGGCAAAATAAATGCTCATCTGGCCCAATCAGTCTTAGTTTCACAACGACTCACTTCTAATAACCGACACCGTAAATACAATTACTACTTCTTGCAATCATAACCCGTTTTAGTTTTTTAACTATCAACACAAGCAATTATAGTTATCCAACAACAACTCACAGAGTGATAATATTACTCTGTGGCGTTTAATGACTAATAAAACAACAAATTCAACCTTTAGATAAACAATCATTCATTTACTCCGCACACCCCGCATCCAACACTTTACACAACCACAATCAATCCAGCAATCAATTCTTGAACTAATGAATCATAAAATCACCCTTAAATTCAAGCCCCAATTACTCTCACTTTAAAACCTATTTCGTAGTATTCTTCTTCGATTAACACTTCAAGAAACATCGACATACTCCAAAATAACTATATTAAAGTTCCATAACATCATAATACAATTTAAGAAATTTGAGCAAAAATCGGCTTCGCAAAATCAAAATATTTCAACCCACTTCGTGGTGCAATGCCTCGAATGCGCACCATTTAGAAACTGGGGATCTTACATACCCGTTTAACAAAATTCAAAACCAAAAAGTCAACTAAAGTCAACCTCTCCAAAACTTGAAAAGCATCACAAAGCTTCAAACTTTTAACACGCAGTATGGCAAAAAGGGAATGATAGGGAAAGATGAAAATCAGCTTTTAAATGTCTTGAGCCACGAAAAGTGCAAGAAGGAAATTAAAAAGAAAATTTTTGGGGGAAGAGGAGTTGTGGCCGCTTCCATAGGAGAAGAAGATGGGATTTTTTTTGGCCAGGATGATATTTTGATAAGGATGAGAGAAGATATTTAAGAATAGCTTAGGTCATTCAGTTCGGTTAATTTTTCCACTTTCCATTACATAAATCTCAAATTAAGAATAATTTCAAATGCCCAGTATTCCAGGCATATATTACTACTCATCTCATACTCGTCTCGATATATAAATATTTATTCGAAAGTTATTGATGTCAACTCCGAATTTAATCAGGCCGATATTTTTTTTTTAACTTAACGAGTTATTTCGGTATTATTCACGTCTTCAAGGTGAGTGCCTAAATAGTTATAGGTACAACCGACACAATCCTTCATTGGTGGAAAGTTCATCAAAACTAATTCCTTCCATTAAGGCAATCTAATAAAAATCAATATCTTCGCTTTAGAAACAAATTAGTAAATTGTGGGTCTGATTGATTGAATCTCTAGTCAATCTTTCATTACCAAAACATCCTCAATTTAGTTCCCACTTGAATATTCTTGCCTTAATAAAGAGCGTGTGAATTAAATGCATGATCTTCAAATCTCGAACATCGGTAGAGAAAAACAGTTGCTACCATCTGTATTTAACACTTGTTCATTTCGCAAAAAACTTGGGCAATCTGTATCACGAAGAAATTTTTTATTATTTATGTCCAACCGAATGGCCAAATCCCTTTTGAAATCTTCGCTTGGTACAAAAAGTTTATAAAGCGGTTGGGGTTCGACTATCAATTTAGTACTCTCCCTCATTATCTTTGGCGTCTACAATATGACTTGGCTTGATATGGACTCGGTATTTGGAGCTTGGGTCTTGATTTGGATATGCGGGCGGGGGCACAGGAGGCTGAGGATTTGTTCTTGACTTAGAGATATAGTGCAGGCTGGGGTGCTTGAGCATCCTTGATCAGCGTGTGGTTGTGTGGACTTAATCTTTATGCCGACTTGGATCACGCCCGGATGTAGAATTTGGATGATGGGACTTGGACCCTCACGGATGGATATGTGAATTTGGATGGACGCTTGATCCTCCTTTGTTGGATATGTGGGTTGGCTGGACGTTTGACCCTCATTTGTTGGATATGTGGGTTGGTTGGACGCTTGACCCTCATTTGTTGGATACGTGGGCTGGCTGGATGCTTGACCCTCTTTGACCAGATATGTCCTTGTGGTGGAACTTTACCGCGATGACTTGGATATGTTGTTTGATTTTAAACTAACATAAAATATTATTCCGAATTCCATGAATACTACGAGATTATAAAATAATAGATTAGATTCGGATATATTGTGTAGCTTACCCTTGTAGTTGCGGCGGAATATGATCGGAGAGTCTTCAAGAAACTGACCAAAAGTAGGTTGTCTCTAAGAATAGTCCACACCAACGATTGATCAAATCATTCCTTCGATTTTAGTAGAATAATTAAAGTGCATAAAGGAATTTAGGAGGAAGAAAAATTAAGGGTTTTCTTTCCCCTATGGTGGCCGAACAAGAGGGGGTGGGGAGGAGAAGGTTTTTGCTTTTCATATTTTCTCAAAAGATGACTAGTGAATGAGCAAGCTTTTTCATCTCCAAAAGTGACCTTTATATAGGCCTCCAAAGGAATCCCTCGTTTAAGGATTTCAAAGAGATGTGATGAAACTCTTCCCACCTTTTAAAGAAAAGAACCTTCTAGAATTCTTTAAAAACAAGATGCGGAACTCCCTCCACATTCTCCTCGGTTAGATGCGATAGGGAGTGGAATTTCATAATTGGAATTTAGCTGATATTTTCACTTATAATTATACTTTAACCCGGAAGTTATCATTAAAATTCCGTATCTACAAATGCCCCCTTGAACTCGGGCACATACGTAATGAGATAAGGTCACCGAGGTCTAGAATGGTTATTTAACATAAGTTATATGAGAAACTTCTTAGACGGAGATATCTGATCTTCCCCAAGTTCTAGCGGTCAGTAATCACGTTATCATAGTTGAAACCATTTCAAGCCGTATACATGTGATTGACAAATAATCAACCAACCACTTATCCAAGAAGCATTGATCAGACAATCAACACATACTAATTAATGGTATTCGATTCGATTAGTGAATACCCGATTAGGGACCCTGATATCGTCGACACTACAGGCTTTGATAGACGGGTTTCTTGTTTGAATCACTTGCTCAAAGACCTCTCTAGAAAATTTTCTATTGGAAATGGAATCCTTTTCATAATTCATAGTAATGATACATACATACACATTATATATATGTATTGATCATAGTTAAAAATAAATGATATATTTTATTAAATTTTGGAAGCTTAAAATTCAACAATTGTCTTACAATTATCTATGACATATACAAAAGAAAAATTTAAACTCCCTTTCAAGACTAAAGACCACTCCAAGCATGTCCTTGGAGCCGATTACTATACATGTGCTTATTATGCTTGCTTTGAGGTAATTAATAGTTTAGCCAGGGATTTGCTACATTATCATTGAGTGAGGAACCTTACATATCCTAACATCTCCTCATCGGTAATCTCGAAGACAAGATGATATTTCTTGAGTATGCTTGGATGCGTGATGTGATCTTGATTCCCTTAGCTTGAGCTATTGCTCCGTATTATCCTGATATAACTCCTTTGGACCTTCAATGTTAGGTAATAATCCAAGTTCACTTTCCACGAATTTCTTGTTCGGCAAGCTTCGCTGCTGACTTGATTACTTTAACTGTGCACGAGCAACACCACCGTTCATACATAATACATAACCCAGTTAGAGATCGACTATAATGCATCGGTTTAAGAGCTGGCATTCTTGTAACCACATATCAATAACTTATTATCCCTACGTATACGGGAACAAATGTTTAGTCATTCGTAAGTACTTAAGTATGGCGTTCAACTGCTTGATCTAGTGACTTTTTCCACAGGGCATGATTGGTAAATGGTTTATTCTACGCTAAAACGTCGCAATAAGAATGCGGGCGTGTACATAACATGGCATACATGATGATGGATCCCTAGTGATGCATAAAGAGGCATACTCATCTTTTCTCTTCAGCCTCATTTGTAGGACAATCACGAGCGGCTAAGAGTAATGTAAATGTCTCGTGGCGAGTTTCACTCTTGGAATTATCCATCTTAAATTTTTTTAACACGTTATCAATGTAAGTGTTTTGGCTCAATCCAATCAACCTTCTAGATCGATCTCTATAAATTTTCATTTCAAGAATGTATTGAGCTTCTCCTAAGAAAACACTACATAGTCATGACTTGACGGATTCAAATATGTATGTCATTTTCTATGATAGGTATGTAAATACATATAGAGCGATAAATGCAATGGTGCTCACAACAACATAACATACACACAAAAGATCTTCTTAAATTCTTAATGAGAAATCAAACTCTTTGATTGACTCATTAAAAGCAGATATTACAACTTCTTGATGTTTCCTTAAGTCCATAAATTCATCTCTATAAGCTTGCGTACGCCGTAGGCGCCTTAGGACATCACAAAGCCTCGAGGTTGAGTCATGTATACTTAACCTTTCAAGATTCTCATTAAAGGAATGCGATCTTTACATCCATTTGCGGAATCTCACAATCATAATAAGCAAGGATGGCTGAATAATCCGAATGGATTTAAGAATTTACAAGCTGAGGGAGAGGTTTCATCGCCAATCAATTCCTTGAATTTGTTTTAAACCTTTGAAATTCTGAAATCAGCCTTGTAAACATGGACATTTCATCTTTATCGGTTCCATTTAAAAATCCACTTGTACTCGATAGATGCAGCACCTTCGGGTAGATCCATCAATGTGCAAACATTATTTTGGTACAGTGAATCTATCACCGAATTTCATGGCTATAAGTCATTAAATTGACTTAACGCTGTTCGTGGAACGCTTTTATACGAGGAAGGATCACACTTTCAATTGAAGATTCCCATTACCACATATCGGGTTCTTGGCTGAGTTTCTATCCGACTATCCCTAAGGGTGAGTGTAGTGCAGGTTGGCTCGATCACGATTTCCGTGGATCAGGATTGAACTCCTACATATAAGGGGAGCACCTCGTAGAAATTTGAATCGATCACGTTACCGGCGTTGGCTTCTCTCTTGAACATCTTCCAAGATTCTCCCCACTTCTTCTATATCTCTTGGCTAGAAGTATTCCTTCTCAAGGAAAGCGTCATTTCGTGCAATGAAAATCTTATTTTCATGCTTGAGATAGAAGTAATACCCTTTGGTTTCTTTCGAATAACCAATGAAATAACATTTCTCATATTTGGGTCCAAGTTTGTCCGTAGTCAATTTCTTGACATAGGCTTCACTATCCCAAATCTTCCCTTAGCAGGCTAGCGGGGATGGGTTTCCCCAAACCCATCTCGTAATGGGGTCTTAGCGACTATTTGGGATTTGGACATATATTTAGTGTATACATAGCATTTTGTAAAAACATAACTCCCCCAAAAAATGATTGGCGATTGGATGTGTTCATCATGGATCGAACCATATCGATAGAGTTGATTTCTCCTTCGGACCACCATTATGTCGAGGTGTTCCGGCCAGGGGTGAGATGTGACACAATACACATTCTCTAAGATGTGCTTAAAAGTATTCTCCGCCTCACAGTAGACCAGGGAGAAATGCCCAATCATTTTATTGAGTTAGTTCTCAACATCTTTTGAAACTTTCATAACCTTTTCAAAAACTTCATTGTATGCTTCATTATTAAACTTTTAAAATGAGTGTCGATTGTTCGACCACCGCAAAGGTTCTGGTGAATATGATCATTTAATTGTAGCTTCAGTTTTTTGAATTTTATCAGGCTTTTACCCTTTGCCAGTTTTTAGCCAGTTCTCACAGTGTTTGCTTTGAATGGCGATAGCTATTTAATTTCTAATTTTAAGAAATTGAACCATAAATTTAACGTTAAGTCGAGTCTTGATCTTCGGCTTCATTAATTTCCGATCCCTCGGGGATGTATGAAAATTAATTCCCATGAATATAATTTTATTATGAATTTAGGTCATAATAAAATATATAGGATTTTTAATTTTATGCTAATATAGCAAAAATTAATTCATAGGTATTCGATTTAATCTACATACTCGGGCTCTTGATTGTCTTTGGATAACTCTCGTCGAACTTAGAATTTGGTCTTCGGGTTGGACATGTCATGGGGCGAAAATCTTGGCCTAGTGGACCCATCATTTTAGAAAATCATGTGGGTAGGGGTTCACTTGCTTTTTGTCTTGTTGGACACTCCATAATCTTGAATCCACTTATTTTATTTAAACCCTTATGCGATTAAGCTCATAAGTTGCATGCAAGACAAAAAATTCTTCTTTCTCCACTAGTGTTGGCCGAAATCATCATCACACTTTGATTGGGAATTTTCTTCTCTTTTTTTTATGCTTGAATTAGGTGGTATCGTCGATGTGCGTGAGTTCCTCCAAATTTGGGGGCCTTCACTCACCCAATGCATGCACCTCGAGGTAGTGAGTCTTCTAGAGTTGATCCACTTGGCTTCTTACCATGTCTTGCTTTTGTGAGGTTGAGTTGGTAGTGTTAGAATCTAGTATGAATTTATTCGTGATAAAAACCAATTTATACATCCCGGATCCTCAAATTGATGTATATTAATCTAAACACAAAAATATAAATGTATGAATACAAAATTCTTACATTTACGGAAAGCGGATGAACCCACATCCTCACAAACAACACGTGAAAGCCGCTAAAAGTCTTCTCAGCTTGTTCGGCTTACCGAAATGATGTCCTCTAGATTGCAGCACGAGGAAAGCAGACAGTACTTGAACTTACTGGAGTTTGAAGATGAATAAAATTGGAAGAAAATTCTTCCAAATTCTCATAGGGGAGGAAACTTTCTATGGAGAGAGGGGTTAAGGTTTTTATGATTATGATAAAAAACCTAATCCCTTTCTTTAAATACCAAGTCCCAAATTCCACTCGTTAAGCAACTCGTTAAGAAATCAGTTTAACTCGTTAACTTAATTAGACCGTTATGTGCTTCTAATTAAATAATGAGTCACTAGTGAGTTGTTCTATTTTAATTAACTTAACAAGTCAATTAAAATACTAACGAGTCACTATCGAATAACTTATCAAGTTATTCATCAATTTCAATTGCTTAATTGATTAAACTTGCAAGTTTAACCAATTGATGTTCATCAATATATATTTGACAAATATATAAATATTGAGAGATACATCTCTCAATATACAAGTCTCGTTTAATTTTATTCATGAAATATTATTCGAATATCATTGTATATGTGTGAGGCATACCGGCTCGGATAATAGTAAGGTTGTATAATAATAATAATTGACCAGTACTATTATTATAACGATTAATAGTAAGATCTAGCAATCGCTCATAACCCCTTAAATTATCCTTGAGAACCAGCTAGTAATATACAATTCTTAAGGTGAACACTAAGTTACGGTAATCTCGTTTAACTTGAGCCGGTAAATGAATTGATCTATGATTATCATGATAGGCATATTAAAAGGGAATCAATTCTCATTGATTTCAATAGGTAGGGCTCCGGACCTTTACGCCCTCTTTGTGTGGTGATATTATCACAGCTGCACGATGCATTTCATCACTGAGGTAGTGGTCTCTAGAGTTGATCGGCTTGGATTCTTGTCTTGTGTTGAGCGGTAATGTTCTAAGACTTCTCACCTTTGAGTGGGGTGACACTCCCGACCGGGGTAATGCTTCCATTAGGGCGTAAAGTGTTATCATGGAACTCTTCCCTTCGTGGGGTGTAGTGTGCCTCTTTTGGTTGATATGCGCTACTCCCGTTTTGCTTTTGTTTCTTGATGTAGTGTTAAGATTGTAACATCTAGATTTTTTAGTTTTGTCTTGATGCTTTGTCCCTCTTTTGTTGCTTGTTGTTTGTCTTCTTTTGGATTCACAGGATATTCTTGGCTAAACTCGGCCTCGTGGTAGTTGGCCACCCTGATCAAGATGTGTAATGGGCTGGCAGGGGCGTGCAGATCTGTGCGAGGCTTTGTTGGCATATCCTTTGTGTTGTAGCATCTTACGGATCCTGAATTGAGCTTAAATGCGCTTTGCCTTTTGTGACTTAATTGGTAGACACGCATTCCTGCATCTTTAGTAAATTCGTATCTTTCTTTGACTAGAGATCCATAAGCCTTCAGAGATAAACTTTCCGTGCTTTCATATTTGACCCTTGGCTGGTGTAACAAAGCCCTTGACTCGTGTGGATGGAAATATCCCTGCGCGAGTCGGTGGCAATGTCGACCACTTTAAGCGATTCGGTAGCTTCTTCATTTGCAGGATGGCGGGTTGAGGCGATGTGGGCACCTCTTGTGCTTCCTTAATTTGGGCACCGACATCTTTTTCTTTTGTCGCCGCATTGGCGAAGTGTGACTCAATGGGAATGGATTCGTCTTCCTTGATGTCGATTCACGAGCCATCCGCGATGCTTCAAGCATTGATGCTAGATGAAGGTATTTTACATTAACTTTGGATCCGAGTCTTCCCATGACACATTGTAGGTGGCTTTGGAGTCGTTCATGCGACCAAATATGAATACTTTGCCAATGCCGGCCCCATGATCCACTTGGTTTGGAAGCCTTGTATCGTGATGCGGGTCGTCACGAGGTCTCACATTGAGATGTTGAGGCGGCTTAAGTATGTGGAGGGAGTAGGATGTTCCTTTGGTGAGCCTCCATTTTGTATCCTATTTGATCTTGACATCACGCTTAAGTACCCAAAGGCGTAGAGCGGTCGGTTGTAGTCGCTTGTCTTCTTAATATGTCTTCGTCGGTGAAGGTATTTGCGAATCGAGATATCTTTAGGTATGCAGGGGAGCCTCTGAGGGTTTGTCCTTTGCGTCTAGGATGTCTTCTATCTCCCACTTACATATAGCCTGCAAGACTTTTCCGAGTCTTCACGATCTGAGTCCACTTAGGTAGTCTCCCATGGCACTTTCCGAGGTTCTCGTTTGCTTTCTTTTATCATGCTTGTGAACATTGACCCTGACTCTCCCACGTATAGGGTGCAAAGTTTCTTTTCGCACCTCTTTTTTGTTTCCTCCTTGATGCTGGAATTGCATTGGGTATACATACCTAGTGAATGTGGAACAACATGGAATGAGTTTGAGATTATATTTGAACTTGGGGCTGCCCTCGTACCAGTGGGAATCGAGTCAAAATCTTTGATTCGTGAGGAATTAGATGTTTAAACTCATCACAGGTGTGGGGGGGTGTGCGCCTCTCTCACCAAAGGTTGTAATAGACGATTTAGCCTCGTATCAAAGGATATGATAGGCAGTTTAGTCTCATATCAAGGAGAGTGGAGATAGTTTCTTCGTATCGAGGGGAGGATGGGGCGGTTTATTCTCGTATCAAGGAAGTTGTAGAGTTTAGGCTGGTTCGTATCAAGGGCATTAGACAATTTATCCTCCTATCTAGGAGCATGGCATATTTTGCCGGCTTTAGTAGAGACAAGCCCGTGTTGGATCTTGAGGGTTGTCCACTTGATGGTTGCCCCAATTTGTTGGAGAGGTTGTGGCCTTTAGCGAGAGTCTACGTACTTTTTAATGTCGATTTTTTGCCCCTCTTCGGATATGTGGTGTTGGTGCGCCCCGTCGATTGTAATGCGTAGTGAAATTTGTTGTGCATTTGTTGTTTTTATCACAGCCTCTTAAGGTATGGTACGCTTAGCTTGTTGCCTCAAATCTCTTAAAGACCGTCGTTTTCTTTTGTTTGTTTGTATCCAACCTCCGAATTCACTTTGTGGTTTATTGTTTCGGCATCTTGGAATGCAGTTGTTGGAAAACTTGTTACCCCGATCGCCAAGACCACCTTTTTCTCTTGATTGTTTGCCCCCGACCACGGAAGACTTGATTTGTAGCTTCTTTGTTCCATTGGTTTGTGGTTAGTTTCGTTGCCCGTCTCTTTTGGTACAACATCTTTTGATTTGGTTGAGGTACTTGAGCCAGGGGCGCACCATTGCTTGTGCTTTGCAATTGGAATTTCCATGACTTCTCGCATATAGCATCTGAGTTTTCGTCTTTCCCATGAGAGTTATCTGAGTAACTTCTCCATGCATTAACTTCTTTCGAGGAGTCTTTTATGTGTTTTTCTACAACGTTTGACATGGTTTACAACTACCTGCGTCTTCTTGAGGATGTGTTCCATTTAAATTGCCAATGCAAATCACCTTGTCGCTTAAAATGTGAAGCATTTTTTCCGTCGGATACTTAAGCGCCTTGGGTGATACGTAGAAGTCTGGTTCTTTGTTTTGTTGGCCTCCTCGGGTCTTTTGGACTAGAACAGCTCTATGAGTTTTCTTGTGACTCCTCCCGGGGCTCGCCGGGGGTGTAGGAGTCAAAGAATGGATATTCCTTGGCTTGGATCTCTTTTAGTGTTGGACGACTCCTGCTTCCAATGTTAGTGTCTCCTTGTGAGCTTTTGGTTTTGAAGGACAATTCCGTTGATTTGGAAGTAGTGGCATGTACATCCTCTTTTATTGGCTCTTCGAGATCTTCATCTTCGGACTTTGAATTTGGAAGAATTGGGCGTTGATGTACTGCATACAACATTTGGAACCTATAATTGATTCCCATGTCATGGGCTCTGGTGGAAAGCTGCTCGAAGGTCTTGGGGAGTATCCCTTGTAAGATATACTACAAGTCCCACTTCATCCCTTGGATGCACATGCTGATGGCTGAAGACTCTAAAAGTCTATCTTTACATTGAAGCGGAGGCTCTACTGTTGATGAGGTCTATGACTAATATAATTCCTCCTACTTGTTGCTTTGCCTTTAGTCAACTCTATCATACTTCTTTGCATGTATAAATCTTGAAGAATCGGTTGAGGAACTCGCCTTCCAGTATGCTTGACTATCTATGCGGTCTAGTTTTAGCTAGGTGCACCACTTTCGAATACATTCCGCTTTTAATGACGGATGAAGCTGCTTGATCATTTGATCCTTTTTCATCGTTATAGTATGTGATCGATTATCAGTGGCAGACTCAAATAAGGAAGAGGCCCCGCGTCGTAGTGTTAAAAGCGATGGCTGCTGCTTAGGGTTCACGACTTCGATCAGTATTGGAACTTTGGAGGTTGGTAGCCATGGGCACCGAGCTATGCGGAAGTGTAGGGTTTGGCATAGAATTATAGAGTCTTGCCTCGTCTTGATTATCTTTGATTGCCCCAAGATACTTGAACTCCTTAAATTTGAGCAAAACTGGTATGGTTCCGTGATGAGAAACATAGGGTTAGAGGCGCCATGATCTTGGATGTTGATTTTGATCCATGATTTGGAGCGTCAGATATTTTGCATGACTTAAACTCCAAGAAATAGGGTTAGGCGCCTCTTTTGCGGTTTTTAAGGTCAAAAGTGAATTTATTTATTGATCCCGACATTTCCTTGTTGCATTTATTTAAGCCCCGTATCTTTCGAAAACCCTATTCAAAGTTTAAAATTAGGTTTATTTAATGTAAAATCCCTAAGCACAGCAACCTAAAATTAATATAAGCCCTTGAATCCACGAAAACCTATTATTTTACTTTGGCTCGACTTTAATTCGGAAGCTAAGGTGAAACCTAATCAACCACTGTAATCGTATGATCGGGTTGACAATTAATTAAAATTAATAAATCCATAAAAATAAATTTTATTAATTAAAATTAATTAAAATTCCACTATACGCAATCCACCACAATAACACAATTTTTTTACCTTCCTCTTTTGTTCCCTTGCAATTTTTCTTTAGTTATTATTCTCTAATCTTCTTGGACTATTTCCATTGATTTTTTCTTATTTATTTTGTTGTTATTTTATCATTTCTTTTTTCGTAGATGGTTGAGGGTATTCATGAAAAAAAAGTATTCATTGCACATACACATTATTTCCATAACTATTAATGAAGGTTCACATTGACATTTGCTTTGAATATGAATATAATTCATGCTGTTGTCTATATTATTCTTAGATAAATGTTGATGTTACATTATCGGACTCTTGTCATTGTTATGTTGTTTGTGATATTTCACCATTTCTTGGTTGTACATATTTGTTATCATTTCTTTTTCGATTTTCTAGTTTGTACGTTATTAATTAATTGAATACAACCACTTTAATATGTTTTAATTCTACACTTTTTGTTTCTAATTTTCGCTGATATTTTACCATATTAATATATTTTTGCCTTTCAATTGTTTGCCAGATTTATTTCTTTTTAAATATGTTCAATTGAAAATGAGAGCCAAATTAGGACATTTATTGTTTGGATATGGTGAAATTAGGAATGAACATTAAATCAATATAAAAACTGAGAGCCAAATTTGGGCTTTTATTGCTTAAACTGATGATGGAAAGAAAATGAAAATGGAAAGCAAACCTCGTGCCAGAATTTATGGGCTCGTGATTGTTCAATGTTTAAAAAAAAATTGATTGAAATTAAAAAAAAGGGCAAATGACCAATGATCTTTTCTTAAACACAAAACTTAAACCGAAATGTTGATTTATCACGTAAAATAAATAAGGTTGATCAGAGGCAGTCGACGAGATTGCGCTCTTTGAAATGGGTCAAGGGCCAATGGCCAGGAATAAATGGGCCTAGGCCACACGAGAGTGGAGCGGCATGCAATCCCGAGATTAAATGAGTTAAGTTGTCAGTCGGTAAGTGAAAGAACCGTTAGAAGCTAACGGCTTGATTGACTCAATGAAGGTGGTAATTTAGATCATAATTACTAGGCCACTACTTGAGCACTAAAGTAGTGTCGGTAATGAAGGAGCCGTGAGGCTACGACCAAAATAGCAGTCGAACATATTATAAAAGGTAAACTTGAGACCAAATAATGTAAGTTCACTTTGATACACAAATTCTCTTTTTTAGAAACTAAACTCTTTCGATCTCTTACTAACTTGATCGTCAGAGTGTTTCCGGCCGAGCAATCGGTCATTATTTTGTAGGAACTCTCATTTGGACCAAAGGGTGTCAAAGTTCGACTTGAAAGATTTGTGATTCGGCCCACTACCGAAACCGGACCAAATCATCATTGGTGACCACAATAGGAGACTTGCATTAAGAAGGTCACCACCTACTCATTTTAACTACTACTATGGAAATAAATGGGAGTAAACGACAGCCGCCCTCCGGAAGCGATGGATTGACATGAATGACCTCTGGACTGCGACAAGAGAATGCCATGAAATCGACACCTAAAGTCAAATCAACTTGAGTCGAGAGGCGATTACTGGTGGGAATTCACACCCACCAGGAGATGGCGAGATATTACAAGGGATAGCGAGGACCATCTCATGCGATGTAATGCTCTTAACTTGTTGGCGAACCGATTAATGGGCGAGAACCAGTGGAAGTATCCATTTGTCGGGAGGAGGGAATTTAGCCATACTCCCCGGTAGAAGGAAACTAACCGAGCGAGCAACACGATCGCCATAGCGTCGCAGCCTTTGAAGATCTTTACGGCCCGGCGCCCGAGATGCAATGGCGGCTTCTGGCAGCGAGGCGGATGCCCTCTCCCGGAAAAGGTAGCTTTGAACCAAGCGAGGAGTAATGGGACAATCGAGTTAGCCAGTCTTGCACCTTTTACTCCGACATCCGGGCCTTGATCATGCGGCTATAATGAAACTCCCGTATTTACCAAATTCACGGGGAAGAGCGAGATCGGAGGAACACATGCGTGGAGTTCAGTCCCACTTATATGTCTTTCTACCCGATGCAGTTGGCCCATCCTAAAAAATGGTTAAACCCGGTTGCAGAAGGAATCACATCAGCGTCCTTTGAGGAGCTCAAAAATCGATTCGGCGTGACACATGTGGGAAGGGTCAGTAGGACAAGGAAAGAGCACTTCCTAATGACCATCAATCAAGCAAATGGAGCAGACTTCGATCGCTTCCTTCGAGGCGGTTCAAGGCGAGGGGTTCTTGTCCCGATACCTAGGGGCGATCGAAATTTAATGTGATTGCACTTTGTGGAGGGGGCTTGAGTGCAGGCCAGTTTGGGAGTCGTTTCTCAAGGTCGGCCCCGCGATTTGGAGGAGGTCAATGGGCAGACCTAAAATATATCTTGTCGAGGGAGGCGGAGAAAGAGGTAGAGCAAAGTGAGAAACGAAGTGCTTTGGGCAGAGAATCAGGGACACCCCACGAGGCCTACTCACGGGCGGCGTACCAAGGGAAGCGCGTTACTCCCGCGCCCCGGGGGAGTGATCCCGAGGAAGTGGAATGAAATTGAAGGAGGAAGATAGGAATCTTGACCCCTCAAAGATCTAAAGCGAGAGCTTTGCTCGTCTTGGAGATAGAGGGGCAGGCACGGTTCACCTCGGAAGAGACCCCTTGAGGAATAAGAGGGATATGAGCAAATTCTGCTAGTACCATAAAGGTGACAGACAAGATACCGACGACTGTCGACACCTGAAGATAGAGATAGAAAAGCTTATCCAATGGGGGTAGTTGAAGGATTATGTCCATAAGGAGACCTAGAGCGTGAACATACATTTTGATAGAGACAAATCGAGATCCCCGGATGGACCTCCTAATATCACCGGAAGCACAAGAAGGGCATATGCCAAGAGGGACATATATGCGGTAACCGCAGGAGCACGCCCCGAGGATCCATTGTTTAACACCCGGTGAGAGCAAACTTTGAAGTGGGACGGATGCTAGTGGATACCGGAAGCTCGGTAGATATCCTATTCCTGGATGCTTATCTCAACTTGGGGATTAGCCGAGGTGCGAGATCCGGCCGGTGGCCACTACATTTGGTAGGATTCACGGGTGGCGCGGTGAGTCCGCAGGGGTTTTTGACCTCGTGGTTATAATGGAAAGCACTGCCGAGGCCACGAAGATGGTAAGAACTCACTGGCCCAGCGAACATAGCGGGGCCGAAAGCGCCTATAATATTAGGATCATCGGCCAACCCGGCGTTGTCTGATTTGAGGCGATAGTGTCACCCATACACGAGGAAAATGAAGTTCCAACCGCGACAGGGGTGAAGAGATACGAGGATCACTAGAAGAAGCGCTGACGTGCTATCGGCCTCCCTTCTAAGTGGATAAAGGCACAGATGGAGGTGGGAACCACGTCCCAAGGGGTCCAAAGACCGGAACGTGTGCACCCTGGAGGCCTAGAGAAATGTCCCAAGAAGGGGCGGCCATATCGGGGAGATCCGGGTATCACGATTGGAGTAGGGGAGGGCTACGGCGAGGCTACGAGGAAACACATGGATATCTTTGCATTAGGGCCAAAGGATATGCAGGGTGGACCCGGGTATCGGTTCACCCGGCTATGGCCAGCCGATCCACCGGCTATGTGTCGATCCACACTACAAGCCGGTCAAACTTAAAAGCGGACCTTCTCCGGAGAAGGGGAGAGGCCATCTGGAGGAAGTGGACATGCCCTCTTGGAGAAAATGCAGTCAGGAGCCTCTTGTTTCCGAGATGGCTGGTTAACGTAGTGCTAGTCCCGAAACCTAAAGGGAATTGGCGGATGTGCACGGACTTCACAATTATTAACAAGGCTTGTCCAATGGATTGCTACCTTTACCCAACATTGACTAGGTTGGCAGGTCGACTCAGTAGCGTGGTACAAGGTGGTGGATTTCTGGATTTTTCCGGGGAGATCACCCGGATATTCATAGCCAAGGAAGAGATGTAAGAAGACACGTTCGTAGTGAGTATAGCATCTCTTCTTTGAAGGTTATGGCCTTCGGCAGAGCAGCTGGAGCCACATACCAGAGGATGGTCAATAGGGTGTTCTCTACCCAGATTGGCTGGAACATGGAGATCTACGTCGATGACATGCTTATCAAGAGTCGGGAGGCGCCGGATCACGAGGTCAACCTCCGGGAGAGCTTCGAGAGCTTGCGGAAGTAAAACCTGTGACTCAACCCTGATAAATGTGTATATCCAATTTTCGTGGCTACGATCACGGCTAACGGGGCATTGAGCCAAACCCCGACAAGATAGTGGCCGTCTGAGCCATTACGAGTCCCTGAAACACAAGGTCCTGGCTGATGCATGGGGAGGATTGCTCCCTTGACCGGGTTCATATCACGTGCTGGGGACAGGAGTTTTCCCTTCTTTAAAGCAATCAAGAAGGGAAGGTAGTTTCAATGGACTGCAGGTGTAGAAGTCTTTTCGAGGGAGATTGAGGCGTATCTGCCCGATCACAGCGGTTGTTAGCCTTGACATCGCGGGGATGCAGGCGTACTGGCGGTTCTTAGTCAACACTAAAAAATTGTCCTCCTCTAAGAGGGAGGAGAATGAGGCAGTGTGTGCTCGGCTGGTGATGAGAAGGCCGGGGGAGGAGCCGGGGGCATACCCTTACGGGCTTGGTTTTATGCACTTGATTGTGATGCTCGGAAAATTTGAAGCCTGCAGGAGGTGCCTCCGGTAGAGATAATTACGGGATCCATTTCTGAGAAAGAAGATCTTCAGGAACCCCAGCTCGTCCGGATGGATAGTCAAGTGGGAGATAGAGCTGAATGAATTTGACATCTAGTACAAGCCACATCAGAGTGTAAAGGGGCAGGCTAGCCGGACTTCATGAGTGTCGCCCGTGGGTGGGGAGATGAGGAGGCACCCGAGTTGGTCAACCTAGTGCAGCAATCCGGCGATTCAGGGCACAGGTATTTTGTATAGTCCTTGGAGGCCACAAGATCGAGTCACGAGAAGCCTTCCGATGGACTCTTGTGGATTAAGTCTTTGAGGCGAGCACATTCCACACACATCCATATAAGAATGAATTCTCAGTTGTTGGTGGGCCATGTGAAAGACGATTTTAAAATTGATGAGGCAAAGAAATTTGGTGAGCTACTCTGGGAGAGTTAAAGAAATTTGGGCGGACTTTTCGATCACATCATATGGGCGTATTCATGGGAGAAGAATCGGGAGGCGGATAGGTTGTCTCGGGAGTTGGCTATGGCGAGTGTCAGGGCATTGCAGATTACACTCCGATGGAGTAAATGCTTGAGAAGAGGCCTTCGGATAAAAGTAATGGATCATACCGGGGAGGTGAGGGAGAGTGCGGACAATGGTACCCGAGCTATCACGGATTTTAGAACTAGAGTTCTCCCGGAGATCCCATTAGCCAACAAGATCCGAGGCAAAGGCACGAGGTATACCTGTTAAGGCAATCCTCTACCGGAGGTAATTTCAGGGACCGTTGATGAAGTGTATCACCCGAGAGGAAGGACTGATGGCGGTCGAAGAGATGCATGGGGGCATGTGTGAAAGTCACATCAATGGGAAAGCGTTGACTCACAAAGATCTTGCGATCGGGGTATTACGGCCTTCTATGGCTACAGGGATTCCTAGGATCCGCGTTCGGCGAGGTGTGACGCATGTCAAAGTCACACTAACATCCCCCATCAGCCTCCCCATGAGATGGTCAACATGTTGTGCTCAATGCCTTTTTATCAGTGAGGTGTTGATATCGTGGGAGATCTTTCGAGGACACCAGGTGGAAAAAGATACACCATTGTGGCGGTAGACTACTTCACCAAATGGGTGGAGGCCAAGGCGCTCACCCGGCAAACCAGGAGCAGGTATACCAATTCTTGAAAGAAATCTTCACCCGCTTTGGGGTACCCGCAGTCTTGGTCACCGATAATGGCACCAGGTTCACGGTATGAGATCGAGGGACATGCAGAGGCTAGATATAGAACACGAGACCTCCGTATCATATGCGTCAAGCCAATGGATAGAGTAGGAAGTAATGGAGCCGGAGGTAATCTTCAAGGGCATCAAGAAGAGGCTCCAGGAGGAGGAGGGCTGTTGGGACCAGAGCTTCGAACAGTGCTATGGTCCTTTCGGACGACGCCAAATCCCATCACAAGGGAGACCCCTTCAGTTTGGTGTATGGATCCGATGCCCTGTTGCCGGTGGAGATTCACTTGGAGACAGCTCGAGTGTCATACTATGACGAGTTAGCCAATGAGCAGGGGTTGCGGCTCAACTTGGACCTGTTGGAGGAAAAAAGGGCTGTCGCGGGCGGTTGATAAAAGGCCGTTCTGAGGAGTAAGGTAGCCACTTCATTTACAAAAAAGGTCCGGGCTAGACAATTCACGGAAGAGGGATGCAGTCCCGCGAGCACACGACAAGCATTCGCTCATGGGAAGCCCGGAAAGTTGGAGCACCACAGGAGGCCCATACCTTATCCGGTCATTAGGGCCGATCACATATGAACTGGAAACCCTCGAAGGGCTTCAGGTACTGCGGTTGTGTTTTGAATAAAAGACTTGGTTAGGTTAAACTATCTTGATTATTCGACAAGTTCTATGTGGGTAGAGTATCAATTATGCCCGACTGCCTAGCTAGAGCAGACCGAAAACCAAGAAAATTGATGTAAATCTATCTAAATGTTAAGTATATCCTATCGCCACACTGATTAGAGAGTCAAATCCCCTTGCATTGGACAAGGAGGACGTTATGGGTAAAGGGAGATGTCCATTATACAATGTCTGCCAGCGAGAGGTCCGTCCTCCATGTGAGGCATGAGGGGAGGATCGGGGCACCGGAATTAAGCATGGATAAAAAACTCTTTAGGTAGGACCCACAGCCATAAGCGGTGAACCTGCCTCGGCCTAAGGGTTCGGAGGTAAAAGCCCTTGACATGGAGGGAGTATTAAATACCAAACAGACATAAAATAGAACTAAAGGCATCAAGAAAAAGATGTATAAAAGAATAGAAATGAAAAATATAGCGGTAAAATTATATTAATAAATCGAAGCAGGCGGAGAAGTACATGATTACAACAAAAAAATTAATTAAACACACCCGAGCCTAAAGTTTGGGAGGATCGTCGAGAGGAAGAATAGTATTGTCCGGCCACCACTTTTCGTCTTGCCTATACTCCTCAACCAGGCACAGGAGTGTTGGACTCCGATCTGAGAATTAGGAACAATATCCGATAGGGCAACATCGCCCAATCTTATCACCGAGGTTGTCACGGAAGTAGGCATACCCTTGAGCCACTCCCTACTCCCGGCCAGGTAGCCGAGCGGCTCGGTCAGCAGCGTCCATACTTTGGAGCCCCTCTTCAGCTCTTGATCCAGCATGTCCATGTCGAGGGTAGTTGTTACTTTGGAGGCGAGAACATTGCGGTTGTTGCTCAGGCGCCACCACCTTGAGGCACTCACAGGCGATTCCTCAATCGAGGACCAGTTACTGTTTAGTGCAGGCGGTGTAGGCCATCCGCCCGGGGGGCACGGGGAAAGCGGAGGCGAGTGCAGGGAAAGGTAGGAAATGGAGTTAGAATCATTAGGGAAAGAGGCATTAAAGGAAAAGGCTAGAAAGGAAGAATTACCTGAAGCCACAACCGAGAAGCCTCGTGAGAGGCTTGGGACCTAGGCCCAGGTTGGCCATCCTTTGCATGATTCCCTAGTCCAAGAGGGGAGGGCATCATGTAGGGCCTTGTCAAGAGAAGGTTTCGGGGACAAAAGACTAACGCTAGGCCTAGTCGAAGACGGGGAAGCTTGAGGAGACGGAGAGGGGGAGTCAACCTTCATTCCGAATGCAGATTTTGCCCATTTCCAGGGAGGAGATACCCTCCTTGTGGTACGCTTAGTACGAGCCATGTTAATGGGGGAGAAATTTATGTGAAGACTGGAGAATTTTAAAGGAGGAAAAATTGTCATGTACGGAATCAGGGCAGTCTAATGTGTAATCTTCTCAATTTATAGGCAGAAACATTTTCCAAATTCACTTGAGATTGTAATGAAAAGAGAAGAGGAAAGGGCGCCTAAAAAGTCGGAAATAACGTTAAGCCGAGCCTATGAAGCGGAAAAGCAGGCGGCTCGAGGAGCTAGCCGCCCACGACACATGCATGAAGGAGTTAATCTGTTTGGTGTGAGGAATTGGAAAGACCTCTCATATTTTAGATCCGACAAGTAGAAATGGGCGGGTCTGGGGGCAAATGGTAATCCCATAAATAAATGAGCTGATCCAAGATTGGTCCAACGAGATTGGGACAAGGCACCAAATAAATGGACTGGGCCCACTTGAGTGAGCCCGGCGTCTGAAATCACAGGATTGAAAATGGGTTAAAGAAGTTGTCAGAATTCGGTAGTAGAGAAGAACCGTTAGAAGCTAACGGCTTGATTCGGCTCAATGAAGGTGGTAATTAAGATCGTAATTATAAACCACTGCGGCCAGCTAAAGTAGTGTCGGTAATGAAGGGAGCCATCGGCTCGACCAAATGCTTGTCAAGCATATTATAAAGGTAAATCTTGAGAGCTAAAATCAAGTAAGTTCATTTTTGATATCCAAATTTTAAAGCTTTTAGAAACTAAATACTTTTTGATCTCTTACTAGCGAGCGTCGGAGTGTTTCCGGCGAGCTGACGATCATTGTTTTGTAGGAACTCTCATTTTGACCAAGACGTGTCAAACATCGACTTGGAAGATTTACGATCCGGCCCGCTGCGAGCCGGACCGGATAAATCAAATGCCTATCTAAATGGACATATTGGGCTGGCTAATTTGATATACGTCCTGTCATCTTTCACTCGGCCAAAGTGATTTTAGTTTTAAAAATCAAGAATGAAGCTTTGAATATCGATTCACCCAATTATTGTTATTACAATAAATATAAACTTTATGTAGTTAAGATTTATCTTTAAAATAATAATTTCATAATATTATTTTCTGATCATTTTGAAAGCTAAATTTCATCTACTTGTGGCACGAGCTACGGAAAGCATTTGAAATAAATGCACCGAATCTTCCAGCGTTTCAAAATAGGAGTACTTGGAGGTGATTTTTCTGTGCGAACTTTTGAAAATAATTTTTGACACTTGAGCTACTACTTTAATAGAGCCAAAATTTAAAGAAATCGATATATGAAATTTATATATATTACGGCTTTATGAAACATTTTTTAAAATAACAAACACTTATTTAAATTAATTTTAATTAATTGATTAAAAAAATGATCTTTAACTCATGCCTCACCGACCCACTTCCCACACTCACTTGCTCATCCCACAAACAGTAGAAAATGTTGATATGAAGTTAAAATGAAATCAAAAGCTGATAAAATTAGAAATAATAATTAAAAAAAGACGAGGTAAATAGAATTGTTACTGTCATCCTCGTGATTGTTATCTTTCTTCACAAGGGCTGAGCCATTTCGATTTGGAATTTGCAGTACTCTATCAGTGTCCACTTGAATAAGTACCACCAGACAATACAGGTACATATGGTTGACCAGAGTATTGATAATTATAATAATCAATTTTTAATCAATTCAAAGATTTTATCTTTGTTTTTGAGGTGGGAATAAAATGAGGGAATTGAATGGGGCCCAATTAAATTAATTAAAATTGATCCAGTGCTTGTTTATTATTTTAAAAATGATCCATAAATGTAATATATAATTTTTGTTTTGTCCTTATATGTTTGCCTATTAAAGTAGGATTCGACTATAAAAGATTGTTTCAAAGTTCATGTACCAAAAATTACCCACTGAAGTGCCTATTTGATAGGTTGAAGGTTGAATGCGTATTTGAAATATTTACCAAGTAGTTTAAATCTTTAATTTAAGCTATAATTATAGTTTAAGTGTAATTGATGTTCAGGAATTCCATGTCGATTTTAAAAAATGACAATCATTTTGGATTAGAGACAATAATAATTGCAATCCGGATCCTTTATTAATCCCCTATTGTACTTTATACTTATAATATTTATTGGTCCATTTCATCAATTAACTAATGAACACTTTTCTTCTATAGAATTAAAATGACAACTGAATTAATAAAATTACACAATTAACAAAATACAATAAACAAATTAAATATATCAAATACTCTATCGAAAATGAAATATTCTGATGAAATAGTCATTTACGAATTCATACAACTAAAATTTATTCAATGATGAACTAGTAATTCCAAGATTCATACAACTTAAAAGAATTATCCATTTATATTCATGTTCCAATTAGTTGCTGAAGTCTATCTAATGGATGCATATTTCTTTTATATTCTTTTATTAATTAGAGCAAGCTAATATTTTTATAAAATCTAAACAGTAACATATTTTGCCTTTTCACAACTATTTAATTAAGAGATTCATTTATATATGAGTGGCATCTTTATTTTTTACCGAAAATTGAAGAACTATATGATTTAATTCAAATTTACTACTGGAGTATTATGCTAAGTTCAATTTATATAGTCAATTATAATTTTTACTTATTAAGTGATGAGTGTCTTTTTCCCGAGGGCTTGTGGGCCGATGGGAAAGGGCCTAGGATCTCATCAAATTGTTGTTGAGTTACTTGATTTATAGAGAATGCCAAAGAGTAAAGGTCCTCAAGATGATGACAAGTAACATCATCCTTGAGCTTGATGTGACCTTTTGTATGGGTAAGTCTTTGAACTGGACCGGACCTTCTTATATGGAGTGGATTTCATTAATGTATCTTTTATGTTATATCAGTTAGCCCTTTTAACTCCTTATCTATTCTACCATCATTTTTTAAATGGTAATAGAATATGAAGGTTAAATATACTCACCAACCACTCGATCCCCTCTTTATGGCTAGAAAATCTCAAATGACAACCATACCATAGTATAAAAGGTAATATATTTTTTCTAATTCTCACCTTACACAAAGTTTTATTCATTTTATCCTCTTTTGGCAATGAATCCTTCTTCCTCCTTTTCGGTGTCTCGAGAGATGACTCCCACTCTACTTTATTGATTATTAGCCGGGCGCCGCTTCCACGAGGTACATCTGGCTAGGAGAGTAGAAGAAGTTGGAGGTGTAAATAGTTTAGATGATAGAACACATTTTTTGTTGTGCACTATATTGTCGTCGACTTCATAGTAATGCCCGAGGTAATATCAGAGCCCACCGATCCTACTCCGGCATTGAAGTACACAATATCGCCCGTCTTGTTCAGAACGTCTCGAGGAAGACTTAGTTCACTCCCATATCATGGATAGCCCATACATGACACCCGATTCTTAGTACAACACAAAAATTTTGGGGGGCAACAATCTCAAGCCTACAGACCTCGTACCCCTCATTTCTAGGATGGGGCCTCCCGTATCCCTCGATGTTTTAACCTTATTCCCAGGTCTTCCTTCATTTAACATAGTCTTATCTTGGTTTCGGTGGCCATGCTTTTGCAAAAAAAAGCTTCCGGGAATTGCACCATGCCTCACAAAGTGAGCTATAAGTTCGTCGCCTAGGGTAAGGGTGTTTTAGCTCGGGTGCCTAAGAGGAAGGGTGGTTCTCCTCAGGACGGGACTTTGGCCAGCCTTTCGGATGCTCCAACCCTGTCTAAGAGACCCAAAAGAGCCCCCAAGACGGTATCCTCTTTTGTGACTCCTCCTACTGCTGAGGTTTCTATGCCTTCGTCTCCTCTCATGGTACCTCTTGTTACTATCATTATTCGTCGTGTGCGGCTTCCCGTTAATTCAAGCCCTTAACTTTTTAGGAAATTTCTCCTCGTATCTTCTTACCGAAGGCTCCTAGAGACTTCTCATGGGCTTATTGAAGTCCCATACATGCTCCTTCGATAATCACCGTGGTAGTGACACTCTATGCCAAAATACCACTTTTCCACTTTTCTAAAAATTATATGATAAAAGAAGGATGTCGAGGGCTTTGGGTTGTTAAATCGCTTTGATCGACATAACATGTTCTCCGTTTCAACTCAAAGGTGCCCTCACTCTTGCGTATTCCATCATCCTCTTTCTCTTTTTCCTCTTTCTTTTTGTTGTTGACCTAGTTGTGTTTTTCATAAGCCACCGAATGTGCTTATGTGTTGTCCCTCGAGTGGAAAGAGTTTGAAGAATCTCGGGTTAGACTTGAAATTTGAAGGTTGCCTTGGAGAAATCTTTATCGAGAAGGAGAATGATAGAACTTTGCGTGCTCTAATGAGCTTGTTGGAAAATATCAGGACCTCCAAAGTATTCGGGATAGGCTTCTCAAATCAAAATCTGATCTTGCCCATCTGCATGAGGTTGATATTGCTGTCTTGAAGAGTTCTCTCAGGGAATTTGAGTAACATGCCCAAACTTTGAAGGCCCGACTGGATTCTACCCAACTCGTTCTAGCTGACACGGTGAAGCTACTAGAGGACTCGTCTTTGAAATTCTCCAGAGAAGCCAAAGGGTAAGAGGTGGTAATTGAAGAGTTCAAGGAGAGGCTTACACCGATATTCTCATTGATAACAGGATATACTCCTTCTTCCCTGATTAAGTCTAAAAATATTTCGGGAAGAAGTACGTGATACCCTTGTTTCATGAAGAATTCCTCGATGATGATGACAATGATGAAGATGGGACAGGTGATAACGAGGATGGTGATGCCTCTTTTGGGGAAGCTTGAGCTTAACTTCATTTGGAGCTTGTCTTTTTTTTAGATGCATGTACCCTAGAATAGTATTGTTTTAGGATAGTCAGGCTTGCAAATAGTGTGAGTGTCATTACTTTGTAACACTTTTTTGTTTTAGTAATGGTTATGCACTGTATTTTGTCCTGATTTTGAAATTTTATATCTTTTTCTTTACAACTTTTCCTCCTCCACATCATCATCTATCTTTCTTGAGATTTTTATTTCTTTTAAGTGTTAGAGACACATGATGTCCTTTGCCCCATATATATATCAAAACACACAAACAATTGGTGAAAGAAATACACTAAAACTAAGACCCGATTTACAAGTCCAAGTATGAGCCTAGTCCTTCGAATCTTTCGATGTGGTATGCATTATTCTAAAATTAAAGCCTATTTAACAAATCTCCACCCAGTCTTCAACTTTTAGAACCGCGTATCCTCCAACTTTAAATAGTAATCTAAATATAAATTTCTCTTCCTCTACAATATGTGCCCTTGGGCACTTCAATGCTCTTCGTCATATACTTGTCTGCAAGGTTCTTCCAGAGTTTTTGACAGTCCATCTTTTTCATAACTGAATACTTTATGTCCTTCTCCGCAATATTGGGCCGAGGCGGTGGCGTCGCTTCTCGTCTAAATCAGCAGACTTCCTTATTTAGCATTTCCAGTAGCGGACTCTTTGTAGGTGTGTTGGGTATTTTACTATTGACTACAATTGATTTCATATATTTGGATGTCCGAGTTATTATCATGTGATGGAGTCCAAGTTAGACCCAAGAGCCAAGAAAGCCATCTTCTAGGAATTTTCTAGTGATGTGAAGGGATATTGATTGTAGTGTTCGGAGTCAAATATGATAGTAATAAGTAGGGATGTTACATTTGATGAGAAGAGTATGCTTGGACAACAAACTATTGTAAATGAGCTTTGGGTGGAGCTTGACAAGGGTACTCCAAAATCGGTGGAGCAAGTTGGTTTAGATGTTCAAGAGGACTCGATTGTAGTTGAAGATATTGTGATTTCTAGTAATGATAGGGCTCGTGATAAAGACCATACTTGTGATTTGGATTTGAGCTCACAGGTAGAAACTTGTAGGATGTAAAGTATATGAAAGATGATATCTCAAGTGAATTAAAAAGTATGTTACTAGGAAAGATTAGTTGATAAAAAGGATTTGCATAACGCGAAGGAATTTCAGACAAATACGAAGGAATCGGACATAATGAAAGTTTTCTCCCCGTCACGAAACACTCGTCTATTTATGTTTTATTGGCCTTGGTATCACAAAGGGACCTCGAGTATCTCAACTCGATGTAAAAATAGCATTTTTACATGGCAACTTAGAAGAAGAGATCTATATGACTCAACCTCGGTGGGCTTAGGAATCAGCCAAGAAGAGAACCTGGCTCAAATCAAGAAGTCTTTGTACGGATCAAGAGTCGCTGCCAATAACGGTACAAGAGATTTGATATGATTATCAAGCAGATATTTTTGCAAGTTGCGGAAGGTATTAACATTTATCTTCTATTATATGTCATGATGGTTAATAGCCTGCTCTAGAAGAGAAAAGATGAAAGTTTAGTTGAGTAAATCCTTCGACATGAAAGATTTTGGTGAAGCTCGAAAAATACTTGGCATGTAAATAAAGCAGGATCGGGTTAAAGGTATGGTGTGGCTACCACAGTCTCGGTACTTAAAGAAACTGGTTAGTATTCCACTTAAACGAGAAGCCAAAACGCATTTAGCACATCATCAGTTCTCACCGAAGTTTAATACCATTATCACCGACAATCAGATCAAGCAACAACTAAGTTTATGTATGCAACGCAGCTGGATCATTAATGGCCGTGATGGTTCAGACAAGGCCGTACATCTCACACGCTGCGAGCACGGCGAGTCATTATATGCATACCTAGTGATATCGATGTTGCAAAGCCGGGATCCTTAGATACTTACAGAACACTTCACAAGCCAAGTTAAAACTATTGTAGAACGAGACTACGAGGCAACATATTATTGGATATGTAGACTATGATTATGCTAGGGATTTAGATAAAATGATTTGCCCACTTCGGGTTACATCTAAACTGCAAGAGATCAGCTTAGTTTGCCCACGCTATAATCAACGCTATTTGCCTACTGCTTCTGTATGGAGTACAATGGGTCGACTAACCTGCAGCGAAGTCATGGTGGCTTAAAATCTAGTAGGGGCTTTGCGCCTCGTAGACAAGTCACTACATTTTGCGATAGTCGTGGTGCTATTTGTTTGACTAAGAATCCAAATACAGACCATAATTCTAAGGAAACATGTTAAAGCGGTTTAATTATAGTTTTGAGAACGGATCGAATAATGCGGGGATATCAACGTGACAAAGGTTGGTACCGGCGTAATCCGCGGATATGACAAAGATATTATAGGGATCAAGTCTAACTACTCCTTGAGCTTGACTAATGTCTTCAGATTAAGTGCTTAACGGCACATATCAGAGGAAGATAAATTTGCGGTTAGATTACTATTTGAAGTCGAGGATGTGGTTCTAAAAAGTCGGGGCTTCCAAAGTGCATTTGTTGAAATAGGCTTTAATTTCATAATAGAGCATACCACATTGAAAGATTGAAGGAGTAGGTTTCATACTACCCTATAAATAGTGGTCTTAGTTTTAGTGTATTCTTGCACCAATAGCTTTGTGAATTTTTGCTATATGCTGAAAGAGTTTCTGTTGGTTTCGATTATATTCATGATTATAATTCCTTAACTATTTAGTTATAATATTTCCCTTTCCTCCGTGGACTAGTCTAGGATTTCCATTGTAATCCTAGAAAATCATATTAAATTCTAGTGTTCATTTCTTTATCGTCAGAATCAATGTTATTATTTTGTTAATTTATTATTCGTGTTTCTGCAACTATTTGTTATAGTCAGCGCACAATAAGTTCCACTCCATTTGTCAAGTAATTCATCTACTACGATATCTTTTATATTTCGAGGAAGGCGCCAAGAAGTGTCCAAACAAGTCGATGCCCCACATGGCAAAAGAGATCGAGCTAAGAACCGGGATCATCTCCACCACTGGTTGTTTGGGGACCTCTTTCATATTTTGACATTTAAACATATGTTTTTCATACGAGGGAATCGGCTATCGGGCGTGGGCCAATAAACCGTATCTTGTGTCTCTATGCTGGGACAGTCCACAATGCCTCATGAACTTCACTGAAGGCCTAGTTAACTATTCCTTCTCGAGAACACAATACACCAGGGTAGAGGGTGATATCTGTATAATTCTCACGAATCATCTAGAACTCAGAACTCCCGCTTTGTAATTTTTTTGTCTTGGGCTTTTCATCAAGTAATTCTCCTATTGTCAAAATTTTATTATAAGGCTCTCTTTAAAAAATACAGAAATGTCTTGTTTCTTCTATATGTCAATTCTCCCTCGACTCACATGACCCCTTTAGGAATATCCTCATATGAAGTGCGCCAACCCGAAAGGCGACATGCTCGCTTTTCCTCTCGCAAGATGTGTCTGCGCAATGGGTCTTAAACCTCAATTGTCTCCCTGGACATAGCCTTCTTATGGTATTTCCCGAGGTCTCATTCTCCTTCACTCCACGTACTCTTTATTTGCTCAATAACCAATTTGGAATTACCCTGACCACTAATCGGGAAATACCGAGACTTTGGGCTGCAGAAGCATGGACCATGGCCTAATACTCAACTTCTTTGTTGATGGCTTTGATAGAAAATCTTAAAGCCTATTCAAAGGAGGCCCTCTTGGGGCCTTGGATCAAGATTCCAAACCGACCGCTAGTTACCGCTCCACGAACGCAAGGACTACTGCAACCTTTGAGGCGATGATTTGTGAGTCCAATCCTTCAAAGTGGCTCCCTCGGCAGACACTCTATAAGAAAGTCCGCCAAGGCTCGAGCTTCCTATCCATGTCCTCAAGCACAAGTGATTTCAAATCACTCTAATCCCTACGATCCACGCCATGTAGTCTCCTAGTTTGTGTTGGGCTCTGAGAATCTCTTTATTGGCTGATCTATCACTACATCGACGGGGTCTCACGGCAGCTAAGCTTTTACTCTGCCGAGGTTACTTAGGGCTACATCTAATTTTTAATAAGGATAGGATTCCCAAGGCCCATGCGTAAGAGTTCAATTTAATATATAAGCTCGTATTTTCACCTCTTCTCTGATCAATACACTACTTACGCCCTCCTTAGAGATGGATATGTATAACTATAGTTCTTCCTTCCCATCAGGCTAGGTTACCAACTTCGTGGATAAAAAATAAGTCTCCAGTTCCTCAAAGGTTACCACATATGTCTCATCCCACATGAAGTCTTCTTTTGACGCTTGTCTAATTTTTTCGAAAAAGGAAGGTTCCGATCTCTAGACCGAGATATAAATCAATTGAGGGCGACAAGACAACTGGATGGATGTTGCAACTCTTTATAGGACTTGGAAGGCTCCATATTCAAAATGGCCTCAATCTTGTCGGGATTGGGGTCAATACCCCTTTCACTGATCATAAATCCTAGGAATTTACTAGAGGTAACTCTGAAAGAGAATTTCTTTGGATTTTGCTTGATTCACAGTTTTATCAGAGTCTCTTCCAAGTTTTGCAAGTGCGCCACCCTTTTCTTACTCTTCACCAGGATGTCATCCACATATATTTCCATATTACTTCCTACATGATTTGAAAATATGGAATTCACCATCTTCTGATATGTGGTGCCAACATTTTTTTAACCAAAAGGCAATACTTTCTAACAGTATAGTCCATACTTGGTTCTAAAGGCAATTTTTTTCTTGATCATCAGTTACTAAGAATATTATCTAATATCTTCTGAAGATCTGCGGAAGTTCAGCATCAAGCCATCCACGTAATATGCCCAGCAAGGTGTAGGGTAATAATCTTTCGACACGCTTGTTCACGTTGGTAAAATACGTGCACATTCATTTGTTATTGGATTTCTTAACCATTACCACATTCGCTATCCACTTCAGTAATTATAATTCCCGAATCACTCCAACCTTCATCAATTCTTTGATTTCTCCTAGAATTGCTAAATTCTTCTCATCAGAGAAATTTCACTTTTTCTGCTTCATTGGTTTATACATAGGATTTTGATGTATTCAGGTAAGGTCGTTTCAGATTTACTCGGCTTCGTCTTCGTGACAAAAGTCGGTCACGCTTTATATTTTCAATAAGCCTAATGAATTGTCGCTGGCGACCAACAAGCCGGTCCCAACTTGGAAGGTCTCCTGTGCTCTTGTCAAACGAGGAAACCTCTAATTCCTCATCGGGTGATCCCTTCTTTCTCCCTTGGAGAATTATCTTGATTCTCCTCACTGGTCCTCGACATGTTCATCACCGTTGGGTGGTTCTCCTTATGGTTTTTTTTGTCTGAGGCTTTTCTGCTGATGTGCCTTGGGACCTGAGTATAGTATATCTCGCCTACTCCTCTGCATGTAGGGAATTTAATCTTCAAATGAAGACGAGATACGATGGCCCCTCAATGATGTAAGTATGGGGTGACTAATAAAAGGAGGCCCGGATAGTCGACGCCCGGGCTTCCTTATGGTTACATTCGTCCGTTATTCCCACCGGATAGATCAAATGTCTAGTGAACCCGGTTAAAGGTGTACAAATGGGTTTCAAAATATTTTTTTGAACCCCGAGGCAATCATATGCCCCAAAAATGTAGTGCATCCAATAGCTTCCTAATGGCCGACTAACATTCCGCCACAAAGAATTTTGCAATCATGGGGTTGATTATCAAAAGGTCATCATGAGGAATCGCAATCCCAACTAACTCTTCTTCTAAGAAATTAATCACTTCTCTGTCAATGGTTGCCATTGCGGCCAGCTCTAGACGCCTCCCATAATTGCCTCGATGTTCGGGAGGCGCTTTCTCCTTTCTATTCCTCCTGAGATCATATAAATCCGACCCGTTATCCTGTGGGACTCCACCCTTTATGTCTTAGACGTTGCTATTTGTTCAGTAGATTCCTTGGTCGCCTCTGAGACCGCCTCAGTGTCTCTATTCACTTAATTATTTTAGTTGCCCCCCATCGGATAAGTGCTTAATATCTACATTTAACAGTTTATTCATCTCAGATGACGGTAAGTCGTGGTCTCTATGATATTCACAATATCATTTTTGATTCCTTCGTTTGGATGGGGCCTTGAGCTTTAGAGGTTTTGGCAACATCTTCTTGTCGTCCATTTGGGCATATATCCTTCCCACCGCAAACAACTGAGTATACATCATATAATGGGCGTATATACGGGCTCTGAAAAGTTGCCTTACTCTCCGTTTCTCCGGGGATCTCACATTTTTGTTTTTGCTTGGGATTCTTTTGTAGACGATCCTAGACGGGTCTTTCTCAATTTAGGATTTCCATTGGTTGACTCTCCATTACTCCTTCAAAGAACCTCGCTTCCTATTATAGTTTTTATTTTCTTGAATGTTAATCGGCATAACGAGCATATCAAGTCATGAGTTCCAATACTCAAATTTTCTTTTAGAGGTCCAAACTTCAATCCATGAAAGAATGAAATCATGGACACTTTCTCGTGCATCATGGGAATATTCGTTATCACTCCTACGATTATCCGGCCGGGTGATTTAATTTTACCACAACCTCCCAAGCTGCTCTTCGACACGCTGTCCAAAACGGAGATTCCCGCAAAATGCGACCGGGTTGCCTCTGCCAAATACCCCAACCATGTAAAAGATCAAACGGTTTAGTTTCCGAAAAGAGATATTTGGGTATCAAGTCAACTCTACTTGATTCGTTACGCTTAGCTTTTTAGCTTATCCGAACTGGCATTTCGTCGAGCCTTAATGGCTCCCTTTATTGCCTGACGATAGTTAGTCATGACTACGGCGGGTCATATCATTACGGTCTTAATGACTCCTCATAAATTGCTCCTTTTAATTGAGCCAGATTATACCGTTTGTCTTCACCCGCTTCTTTCTTACCGAAATCGATCGCCTAGGACGCCCTATAACGCTTTGCTCATAAAATTCATCCGCATTTGTCCAGTCCATTTATTCGGTGGCTCGCCTTTGTCCCCGTCCATTTACGGAGGGGTTCAATCATACTGACCGATCCCGTCCAACCCACTTTATTTATGGGTTCATGATCACTGCACCCTCCTATTTTCTATAGGTCCGATCCGGAATATAAGGGATTCTGTTCAGTCATGCACACCAAACAAAGCCTTAGTGTCTTCATGCATCTTGTCAGGGACGTTTGCTTCCCCTAGGGCCGCCGCTGCTGTTTCATATCTTTACCATCATCAGCGCGACGCTTTAGGCATCCCTCTCTACACGCTAATCTTTGAATTTACTGCACCCCGTCTCTATAAATTGGAGAAGATCTTGCATGGGCGTTTTCTCCATCCACGCCCTCTACAACTTCTTCCATCCTTACTGAAAAAAGATCTTCACCCTTTATAGAAAAAATCTCCTTCGCTTCATGAACGTACTAAGCGCATCGGGCTGCACGAGGCCGCCTCCCCATCGCGGCAAAATCTCAGGCGAAGCTCTCCTCCCTTCTTCTTCTTCTACTGCCCTTCTTCAAGACCCGTCGTTGGTCTCGGCCCCCAGACCTCGCCTCGACAAGGTACCCACGGCTCTAACGCTTCCTCAGAGATTGGGTGGTACAAAGTGGCACAAGGCCGATTCTCGTCCCTGTGCCTCCCACGACTTCCTCGCCTGCCATGTACTCGCCTGCCACCCTTTCTTTGTCTCGGGTTTTGAACACTGGGTACTCGACTTCCCTTTTTCTTTCAGTCGCTCACCTATGGCCCCCGTCGAAGGCACCCACTTTGTAACAACAAACCCCGGAGCCGGGCTGTAAGATCTAACCCGGTACTACGGAGGCATTGAGCAATGCATTCGGGGCGTCTTTTGTTCTGGTGCCGCCCATCATCCCCTGGAGCCAGATCGCTCGGCCAAGAGCCGAGGAAGCCGAGGAGAAGAATGTTGTCAGCCGCCGGGTTTCAGCCAATTTAGCAGACGGAAGGTACGCGCCATGCTTATACCAGATAACCCTTCATTGGTGTCACATCGGTACTATCGTCCTATCGCATTCTCGCCCCAAATTTTGTAGATGTAATTCCAAAGCATCTACTGCCTGGAGAGTATAGGGCAACGCACTGCCGGAGTGGTCGGACAATACCATCCCCCCTTCCTCCTTTGTTTTAGGTAATCATATATTACCCCCCCTTTGCCCGGGGTTTATTAAAATTTCACTTTTGGTCATTATATCGCCTACATTTTTCACATTTTGCTTGATTTTTGTCTTTAGTTCTATTTATGTTTGTCTGGTACTTACTCCTCCATGTTGGCCTGGCTCACCTCCGACCTTCCAATGGGAGGATCTCAGCCTTTCTTACAGCCATTGTCAAACTCTTAAAGAGTTTTGCGGTTAATATTTATTCGGTTCGGTCTTCCCCATATTTTCATACAATGAGTGGACGCTGACCTTAAATACGGGGTTGATTGTGGCTTACGAGACCTCTCCGCTTTGCCTAAAACCCGCCTCCTTGTCCAACACAAGTGATTTGGTCCTCCGATGAGCTCAAGCAAGCAGGATATATTCTAAACATTTAGATGATTTACACCACCCATTTGTTTTCGGTCATTTTCCTCGGCAAATGGCATTATTGATACTCTACCCCACAAAGAACATTGGATTGCTCAAGACAACTTTAAATGCATCAAGAATTGTCAACGGCTTTACGTAGTATTTCCTCAAAAGGACATATGCTCCATGATTTAACTGATCCCTTCGAGGGTTTCCAGTTCATTCATGTTTGGCCTCACAACTCTCCGGACAATCTATGGGCCCTCCCAGGGGGACTCATCTCTTCGGCTCTACGAGCGGACGCCTCATTGTGTTTTAGAACCAGATCTCCCACTAAGAACTGGTCCGACCCTTTTGTTTACAGGCTACCTTCCCTTGTATTCCGCCTATCTTATCAACTCCGCGACAACCTTTTTCCTTCCAACAAAGCCCAGTCAGCCAAGCAACCCCGCCGTTGGCTAAATCATCATAGTATGACACTGTGCCATCTCTGTGTGAATCTCTACCTAGCATCGGATACATACAATTGCCCGAAGAGGTCTCCTCCATGACGGGGTTCGGGTTTCCCGGAATCCACCAGCATCGCGAGCTCCCCGTCCCACCGCCTCTCCTTTGGAGCCGCTTACGCCTTGAAGATTACTCAAATTATTACTCCACTTGGCCATCGCCTGTGGATACGACACCGAGGCTATTACGTGTTCTATATCCAACTCCAAACATGATCCTCAATTTTCCCGGCTATGAATTGGCGCCTCGCTGTGACTAAAGACTCAAGTGCACTCCCAAACCGCAGATTTCTCTCAGAATTGGGTACACCCGCTCCTAATCTGGCCGAGCGAACAAGCCTGGCTTCTACCCATTCATTTAAGTATTCCACCGCCACAACGGCACGACTCTTTTGCCCCGTGGAGTCCGAGAGGTCCTCTACCATGTCGATCCCCTATCAGAAAGCGTATCGGAAGAGTATACTAACCAAGCTCATGGAGGTCATGGATTGCTGGGTTTCGCTTTCCTCACGACCGTGATCTCTATGTGCCGTCCCAGCATTCTTGCTACGGAGGGCCGTAATATTCTGACTGGGTAGATCTTCTCGCGTTAGGGCTTTTCCGCTGATGCTGCTTCCACACATGCCCCCAGGCCGTGACTGCTTCAACCGCCATTAACCCTCCTCTCGACGGCGCACTTCAAGAGCGGGCCTGAAAGACTCCTCCGGCAGTAGACTCGCCTGCCAGGCGTACTTCAAACTCTCGCCTTTTGGATTTAGTTGGCGATCGGGGACCTCCAAGAAGCACCCCAATTTTTATGAATTCCACGAGCATAGTTCGATACTTTTCATGGCCGGGTCGCCCTCCTCACCTCCGGGCATTATCCACCGCAAGGAACCTGGAGTAGCCTCTATACTGCCAGGCTAACCGATAGTCTTTTCTCGCTTCTTGATTCCTTCGGGAGCATGCTCCATCTCGATGTGATCGGAAAAATCTAGCTAAATTTCGAACCCTTCAGATATCATACCTACCTCTCCTTTGTTTCATCAATTTTAAAATCGCCATACTGGGCCACCAAGCACTAAGAATCATCCTTATATGGATGCTGTTTCCGCCCCCCAAAGCATTTGTTAATGAAAGACCATTGGCAAGTGCTTCAAACTTAGCTTCATTATTTTTAGCCGTGAAGGTACGCCTATTGTTTGATACTTGTCTGCTGCCATAATTTTAAGTCAAACCGCCTCCACGCCCATTTGATCATCCGTCCGTGATCTGCCGGGTTCTCCAATAAAGGCCGCGCAGGCCGATCCGCGACTACCTCCACCGGATCTCGGCCAAACTATCGCTCAACTTCCGAGCAACGATGTGGACAAATACAAATTTCTCCATCAAGGGGTATCTTGTCTCGTCCCCTCTCATGATCCGGCTGACATAATACACCAACCATTGAATCTGTTCCTCCTACGCAAAAGACGCACTTGTCCGGGTTTAGCCGGAGATTATACCTTCGTAGGTTGTTAAAGCTCTCGCGGAGGTTGGCCTCGTGGTCTCCCGCCTCTCGACTCTTTTTAGCATATTATTCACATAGTTTCTAGTGTTCTCACCAATTCAGCGGAAAGCACTGCCGACCATCCTAGTACGCTGCCGTCATGACGTTTTTGATGCCAAAGACCATGACCTTCCAACAATAGATACCATACTTAGTTAAAAATGCGGTTTTCTCCACATACTCTTTCTACCATGAATCAGCGGTATCCCCTAAGGCCCGTGATTGCCAACCACTTGCACCGGCACTCGAATCTACCAACCTATCAATGTCGGGGCGTGATGGCAGCAATCCTCGACGTGCACTTTTTGATACTAGTGAAGTCCGCACACATCTCGCTGTGTCCGGGTTAGGCTTCAGGGACCAAGACCACATTAGCCAACCATGTTGTAATAAGAGTTTCCGTATGTCATTCGCCCCAAGTAATTTGTCCACCTCCTCCCTGGGATGATCCCTCCTTTCTCCTTTCGAGAAGGTCTGCCGCTGATTTATAGTGGGGATCTACATACAACTCCTGTGGATAGACACTGATCTACCCGGCATATCTCTTTGACTCCTTACCGCGAAGATATCCCGATATCTAATGGTAACCTGAATGGAAGATGGCCTCAAGCTCAAGCCCTAGCAGAAGCACTAAGACCTTCAAGTGATCCCTTTCTTCCGTGTGATACTCCGATCTCCCTACGCGGCCTCCACTTCGTGCTTTCTTCCATGATCTCCGTGGTACACACGCTTCGCCTCCTCCGCTCTCAAGGGGTTCGTGGACGTGAGCCCACCTCCAGCACGGGTCTTTATTCACTCTCGTAGCCGATAGCACCCTCTCGCTTCTTCCGCCCCCTCAGATTTCTCCGGGCCCGCACCATGCCCGAGAACCCCCATCTTCATATGTATTTGGCAGACACGACAACCTCAAATTACGCAACGGTGATCTAATCGATGATTCCGCTGCTATAGGCCCATATAACATATCCACGATAGTGAACTCCACCATCTTCGTGGCTCCTGATGAGTTTCCTCGATAAGAATTCAATGGTAGGTTTCATAACCCTAGGGGACGCATCGCATCACCGTAAAACCCACCATGTGAGCTGCTACCAAAATTTTAATCTACGCCCTGGCTTATCCCCAATTTCAGGTATGCATCTAGTAAATGTGGATGCTCCACTGAGCCTCCGGTGTCCACAAGCATCTCGAATCTACTTAAAGTTTGCTATCACCGGAGCGACAACTAACGGATCTTTAAAATTCTATCCCTTAAACTCCTGGGCGCGCTCCTACCCTCATCGTAAATATCACGCTGCATACGCCCACAGCTTACCGAATCCGCCGCCGCCTCGCCTCAAATAACGCCTACCTCCCGGTAATGACAGGGGCTGCCCGGACCTGATAATGCCTCTAATGTTTGGCCTATTCAAGCCATGAAGTCCTCTCGACATTGTCTTTTAGTTTTCCTTCGTATGTGCTTTCAATCTCGACCTTGGGCTTCCGGCAATCGCCGGTGTTATGCCCATGGTCCTTATGGCACGCGTAATTTACCTTCCATATCCATTTTGGCTCGGTGGGTCACCGAGGTGGCCACGGCAAGAGCTTCTAGTATTCGATTTTTCCCTCCTTTACCTCGCCTCCGCTTCGATGTCCTCAAGACGCGGTAAGCCATTTCTTACCGCAGCGGGCCCTAGAGTGTTCGGTCGAGCATCCGGATCATGTTCAAGGCACTCCTGCCTTTAGAAGGTTCGGCCCGCGCCCGGACAGACTCCACCCAGCAATTTCCCGAATCTCTTTTCCCAGCCCCTTTTCTCTCTCGCTTATTCGATCCGTATGTACCAGACGCCCGCCATCGACCTCCTCTAAGTCTTCAGGGTCGCTCTTGAGGAGCGACTCCTGAACTTGCTCACAAAGACATTTGCTTACGATTATGATAATTTTCGTGCCGACAGTAACTCCTCAATGTTTCTCCCGGATTTGTCTTTAATATAGATACGCCTCCCCGTCCTCAAGTAGCTACGATAGACGCCCCAAATTTATCCATGAAGAGGTCCACGGTAGCCTGCCAACAATCAATTCAATTTGAGGGTAGTTTATGGAACCATTTCAACGCTGCCCCTAACAAATTATTGTTAGGCTATATGCAATCCTAAGAGGGAGGGTGAATTAGGATAAGGTATAAAGTTGAAACTTTTTTTGATTTTTAAGCTAGTGAATGATAATGCTAATAAGCTATTCCCAATTCAACTTAAACCTAAAACATCACATAATTATACAATTACATACACAAATAACCTATAATCAATTTTATCAATAAATAATGATATAAATTGACAAATAAGTAAATCAGGTATTGTTAGAAAAGATACACAATGATATAACGGGCTTCGCAAACCTAATGCTCGACCCTTACCTTCCAACCTTGGAATTTGTAAAAGTAACTCGCAGTATTATATCCGAGTTCACCACTCATGACGATAAGCAAGCTACTCACAATACACCCAAGAAGAATCCACTGTGACACGTAGCCTACGCCAAGGCAAGCACCGAGAAATCACTGCCTCGACAACCATCGAGCATTCAAGGTCAACACAATCTAGAACAACCTTCTCGCACACCTAGAAGTAACTAGTTTACAACTAGTCAACTATTTCTAAAAGAAAGAACTCTTCTTGACAAAATTCCTCAATTGATAAATAAAGAGGAATACAACTTGAGCTCTAATGGAATCGCTCACAAATTAGTAAGCTAAGAATGATTAAGAGAGATTGACTTTTTGCTTTGGAACAATTGAGATTTGATTGTAGAAATTAATTGGAAAAAACTGGTTTTTGATTAGTGATGACCCGGAATGGAATCTACCATAATGGGCTTCTGTATTGGCTCATATGTGGCCGATTGGGCTTCAAAACTGCTAGAGTAGTAGAACAATCGGCCGGCTCAGCCATTTGTATGTTCGATTTTATTGAACTTATTTGAAAGCACTACGGCGTAATGGGGCCGATATAGGCCGATTTTCCTGGGCCAGAATAGAACATTTTCTAGTTTGATCCTCCAACTTTGCTCTTATTCAAAATGGATACTAAGATGACACGAAGTCATTTTAACTTGATTCCGTATAAGTTCAAATGTGGATCAATCAAGAACATGTTTATTCAAACAATTCAATAAAAAATCGAACAAGCAATTTAAAAAGATTTACCATTTTTAAAATATCTATGAAATCAAACAAAGTAATTTAATAAGTGAGGAATTCCTTAAAAACGCCTTAAAAACACATAATGATTTAAACTAATCACGACGTTGAGTTGACTTGATTCTTGTGTCAATATGGCAATAAAGCGGTGCACTATAGAAGTCACTAAACAATTGTTAGCGCTTAAATGGAATTTATTATTATGAAAATAAGAACTAGTAACTTGTGAGTGAACAAACTCCCTTTTTTATGATAACAAATTAACTTATGCTAAGAAGGAGTAAAGATACGAATAATGAGCACCGCCAGACTCAACACAAGATTTTCCAATTTGTTTGTAAAATAGTAAGCACAATAATATAATACATGATAAAACGAAGTCAAATATCCAACAATGCATAATATCTAACAATAATCAACAATAACATCCAACAAGCATAAACAACAAGGAAAAGTCATAATCATAATAGCATAAAATTATTCCAATTTGTGAACATCAAAAAGGGGATGACAAAGTAAGATAAAGAAAAGCTAAAAAAAACATAAACGGGAAGGTATTTTACGCCATCAGAAATCAAACTCCACCATAGGGACCCAAGAAGAATCCCATGCCACCATCACCATCATCAGCGAGCATTCTCTTCAACCCAAAGCCAGCTGAAAGCACACCGTACCACCAAGCCTCGAGCAGGCTTGTCAGGTGCGAGGTGGAGCGCGCCGAGTAGTAGTCGCTCCGGTGGGCGCCACTGATCATAGTCCGAGTTGATCAAGATACGCCTCGCGCCTACTGTGATGTCCCCTCACTTTTACTAAAACATCTCAAGAACTTCATAATCCCTCTCCTCAAGTAGCGCTTTGTTTTTCACATTTCTCCTCCCGAACCGATATAGTTGTAGTTCGGTCCATAAGTCAGAATCATCTTTACCAATTCATCACGGAAGTCAAGAAAATACCGGAGCCCTCGGTCCAACGTCCCTCCCCCTCAACATGTACATCCTCCCCTGAACATTCTGAACATCATCATCATCAATTAAGACCCCTTTGCAAGAAGATGAACCTTTGCATCATCAAATTGTAACAAATGGGATACCTAACCACATGCTACCTAGTAGAAGTAGCTGGAGTTCGAGGACCACATTCCATAATTTCCCATCTTTTCACAATGAAGGAGATCAACTTGCCTAAAGGATAGGTACGGTTTTACGATACTCGATTGAATCAAAGATGATATTACCAACTCAACTGTGGATATTGATAATGGGCGGCCATTCAAGACTATATAACTGCTACGCTTATGGAATCAGAACATGACTATCGTTGGAACCCGCACAAAACAAACAATCATTTAGGACCTTTAGAGCGAACTTATCATCCCCATCTAGGAACTTCGTCCTAGCATATTTTGTTGCATTTCTAATATCACCGAGAGCAAATAAATGACCATTAATCAATAGATCACATACGTTCTCAAACTTCGGCATATCTTGAGGCCACACATAACTCCAAGATGCAAGCTCACTGGTGAGATTAAATAAGTGTCAAAGTTACTACTATCAAACTTAAGTGGGGGCACATCATTTTTACCATCAACAACTAAGCACACATAAGTATCATTTGGAGCAGCCGTGACACGTGCATGTTTATAAAACCAATGAACTAATTCCGGATGAACATCATGCGAAAATGTTAAGAAATCATTATATTCGATTCCGAGAATCTTCCCAAACCATAAGGCCTCAAGATCATTCAATGAACAAGTTCCCCGCAAATGAATTCTTGTTTTGACATGTTTTCCACCACGAGCAATTGGAGCATTGTCTATGGCCAGAATAAACACATTTTCTTGAACAACATTCCTTTCATCCTCATCACTAGAAGATTGTCTTCTACTTCTTTTGGATGGTTGTTTGTTGGTATTTTTGTCGGGGTTTAAAGGGAAGATTTTGAGGTGTTCTTTACTCTTTGCAAGTATGATTTTGACTTTGCTAATGAATCAATGAATTTGGGGATTTAGCTCGGTATGCTTTGATGAATTTTGAAAAGAATTTGGGAGAGAATTTTTCGATCAAACCAAGAGGGCGCTTATGAAAGTTTTTGACCTAGAAATTCATTTTATAATGTCGTCGATCGGCCCCTCAAACGGCCTCTATAGGGCCGATACAACCCTTTGATGCTTACTTATTCATAAGACAGCATCGGCCTCAGACCGCTTCTCATGTGGACCGATACAAGATCCGATTGTTTAGCGGTTTCCGCCGATAAACTTTAATCGGGCCTCTAATGTACCGACATGTGGGGGTCGATTGTCCTTGTCGTTATTCGGTGAACTTTTGCAATCCAAATGTCCCGAGTTTTTTTCGACTTAATCAATTTTAACCTGATTTGGTGGAGTTTAACCAACATAATCATTTGGCAACCTCCGAACAATATTACATGCTTCATAATATAAGAATTTAAAGTACATAGTACGCTACACAAATTTAGTCACATGGAATACGAACACTAAATCATATAAACTTCGGCAACACACCCCTCAAACAAAAGTTCTCTTAGAAGTGGCAAAGTAAGATATCATCCATCGAACAAAAATTCTCTTAGGGATGGCTAAGTAATCAAATATTAGATGGATGAAGCATACCGATGTCTCTTCTTATTTTCTTAAAGCTAACCTCACATAAAGGTTTGGTAAAAATATCCGTAAGTTGATTATCGGTGCTTACAAACTCTAGAGTTGTTTATAGTATGTCTCCTTAGGACATGGTCTCTAAAGAAGTGATGCCTTAGGTCAATGTGCTTACTCCTTGAATATTATATGGGATTCTAGAGATGTTTATAGCACTAGTATTATCACATCTTATAGGCACATGGTGAACTATAACACCAAAACATGCTAACGTTTGTTTCATCCAAAGGATTTGAGCAACACAATGTCCCGCCGCTACATACTATGCCTCGGCGGTTGACAAGGTAACACTATTTTATTTCTTACTAGACCAAGCCGCCGCTACATACTAGGCCTCGGCCGTTGACAAGGAAACACTATTTTATTTCTTACTAGACCAGGATATAAGACTATGTCCTAGAAAAGGGCATGTTCCGCTAGTCATTTTTCTATCTAGAGTGCACCCCGCAAAGTCCGCATTTGAATAGCCTACTAGATCAAAGTACTTACCCTTAGGATACCAAATATCATATTCTATTATTCCCTTAAGATGAGACTTTTTTGGACAAGCATTAAACCTAGAAAATAAGCATATCGACAACATGACGAGTCTAGACACAGTAAGATCGAGAAGGCTTCCAATCATATTTTCATCTTCTTCATCTTTTTCTAACTTGGTAGCGGTTGCCATTGGGGTGTTTGCCTCTTTAACATCTATCATGCCATACTTCTTGATGAGCTCCTTGGTAAACTTACTTTGATTCACGAAGATTCCACCTTTCAATTGTTTCACTTGGAAGCCCTAGAAGAAGTTTAGCTCTTCCATCATGCCCATTTCAAACTCATTAGTTATCATGATAGAAAACTCCTTGAACAAACTTTCATTAGTAGCACCAAATATAATATCATCAACATAAATTTGTACTATAATGATATGTTTGCCCTTGGTTTTAAGGAATAACCTGTAGCCTAGTCTTTCCTTAGCGGTAAACCATTTGAAATTGGGGATACGTAGCTTAATCTTCATCAAGCCCTAGGTGCTTGTTTTAATTCATATAAGGCTTTGTCTAGTTTCTAAACATTGGAAAATGTTGCATTTTCTCAAATCCGTGTTGTTCAACAAAGACTTCTTCTTCTAAGCAATCATTTAAAAGTGCACTTTTTGCATCCATTTGAGAAAGTTTCAAAGGACAGAAATTTCAAATCTAGGAAGAGTCTAATGGATTCGAGTCTAGCTACCGGTGCAAAAGTTTCATCAAAATCAATGCCGGCAACTTGGCTATATATCCTCGAACAACCAACCGACTTTTGTTTAAAAGGATTTCTATGGATTCATCAAGTTTATTTCTAAAAACCCATATGGTCTTTCACCCAAATGCCACACTTTATTTATTTCAAATTGTTCAAGTTCTTTTTGCATAGACACAACCCATTACAGATCAACTAAGGCTTGTTTGACATTTAAGAGTACAATTTGAGAGACAAAAGAATTATATAAACAACAATTTCTACTAGAGAACGAAATGGGTTACCCCTCACGGATCACCAATAATTTATTTGTTCGGGTGGATTTATTTCTAGCTTGTTTCCCACTGAAGATCCTCATGATTTCTACCATGCAAGCAATCATAATATCTCGAGGCCCGCTTTCTTGTGTGATATCTGTACCTCTTGGGCCTCAATATTTTCCTTCCCAATTTGTGGTTCTTGACCTTCTTCCACTGGTGAAAGTGGATTAACATTTAAGCTTTCTTGAGGTTTGGATGCCTCTTTAGATGGAACACTAGAACCTACATGCTCATCATCATTCTGCACGATCTTTTTAGTAAAGAGGTTAGTCTCATAAGAGGAAACATGAATAGATCTTTATAGCGATCCTTTTATTATAGAGATAAATGTGTCTTAATGTTTAGAATGTTTCCAAGAAGATACCTATTGCCACATGTAGTCAAACTTACCCAACTTGTCTTTGGTGTTACAAAGATTTTTGCATCCTAAAAATTTGAAGTACGAGATGTTTGGCTTTATTTCATTCCACATTTTATATGGCATTTTGTCTACTAAAGCGGCCTGTGAACACTCTATTTAACACATGGCACGCCGTTTCTACCGCATGACCCCAAAAATACTTTGGCAAGTTGTGCTCATTCAACATGGTTCTTGCCTTTTCTTGAATGGTTCTATTTTTCCTTTCTACCATACCATTTTGTTGCGGAGTCGTCGGAGCCGAGAAGTTAACATACGGGCGCACAGATACCATGCTCATCGCAATATTTAAAGCGAGCATTTCAAATTCCCCACCGCTGTCACTAAATGGCTTTTATTTTCAACTAGGATGGTCGGCATATCTTGAGAAATCATCAACAATAACATATACATACTTTGAACCACTCAAGATAATCACATCCATTTCACCAAAAAGATCCATGTGCAACAATTTAAGTACATTATTGGTAGATATGCTGATAACAAGTTTGAATGAGGTTTTATGTTGTTTACCAAGTTGATAGGCATCACATAAAGTTTTCTTCACAAAGTTCAATTTTGGTAAACCTCTAACATGATCATTTTTGCACAATTTAGATAATAGTTCAATGCTAGCATGACCAAGTCTTCTATTCCAAGTATCAACATCAATATGAGAAGCATGCATACATATATAATTACCAAGGTCATCATACTCATCAAAGTTCAAATAATACACATTACCTCTTTTAAAACCATGCACAACAAGTGATGTAGGACAATGAGTAATAATACACTTATCATATTTAAAGGAGACATCAAATTCATTTTCACAAAGTTGGCTCACACTCAATAAATTAAATTTCAAGTCTTTTACCAACAAGACGTCTTTGATCTTTATTGAGTTCCTTTTTCCAATCCAACCTTTGCCAATGATTTTTCTTTGTTCATTGTTCCCGAATGTCACATTTCCAAGAGCCTTGTTTCCAAGCTTTAGAAATAGAGATTATTACCCTATTACTACAGATCGAGCACCCGCTATCCACAATCCAAATATTTTGCCCATCGATCCACGGGGCTTTTCCATCAAAGAAATCAATAGTTCACATAGGTGCCCAATTTACCTGGGTCCATTAGCTTTGCCCAATGGGGGATTTTAACCACCCACTTAGGCAATTCTTCTAAAGGAATCAAGGTTCTCAAATCACAAAGTCTCTGATAAATAAAATAAGTCGAAAGGATTCCCATGCTCAAAAAATATGCATATGGAATTTAGAACTTTAGTTTTTATAAAAGCTTTCCTTGATCCATTTGATTTTTGTTGAGGGATAATCCTTTTCAAAAAAATATTTATTCTTGGAGCATAGGATTTTGGAGGAGGATAAGCTTTCAAGGAGGATGCAACAAACTTCTGCCTTATAGACGGAGAAAGAGGAGTTGCTTTTGTTCGAATGATAAAGAAATATCATATCCAACGTCACTTTTATCGAAGGGAATTTTTTGAGTTAGAATTTCATCCAAAGTATTTTTTGCTTTCCAAAACTTGTTGAGATATTTAGAAATTATTTCATTTTCAAGTTTCAAATCTTCAAGTTTCTTTTTTCAAAGTCATGTTTTCTTGTATCATGAATCAACTCTATTGGCATGAATTGTAAAAGCTTCAATTTCATTTTCAAGCGTTGACTTTTCTTTTACTAAAGTTTTGTTGCTCAAGATTAATTCTTTATTGCTTTCTAAAAGAATTCTAAAATTTTTACACATGGAGTCATAGGCACCACTTAAGTCTTCCTCATCAACATAATTCTCAATAGAAATTTCATTACAAAGGGTAGATGGAGATATCTCAATTTCTTGGGCCATGAGAAAAACCACATGTGCTATTTCCTCCTCTTCGGCTTCAAACTGCTCCTCGGAGTTTTCATCATCCCAAGTAGCATGTAGTGCCTTCTTTTGGAAAGGATTACTCTTTCTATTTTTTGGATATTCCAATATTAGATTCCTCTATTGCTTGCATTCAAAGCACTTTAGACTGGACGTTTGGTTCCCTTGGGATTCATCCCCTCGTAACATTAAGTTCTTCCATAGGTTGGGTTTTCTTCGGATTTCCTCTCTCATATCCTTCATTTCTTATTGAATTGTTTAGTCATCATATCAATTTCATCATCCTTATCATCTTCATCCTCCATAGGAGATTCATCAAGGGATTTCGTTGACTTTAGAGCAAGCGTTGGTTTGATTTGATTTGCCATCTTTCTTACCTTGTTTCTTGCCACTACCATTTTCACCGAAATCAAATTTCCTATGAACTCATTTGTAGGAATTTCACTAACATTATTAGCTTCTTCAATGGCACAAACTTTGTTGTTGAAATCATCGGTGAGGGACTCAAGAATTTTCCTATACAATTCTCCCGTTGGAATAATCTTTCCAAGTCCTTCAAGATTATTTACAATCAAATTCAATCTCTTTTGCATGTTCTTGATTGGATTCAATTCTATTTCAGTCAAAGGCTTCATACCTCTTTCATGAGAAGTTTCAAATTTTGATATTTTTGACTTGGATAATCTTTGCCTGCAGTTCCATAATGGTAAATAACAAAATAAGAGATCTAGCAATGAAAAGATAACAGAAAACTAGAAATTAGTTACAATTGCACCATTGATTAGTCCATTCAATAAAAATTTAAAAAGACTAAAAAACATTCATGAAATCAAAACAAGAATTTTAAAGCTTGAGAATTTCATACCCAAAACACAAATTATTTAAACCAACACTTATTGATTTGATTTGATTTTGCCAATAAAGACTTATCAGTGCAGACTGATCGTGATACCTTTTCTCCATGGTTCTAATGTCTCCAAGGATCATGAAGTTAAGAGAGAAGATTACATCAAAATTGGCAGGATCATACTATGAAAAGCAGCCTTTAACGACCGACCCTCTATGAGTGATTTCATTTAATGCTACTAACGGTCAGAAAAATAGTAAGATCATTAAATAAAACAATTCAATTTGAAACATTATTTTTTATAGGAAACGCACAAGAGCATTTACCTAAATGGCTTAAAACAAGTACAAAAAAATTCTGTTATTAAAGGCATCGAAATGAGGATAAAAAGTTGACAGAAGAAATTGTATAAGTTTGACTGTCTAAAAAGAAGAAAACATGTTTAGAATCAGAGTTTCTAAGCCAAGACAAAGACCATTCTGAAACATAACATAAACAGCCTCGAGAAAGCTAGTCTAAGATTCGCAGGAGACCTTCCGTGGTACCTTGAGATGCTATCATTGAGGGAGCATCTAAAAGTTCACTGCACCCAGAAATTGTTTGCCTTGACCTCTTAATGCATGCACTGAAGAAAGTTCTGTTCTTTCCCTTATATTAAATACCAAATTAGTCTGTATACAATTAGATATAACATAAAAGAAATACTAGTGCTCCTATTAAACTAATATTAAATACAGTTGTCTTAATATATGCTCTATTTAACTGATATTAATCATCAAATTTTTTTCATAGACATAAACGGATAATATTGAATTATTACACCATTGACTTCTCTATACGTCTACATACTACTATTTTTTTCATATAATCTTTCAGGTAAAAAACATAACCAATCAGGTTTCAAAATTCTATTATTGTTATGGCCTCCAACACCACCGGAACTAACATAAGATTGATCCTTCAATATCCACATATTTTCAAGATCATGATGATATATATTCAATAAATATTTTAATCAAATTACTAATATATAAATATTTAAACTCATCAAATAATTATTTCATTAAGCTCATTAAATAAAAATATTATACAGTGAAGTATAATATATAGTAATAAAATACACTTATTGTCTAATTGAAATATCAAGAATTTTAGTGAAAATTCATTATTGACCTCTTTGAAAATGAATAAAAAATGCAAAAAATTAAAATAATAGTATTATTTTAAGAATATACACAATAAATTTTATTGATAAGTACATATATAAACCATACTAAATATTAAGCTATTCTACCTAAGAATGAAATTCATATCAATAAAATTACAAAATAAAATTGGTAAAATAAAAAATTAACTATATGTATTTGGAAAATTACTACTCAAAATAATTGTTAGGGTTGAATATTCAATTTGAAAGTAGTTAAGTCAATAATGCAGGTCGGACCATTTTAACAATATGTGGTCTTTTAATATTTCGCTACTTGGATCGGTTAGATTAGAAAACTCTTATGATCTCATCATATGAAATTTATAATATAAAATCATATATAGCTGAAAGTATAAATCTTTCTACAATATAAATTTAAATTGTGCTTGCTCTATATTAAATTATTTTTTAAATCAAGTAGAATTGCCTCTCTCAATTAGATACTGTGTTATTGTTTGTTCGAGAATCGTCGGGAGCAAGTCCCGACCCATGTCCCGATGTTTGGGGATTTTGTTGAGTTCAGAGATACCGACTGTCATGTGATCACAAGTCCCTACTCAAGTTCCGCGCGAGATTTTCTCACAAAGCGGTTCGACCTATAAATACTATTCCACTTATTTCGAGTCATTAACCCTAAAATTTATCAGGTGTTATTGAATGTAGTGGTTACGTGTTGTCAATAGCTTAGGGTCTTATAATTCTATTCGCTTGAATAAGGTATGTCGAGTTGTATTCGCCTATGTTTCTCTATTATTCCAAGAGCTATTACTATACAAGCCTGTCAGTAAGAATAAAGGCTCAATTTATTCTAAGAATAGTATGTACATTAATTCTATTTGTTTAGGTATAGTGATCTATACTTGGAGCTAGGCTTAGCTCATTATCTGTAATATGTTCGTCCATTATAGTAAAATTTGTTCTGTGGGTCTCGACCCATTGATTAGTCCTAACATATCAAGTGACGACTGTCCGGTTTTGCAGGTCCGACGATGCCTTCCAAGCAGCTTCGATACGCTGATCCAAACGAAGAAGCTCAAGAAACAGCATCAGCGGTTCGCCATAACATCTCACTATCAAGTCGCAAGAGCTGATTGAAAGATAGTTTATGTAAGAAGAGCGTGGATATTAAAGCTGGAACTTACTGACGGTTCCCAAGGTTTACCTTTTAGAGGTGTGTGGACCGTTACCTTTATCGGGTTCTTGATTGGCCCCATTACTATCTAGTAGTAATGGTTTCGACTCATTAAGGTGGTGGATGAATTATGATCTTCAATGCCCCATATAAGTTCCCCCGTTATTAAGCTCGACTATGCCACAGGGATAATGGTCCTCTTCCTTCCTAAGCGTGACGGGTTCGGCCCTTCAACACAAGGCTTCGCCCCTGGCCCATCTACGTAGTCCATGTCTATTTATTTCGTGGTCTTCCATCATCTTAGTCCATTTGTGGAGGAGCCCAATCTCCCTGGACCAATCAAGGACTATCCCATTTATCATGGGATTATCATTTATCCATAGACCATCCCACTTAACGCCTCTTCCTCGTGATCCGCCAGAACGCTTTTGCTTCCCCTAAGCCATTTTTGTACTTTAGCCCAATCTATCATTACCTATAAGGTGTCCATCCTCTCTCCTCATTACCGCCAACAATTTGAATTTGAAAGGGACCTCCTTTCTTTATAAATTCTAGGGTGAGGCATGCATGTTGTTCTTCATAACCACTTCTCCACCGATACACTTCCTAGTCAGAATCTTCCTCGTCTGTTTTTACGACTCTCTACTTCTTCCTAGAACACAATCACCTCCACGGACTGCACCAAAAGAACTCCGCTTCAAACCCTCACCCCCTCAAGCCGATCAAGTGTCCACAAGTGCCAGAAAGATCGCCCTCTCCTCTCTCCGCCACCCCCTCGAAGTGCCCTGGTAGAGGTCTCTCAAAGACCTGTGGCCTCCTCGACAAGGCTTCCCCACAACGCTCTCCCGCCTCCTCACGGTAGGCGATGAGGATTTCGAGTCGGCCCCTCGCGCGTTGTGCCTCCTACGAGGTCTCTCGACTCTAGTTGTAGGTACTCACTTGACTCATTCGATTCCTTGTACCTATTCTTGATGTATTTTATACTAACCCTTTCTCTCCCTTTCTAGGGTCGCTTACTTAAGGCTCTGGCCGATGTTAGAACTCGACCCTTCACCAACAAACTCCCGGGGTTCGGGCAAGGTTGTGGCATGCTTATTTTCATGATAGCCCAAGCTCCGTCATTTGCCGCCGCCCTATCGGATTTGTCCTTCGCTATCACATTCGTATCCTCACTCCTCGCTCTACGGCGGAAAGATGTCAAGCCGAAATTTCTATGCAAAACTTTGCTTTAAAACTTAAAACAAATAGCATAATGGATAATTCTAAATTGTATATAATCTAACTATATAAAATATATATTCATTTATATGTATATCGAGCACTTTACAATGCAAATGGGAGAACGCCACCAATAACCTTTCAATGGCTTCCTTTGAATTCCACCGAGCACCACTTAATCAAGCAATGCCTCTAGTCGTCCACACACCAGAGGTCAACTAACGCTGAAGTTTGCTAGAACGTGTGAGGGATTGGATGATAAAATCAAGACAAGAATTCCAATTCTTGCTTGAAGAATTTTCGGCCATCTCTATGGGAGAGAGGCGCCGAAAACTCAAGAGGGGAGGGGGCTTAGGTTTTTTTCATACCATGCTTTTATAAATGTTCTCAAAATAACCTAAATGCCCAACCGAATAGTTTATCGAGCCGATTCGGGTTAATTTAATTAAACCGCTAAATTAAACACTAACAAGTTATTTTTAGTAATTAACAAGTTACTAACGGTACTAATCTAACTATCAATTAATTCAATCAATTAATTAATTAATTCGGTTTATCCAATTTATATTTTTACATTATCAATGTAAAATTCACTATCGAGAATATCCTTGATTACAATCAACTCTCAATTTAGCAAGCATTTTTAATTTCATTCATGAAATATAGTTCAACATCACCGTGATATGTGTGTCACCTTCTAGGCTCGATATCAATGTCGTATAATATAATTGACCATTATTATTATAACGATTATGTACGGGATCTAAAGAATCGCATAATTCTAGCATTATCAATGGTAACCCGACTAGTAATCACAATTACTATGATTGAATGTTCCATTTATGTAATCACATCTTACCAAACTAGTAAATGAATTATCAGAAGAATTGCCAGAATGGCATAATAAATGAAACCAATAACCATTGATTTCCAACACCGCCACTTGCTCCCTCGACGATTATTTTGCTACCCTTGTCTCGCGATCTCCGCCACAAGCTAACCATAAGAAGTGTGTCATGAACACCCACCACTTTCTTTACCGAATCATGAAACTATATCGAGAAAAACCGGCCAACGCCGGTGCGCATAATCACCACGATTTATCGATGCCCGAGATCTACCAGATATCGCGATGGCCAAATCCCCATAATATATCAACATCTAACGCTATACTCAAGTGTGTTACCTAACATATACCGTTATGATCCTCTAAGTGCAGACGCTGAAATAGTCAAAGCATGTAGCCTCGTGATAACTTAGATAATTAGAGACGCAAGTCTAAGAATCGCTAAACTTCACCGCTTTAAGCAAAATTCACAGACACACACACACACACACACACACACACACATATATATATATATATATATATATATATATATATATATATATATATATATATATATATATCCTGCTATAATTTTACAAATGATCACCTCCTCGCCTATTTAAACTCCGACATCCCATAAGATTGATTGTATTTACAAGGTCCATGATCCAAGAAAATTGATCAATCAATCACTATGCTGGTCATCAATGCTAGTTTCCCAACACCACGAGTATCCGACTCAAGAATATTGGCTATCTTACGCTTCTAGACTCAAGAGTCTCTTTGTCAACCCTACAGTCGCCTTCTAGAAACTATAGTCTTGCTCAGATTTATTATTTCGACCTACCATAAAAATATATTACGCATCCATATAATGTAGTTAATAATTAGATTATAAAACAAGAATTACCTTGTTCAATAAATTACTTAACTAATTCTTTCTTCGATCTCGTGAAATAAAACTTTGATTTAATTACAGAAGAATATATCAACTCCGAGATAGTTGCTCAAGTCCACACGTGGTTCCTTAAACTTGCATGAACCTCGTGAGGGCCCTTTAGGAAACCGAAGCCGGGGAAGTGTAAGAAAGCCACTTACAAGTAATCTTTACACCCATCTGTTTCGGTCTCTCAAATCCACGGAACTAACGACGGTTAAGATTTTGGCGGCAAGTACCATTGCCTCGGTCATAATCGGTATGCTTAAAGTGTGTTAAAACACATCTATCTTATTAAATGCATCGTCTTTAATAATATTATCAACAATATAAATTGAGTGGTAATATCGTAATATCGGAAGTTCGTAATTATTCGGGCTAATAAGGTTCCACATGGCATAACCCGCCTATGACACTATTCTCACATTCAGCTTCCGTGTGAAGACCAAAATCGATCCTTTTTCTTGTAACTATATTACCTTTATTCTTTAAAGTTACTACAAAGATAGTCTGTATAATGGCCGCGATGAAACTCCGATCCTTTTTCCTTGTAACTATAGTTACCTTTATTCTCTTAAAGTTACTACAAAGCATATTCCGAATCCGCGTGAATACCTTTAGTAGAATACCACAATTCCTATTAATGTAATTGTGCTATGTCATGGTCGTGATGTACAACACATAATCTAGACATGGCATACGGTGAATCATATTACTATGTAACCGATTCCAACCACTCTCAATCACGTGAGGTTCTTAATCAAGGAAACGTATCTCTAACAGAGAATTGCCTTGTCAATAAGAGAATGTCTATTATAGAATTTAATCTATCATAGAATTTAATCACCTCAAGCTTCATGTAGAAGCATTATACCTTAACAAGAAAATTTCATCTAACCATATTGCGGATAAATATAAAGATTGTCACATATATGTAATCAGTTTATGGGATGCTCAAGAATCAATTATATTATACCTTTCAATGCACAAAACATTACGTGCAGTTGTGCTCCCACTAACGTTTGAGGAACTCAAGGTTCATCTTCACTCGATCCCTTTTGATTTCAATCAAAATATCAAGCATTTGCATTCTTAACTCCAAAGATAATCGTATCTCAAGGTCGCAACTGATATCGATAGTATAACGCCTTTCCTTCTTATTCTCGTTTGAGATGTGAACTTCCAACAACAATGTCAAGTATCCATCATCACTGATCATTACTTAGGAACATTATTTGGATCACTCACTTCAACACACATGTTACAACACGTGGGCAATCAATAAGAAATGAGATTGAAATAAACACGAGCATAGTCAACCAATGAATATATTCAACTTGGTCAAAACTAAATGTTTGATTCATTTATGACTATATGTTCATTTAATGGAGCCACATTTCTTATTTTTGATTTAATCACCATCTGTATTGCAACAAAGCGAAGTTATATACCTACTCGTATTCCAATTTATTTCACTTGCATTTATCTCAAGTCATCTATAGAGTATGATTTATTCATCACATCATGTATCTGCATTAAAGCAAGCAATGCATCGAAAATTGTTACATAATATCGATATAATCGAAAAGATTCTAACATCGATTGCACTCCTGCCAGTTCACTCTGAATACACATTCTAGTCATATATTTATGTTCACTTTTATACTTCATAATGAAGATACTATACATACAAGAAATTATAATTCTATAGTAGATGGAAATAAATACACGTTTCCTTCTAATTATGTACATTTATAACATAATCTCAACATTAGGACCCTCAGATAAATTATGTCTACTTCGCGACACAATATTAACTTGTCCATTCGAGGCGTCAAAGTTTGTTTGTCAAATATAACTTTGAGTTGTCTCACACTGAGTATGATTAAATTTAATTTAAAGATAGGTGCAACAACTTTCAATATGTGAATTTATTTCATTCATTGTGCTTCAACTATATTGAATATAATTCTTACTTGTATCACTCAACTAGTGACACATCTAAGGTAGAATGAAAAATTACTTTGGTATACAAAATTGAAAGATTTCATCTATTGTGTTTTAACTTCATTAAACACAATACCTTACTTACGTATCTTATCAAGTACTCTTTTAAGATCAGAACGATATCTCATTGCTCTGATAATACATTACTCATGTCAATGATACTTAGTTCAACTCGTAGTATTTATATGGTCCCCATACTTCATTATTTCGATGTATCATTCAATGACTTCTATCCCCGACAACCTGCATTGTGAATATACAAACTAAATCAATATTAACGAACCTCCCACTAAGTTCAGCAAGAGTTGACTCAGTTCATCTTGCAAAAATCAAACTCAAGTCTCTTAAAGTCATTTACCACAAGTATTACTCAATTGTTTGTTATTCAAAATATCATATCTTTCATAACAAATAGGTTCAAAAGAATACGCTTTGAATTTACAAACTATTCATGGATGATTTTAAACTGCTGGCTCTATAATATGGGCCACCTATCATTACATAAGAGCTCAATTATCTTTCTTGCGCCTTGTATCCCCGGCTACCACCGTAATTAGCTCGTGAATCATGATCAAACCATGTGGTCAAAATAGTATCTACGACACTAGCACTTTGACATTACAATTTGATAGCAAATCATTCAGATATGAAATTTAGTCAAACCTCTCTTTATATTTTTCAAGTCAAGTATAAATATCCTTCTTCAGGCTTAATATTTGAAATAATAAATTAATCATTAACTTCAAGTCATAGTTCTTGTGCACTCAACTTTACAAGTGATGCGAACCAAATAGATAATATTTTGCCCGGTTATAGAAACCGTATAAGCTTACGCTTCATCAAGTTCAACTTGTCAATTTAAACTAAAACCAATGACACGTATTCAAAATGTGTGTACACAAGATTCAAGTTCATCTAACAGCTTTTTCATCAGGTTATAAAAAGAGATTAAACTATTCATTTAATGCTTGTATGGTGGCTAAGACAATATACCATATTAGTCTTTATAGCATCATTACCTTTAATTGAGATCAAAATTAATTACCTTTCAATCACATCACGCTGATGTAAATTTGAACTCAAGTTCATGTAACGCGGTTCCGCATGATCAAGTCAAGTCTTAAATGATTATGATATCCAATGTTTGTCATTTTATTAGCATACAACCATTTTCAATGGCTTATCAAGGAAATCGCATTAGCTTGTATAACACTATATTAGACAAGTTTATGGATTTCTCCTTAACTTGTTTTATTTCAAATAATGAAGTTATGTTTTAATTTTCTCAATTAACGGTGAATAAAAATGTAATCGTAGTGTGCCAATCATAATAGGAAACATACAAATGCAGATAGTGTAGCTAAAAAATAATCAAATACATTTTACAAATAAATCAGAACGTTATACCCAGACTTCAATTCTCATAAACGTATTAAGGTATCCAAGATCCATCAGGGTTGAAATCTAAACGTAACATCAAGATACATTTTGAATCCCAACAGATAGATTAACTAATCAATGTGTGCCATGACACAACTCTGTCACTAACACTTAATGCGCGCTAACCGACTCGTATCACCGAGCCCACAACGTTAGTGGAAATCACTGGTTAAGCAACCAATTAAACCAATTCGTTACTTTGGAATGATCATCTGAAGGCCCATAACATTAGTGGAAACCACTTCAACATGATTCATTGTCGAGATTCACGACACCAAAGAGCACCCGCCATCACAGCGCCCAAAGTAGTCGCGATAAGTCATATCCTTAAATTGGATTGATACTTTGCTTAAATTTTAGAGGTGAGATTAATATTATTTGATATTATTTAACATGTTATATAGCACATACTCAAGTAATATGCACATCATGAAAATAAAACAAATAATACACATTCGGGAGATATATGATATGACCCTAAAAATATAGACCTATTACAACACTTTACAAAAGCAGTAACACTAACACGGAAGCCTATCACAAAGACTTTACAAGCCAAGGCTCAGATTCTTCAGCCTTTAGAAACTCTGCCTATGTTGGTCGGCCCGCAAACGCCATCTCAATGCCTCCACAAAGAAGAGCATTTATTTACTAACCCAACCACGACAACACGAAGGCTCATGGAAAAAAAATAAGCAATGAACAACACGACTCACCGGTCATTTACAACTTAATAAACGTTCGGCAGACCATATTTAAATAAAATACAAAAACTAGGTCATATCAATATATCCCCTTTCCATTCTCATTACAATGTATGATGCAATAATTAAATCACATAAAATATACATTTAATAAATATACAAACGGTAATGGAATAAATGACTATAAATTCAAATAACATCATTAATGCTATTAAGTATTTAATGCTATAGTATTTAATAAACACGCAATCAATACACAATAAAACATGGAATTAATATGCAATAAGTACATAATTAATACCACTCATGGTGTCAGATAATTATTCTCAATCAAATTTAAATTTAAATATATGATTGACAATCATATAGATACAACTTCTCTATTTTGATTTTCAAATTAAATAAATCACAATATAAATATACAATCGAATGACTGGAATTAAATTCTAAATTTGAATCTTATAATTCAATCCATGAAACATATATATAATTAAAATGCATTAATATATATTGTGTTTCCAATAATTATTACGATAATTACTTGATATATATATGTATATAAGATAAAATTACAAGTAATTATATTTATATATATAATTAACTAGATATAGTTAATAGATAGATATTATCCTTTCAATAAATAAATACATAAAAGGATAAATAAATGAAAAGGACTTTTTGAATTAAAATATTATCACCAAAGATGATAATTTACAATAATCATAATAATAAAAGTGATAATAATTCAATCGAAAACCAAAATTAAAAATAACCTGGACAGTTTTACAAACCCAAATACCAAAAGAACACGATAGACGATCGCCTCCCGGCCTCGGCTTCTCCAACCGCCGACAAGTCGCCAGACACCCGGCCGCCTCCGCCTGTAGGCGCAGCCTCCAACTGGTCGAAGCTGCCCAAGATGGGTTCGAACGCGCCGCAGGCTTCCACAAGGTCGCGCTTCTCCATTTCTCTTAATTTCCAAGCCCGCTTTTAATTCAATGTTTTGTAAAAACGACTAAGGCTTTAAACTCATCCAAAATTTCACCGCATGACATTCCTCACTATTTTCTTGAACCTAAATGCCCAACCAAATAGTTTAATTGTTTCCACTGCTTAATTTAATTAAAGAGTTAAGTAAATTAAATAATAACAAGTTATTATTACTAACTAACAAGTTACTAATTAATTAATTCGAAGCTTATTCAAGTTATATTTTTACATTATCATGTAAAATTTCCGATTGAGAATATTCGCGATTACAATCAACTCAATTTAGTAAGCATTGTTTAATTTCATTCATGAAATATAATTCAACATCACCGACATGCTGCATTTAATTACTGGCTCGACATTAGCGGCTGTGGTAATAATATAATGACCATTATTATTATAAAGTTTACGAATGTGATTCAAAGAATCCGACATAATCCCTGTGAGATTATCATGAAAACCCGACTAGCAATCACAATTACTATGATTGAACGTTACGCTTATGTAATCATTCCACTAAAGTAGTAAATAAATTGTTACCACAATTGTCGCAGAATGAAAGATAATAAATGAAACCAATAACTATTGATTTGCAACATAGGCAGCAGTACCCTGCCAGCTGGTTTACCCATACGATCCCCCTTCATCTTGTCTCCCGGATTCTTCCGGCTTGGGTTTTTTTTTTTTTTGTAATTTGTGTACTCTCCCCTTTTCTGAGGGTTTTATTAATACTATTTCCACTTTCCGTTCTTGTATTGAACACTTCTTTTCTATGCTTTTGTGCCTTGCTTGATATCAGTTTTTGCCCTATTTTATCCTGCCCGTATTTACTCCTCCATGTTGGTCTCGGCCTCTTACCATAAGTCCTACTCAGTTAATTTTGTATCCATGTTACTTGTGCCCCAGTCCTCCCCTACGCTATTTACATGGCGAATTTGACCCTTCAGACGGGGTGGATAGTAAATTAGACATCTCCTTTTACCCAGAACGTCCTCCTTGTCCAGCGCAAGGGCATTTTGGTTCTTTGATCAGTCGGATGGTAGAACATACTCAAACACTTTAGATAGATTTACACCAACTTGCTTTGTTAGGTCTACTTAGAATGTGCCTTTCAGAAGTCGAGCATCAATCTAAATAGAACCTTAATGCGACAAGACAATTTAAAATAATCAAGTCTCTTATTCTTGAAAAATAACAAGAGATTACTTACATATAGTATTTCCTTAGATGACAAGCATTCCAGGATCTCGCCCCTCCAGGGTCTCTAGTTCATAATGCCATCGAGCCCACTATCCTTCTGCCGATATAAGGTCCCTCCCACGGAGACTCTAATTTTCCAAAGCCTCATGAGCGGACGCCTGCTTTTGAGTACTTTATATCCTACAAGTGAACTCAGATGACCGTGACCTTTTTGTTGTAGTAGACTGCCACCTTTTTCTTTGTACTTCGCTATCCTGCCCGGCCGCACTGCTCCTCCACAGTCCAAGCTGAGCGCATGCCTTGCCTGGCTGGCCATTCCATCATAATATGTCACCCGGGAGGTGTCCGGTTAAACTCGCACTGCAGCGGCTGCATCCATGTAATTGCCGGGTAAATTCGCAGCGACGGGATTCGTGGTCGTTTCGAATCCATCATAACATTGTCGCAGCTTTCCCGGTCCCAACTTCCTCCTCATGTCGCACCTTTCTTCACGCCTCAAGCATTACTCTTAGTCTATTACTTCCACCTCCGTTGGCCTCGGCAGGACATCGAGGTCGCCTTGCGGATTTATATCCGCACGTATCCTCGATCCTCCCAAGTATGAATTGCCCGACATAAGCAGCTTGACGGTGGCATTATTTCGATGGAAAATGGGTTTGTCTACAAGGCGGTCGGGATTGACTCAACTGGCCAGGACACAAAGATGGTATATTCTACATTGAACAAGGTTAAATGCAGCGCCTCAATTTACTCAGCGAACGTGTTATCTCCGAGTACGCTGACATGCTGCGGGTTCAATTGCAGGAGAACGTGAGGTCTACTATCTATGTGGGGTTCAAATGTGATCAGCGTGCGATAATGGAACTTTATATGTTTTATAAGGTAGGAAGTTTTCTGGATAAGATTGTTGTGGTGTTGCAAAACAGGTGGAGCAGGCAAATATTGGATTCAAAGAGTAGCCAAAGAGGGGCACTCGATCACTTTCAATGCGAAATACCTGGCTTCAAGAGTTTCGTGAACATCGTGAACTACCGCCTGGGTACTTTCTCTCGGTAGGTACGACAACGGGATGAAAGTTACCTACGCCTCCTCGGTTGCGCAGAACTCGAATTCTCATGTGTCATCCGCCGCTAGTGTTGGCCTTAAACTATTCAATGGCATGTTGTCATTGTAGAACAACTTCGCTACTATGGTGCCCGTAGATTATGTGGAAGGACCGCCGCGACAACGCCTATGAACCGAGGCGCAGACTTGTGCCTCTCATACTTCAAGGGATGTAAAGTAGGCTTACTTTGGTATACACTAGGTTTATTTCTGTTTCTGATTCTTCCACAGGGTTGATGTTGTTAGCAGTGGAATATCAATAGGCATTGGAGAGGATTCTGCAGGGAGTGGTCTAACGATGTTTAGACTTGCCAACAACTGCTCGGCACTGTCCAGCCGATTGCGCACATGCAGCAAGAGCAGCCGAAAGATTGTCTATCTGTGGTGTCATTGACATTTGTCATATCTGAGTACTTTCGGATACATCTTTCCACTATCTGTACACGCCCGATACTCGGTCATATTCTACAAGACTACGCCTCGATTTTTTGCGTTATCTCGTTATCTGTTAACATCATCATAACCCAAAATTTTTGATTTTTTTTTTTACATGATTATTTTTTATGTCTGTCAATTAACAAACCTCGTTAGCTAATGAAAGACATTAAAGAGGGACATGATCTCATCCAATAAAATACAAAACATGCAAATTCAATATATAATATCACATCTGATTAGTCAATCAACTCCAAAAGGATTAGTTTTAATTTGGATTTTGATGGATTCCATGTGACACTTCTCAACAACTTGAAGACCAATGAAATTAGAAACTTTCAAATAAAATACTCATTCTCTTTCAAAATGTATTTATTATCTATAAAATTTATTTTTCACACAAGCATCACATAATATTAATGTACTTTTGCCAATTAAAAATAGTTTTTATATTTACAATGTACCTTTTACAATCTCAATATAATTTTTCATAATTCTTAACAAAGATTTTTATCGAAACAATCATTTATTTTAAAAAGAATGAAATATATAAGAAGTAATCATTTATATTTTTTTCTCTTCTACGATTGTGTCCCATGTTCTGCGAGATACGGAGTAATCATTATATTTACCCACCACGTGACCGACCTTTCGCTAAAATGATCACTGATTAAGTGATACGGAGTATATAATTGATGATGATGTGTTATACTCTAAAATTAGTGATGAGTGCTTGATAATTACTCAATGATATATACTCTCTAATATTTCTTCCGATTTTATTACTTAACATTCTAGTAATTTTTTTTTTGTTTTGAAAAAGTTGTCATTTTGGAATTCCAATGCAATGTTTCATTAGTTTTTTTTATTTTAAGCCCCTATTTAATGTATTCAAAAGTTATATATTGTTGTTTTAGTTATTATTTAATGATATATAGGTAAAATATACTTCATTCTTAATTACTTTTTAATTAACGAAAAATTGTTACCATATAAAAAAATCGGAGGAAGTACTGATTGTCTTAATTGACGAAATAATCTTTCCTAGATGTATTTAAGGTGACCACAAAATATATCCATGAAGAAACATTATCTAGATATCTAGGAATATAATGCTACCTCCGTCTTTATAAGATTATCACATTTTGACTTTTTGAATTTTTAATAATCGAATTTAATTTTGAGTATAAATATTTTTGTTTGTGTTGTACTCTCTCCGGTTACATTTATTTGTCATTCTAGCTTGAAAAAATTGGATATGTTTACTTGTCATTCTAGCATAGAAAATTAATATTTTACATTTTCAATGTTACTTTTTGACTATTTTTTGTTATTAAATTATCAACCAACTAATGATATAGTTTCAATTAATTATCATACGACAGAAAAAATTAATATTTTACATTTTCAATGTTACTTTTTGACTATTTTTTGTTATTAAATTATCAACCAACCAATGATATATTTCAATTAATTATCATTCTACATTTTCAATGCACTTTTTGACTACTTTTCATTCTTCTTAATTTAGCAGATACTCTAGGATAATACAAATATCAATGGAGAGGGAGTATAATATTTTGATAAAAAATATATCAATTAAAAAGAATTTGAAATGTATTTTATTGATATATTTTTCATAAAATATTATAAAACACAAACAAAAAGAGTTTATCAATAAAGCTCAACTGCTAAAAGTCAAAAGTCACAATGCGATTTTTTTTAGGAACGAAAGGAGAAATATAATACTCCCCCAATTCAAAACATAAGACTTTTTCGTTTTTCCTTGTCCAACTTTCACCATCAATAACTAATTAATTACATGATGAAAAATTATAAAAAATTACTTTTATGAAAATATATTTAAAGGTAAATTTATTGATATCAATTTTATAATTTTTGAAATAAAAATAAAAATTAATCACTACTAAAGCTGGGAATACGCAAAAAAAAAAGTCATATAATATGAATTGGAGGTAGTAGTCTTTAATTTCTAGGCTTTCATGGTCTCGAGATGACGAGATGGCATGCGTTACGTTACACAAAGTAAATTATTGCAACTTTATCTCGTCTTATTTAACGGGAAGGTTTGATTATGATCTAAATATTTTATTAAGAACTTAAAAAATATTATTCCATACTCAAAATTTCCCTCTTAACTTCTACTAGTGAGTTTAATACATCAAATGACGGCAAAAAGCACACCCAACATCGCATAATTATATCCGACATGTAATTTCACTTACGTGATAATGATTTTGTAAGAAATTAACATGAGAGCAAGCCAGATCACACTATTGTTTTCAATATATTTTGAAGGTCCAACCATTTAAAAAAAATCCAATGACCATCACATAAGAATCACACTTCAAGCCTCTTTATTACTTAACATGAAATTTGATGTTTTTACTAAATAAATAAATTTGATATCTAGAAGTTAAGAAAATATCCAATCGATGAAGGCACACCCATATTCAACTTATCATTTGGGTTCCAAAACGATAGCTCCCTTCGCAAGTCCTATAATATTTATTGAGACAAGTGAACTATAATATTGTCAATTAAAATCGAGGTAGCTAAGATATTTACAATAAATCATAATTCAATTGAACAATAGATATACACAACACGAAATCTTAACCACAAGGTGATTGTAGGCTCTTTAATGTAATCTTTGCAACAAGTGTTCTACTTTTTACCTCAAGATCATTCACAAGTGGAAGAATTTGGGCGTGAAAATGATTTTACAATACCATTTTAAGCGAGAAACGACTGCATGAGTGTACATGTACTGAGGAGCTGACATCCCATGATGCCAAAAGAACTCAAACGGCATCGTTGCTTATGTTCTAACTTCAAATAGAATCACAAAGAAACAACAATATTAATCATCACACTACACTCTAAAATTAATCTTATTTCTTAGAGAAATACGACAAAAAGTAAAACAACCATATTAAATGGAATACTTTATATTAATTAGGATTACATATACAATTTATTATATAACAACTCACCATATAAGAAATATTTTACGTTGTATTCTAAGACAATGAGAAGACTACCACAAAGTAGTATTATTTGTAGGCTAAACAAGGTAGCCTAAAAGAATACTCTCTTTTTTTTTGTCGTTTTAAATTTTTTGTTTCAAAATATTTTTTATTAATTGAAACATAAAAAATTATTTTTTAACATTTCCAATATACTTTTTGATTATATTTTTTTATGAATTTATCAATCAATCAATGATATATATATAGTTTCAAATAATTATCATTCTTTATTTTTTATGTACTTTTTGATAAATAAAAAGAATTCGTAAAATTATCGTGAAAATCAAATTAATACTAAGAGGACTCTCATAGTCAGTCTAATAACTAATTAGTCAATTAATTAGTTTATATTGCTATTAACATTTATGCCTGAAAGGTCTAGAGTGAAACCCATGAATTTTTAAATAATATCAGATAATAATAGTAATTAATTATCAATGAAATTATAAATTATATATTGATATATAACCTATTTGTTCATAATTATAAGGATGGTTTTCCACTATTTAATAGATTTGAAATTTTTTTCTACAAATCGCATTTAGAATATATTAATATATAATTTTTTCTAAAATTATATGATTATTTTCCAATTATTTAATAATATATTAATATATAACTAATTTTTTCATAATATATAACTTTTTTTTCTACAAACTATGATTATGTTACCACAAGATTCTACTTTTTCAAGATTTAGTAAAAGAATACACCTTATATTACTTTATTTATTGTGAAAACATAACTTCTCTCTTTTATCTACAAAATCAAATGAATTATTAGTTAGATAATTAGGTGCCAGCATTCTGCTCAATGGTCCTGAGGCTGACGTAGCTATAGCCAAGCCTCAGTCAAAGCTGATGTTTAAGCTCCCACAATGCTTTAATATTGCATTTTGGTCCCTCTACATTTTGGATGTAGTTTTTAACAGCACAATCCTAATAGGGATCAAATTTCAACCTTAAAGCCACTAGCATGGTCTAAATCCCAACTAACTTTCTAACCACCCCCATCTCCGTCCTATTATTCGAACCATTTGAGCAATTAACTCGATAATTAGGTGTCATTATACTACTAATTAATAATTGTGGAGGAAATATATTTTTATGAACTTCTTATAGTTAGAGATTGATAAAGCTCAATGGATTTTATCAATTGTATTTTTTATTATGAAAAATTTGAAAATGAATAATAATTATTAATTAAATTAATTATATTTATATGATAATAAGCATATGAATGAAAGTGTTAATTTTGAATATAGAACCTATAGTTTATTATCACATATAGTTTAATTTATTCACTTCTCAATTGATTAGTAGTATAAATTATACATATATAGTTCTATTATTTAATTTCATTTTATGTATTTATTTTTACATATTTTAAATGATGATTGTCTCAATAACAAGATATTTTTCTGAAATTCTCTCAATTTTAGTCACTCAAAATAGCCAAAGAGGCCACGCATTAGATGTCCTTGTTTGAATGTGAAATATTCCAAACAAATTACATTGAAAATCAAGGAAATAAATATGACATGCCTCTTTTATAAAATATATTCACAATAATTTTTTAAAGTTAAACCTCAATAGTGTATATATGATTAGTATTGCTTGATATGTATGGAAAATTTTAAAATTATGGCATAAATAATAATTTTAATATAAAAGGTCACAAGAAGCCATTGAGATAGAAGCTGAGGGTACTAATTTGTACGTCGAACGTTTTACTGGGAATGGCAGATTATATGTAATCTTGCACTCTCAGGCGGCCGAAAGCGAGAGTCATTATAATCCTAACACCGTGACCATCACCAACCGATGGATCTACTCGCTTTAAAAACACAATTCGCTTTCATCCAAAAATGTGATCACAATTAAGTTTTCCAAATCAAAACAGCTTTTAAAATTTAGTAATCCATCATCCGACATCGCAAACGACCAACCCATATATATATACACAAATATATCCGAAACAATGTAATGCCGGCAAGGCTACAAAAGATGATACATATTGTATCCTCAATACAAAATGACAACACTGATAAGGCTAAAGTTTCAAATGAGATAACAATCAAAACAATGACAACACATCAAATCGGGATCAAGCAGGATCCTCTCTCACAATTCGATGCTCACCTAGCCACTGAACAAAACTTCCTTAAATGTACCTCTTGGTCTAACCGCCTCACAACCCGCACAAATGAAATACCACGCGAAAGGTGCTCGCGAGGCTTAGTAAACTTAACATTGCGCGAACTTTACCATACTGAACGAGTCAATCAATATAATAGTCAAATATGAATGAAATACATATATCCAGACTACCTAAAAGGGTCATACAACATGATTCCATTAGAAAATCTCTTTAAGATATATAATAGAAAGTTTCTGAAGAACACACAATTCGAGAAAGAAATCAAGAGACTCAACAATGACTAAAACTCTAATAAACCCTATCTCATATCCCCACCAAAGATACCAACTCTAACGCCAAGATATGCTCAATCCCGCCTACCCGGCAGAAACGACTAATCAATAATCTCAAGACTTATACCGCAAGATAAGGCCAAACCGCATTCTATACACAAAGTATAAGTGCACAACGACTTATACACAAAGTATATGTTGCACATCAGACTTATACACTAAGTATATAAGTACACCGCCTCTATACACTAAGTATATGAACACCGCATCTCTATACACTAAGTATAAGACACATATCGTCAGATATCCCGCAAGGAAGGAGAGTCACCTAACCCCTAATCATCCCAACATAGTCAAATCCGATACTCAAGTCACCTCAAGTCATACATAACTCAACCATCACCTCTCAATAACCGCCTACTCTACCGGCCAAAAACAATATCCAAGCAATACGCTAAAAACATCTCACAATCGTGAAGTCAAACACAATCACGACAAGGCCATTGTAGAATCATAAGTGCCGACAAGGCCACAAAAATCATAAGTCACGACAAGTGCCACCAGAATACAACAAGCCGACAAAGTGCCACGTAAATCGAATATAAGTCGGGAGTTCAAGCTATTACTTACCTCAAGCACCAACGCCTACGTATCATAATCACATAATCATATAACACATGTATATCATTCTTCACGTAATCATAACACAATAACATGTATATCATTCTCACATAATCATATCATAATAATACGTATATTCTCACATAATCATATCACAATAACATATACACAATTTAAAGTAAATACAGAAGTAACACCCACAGATAAAGATTTCACCGCTTAGCTATCGCAAAACCTCGCGAAAGACAATCAAGGTAACTACCCTTTTCCAATTTATCAACGCTAAAAAAAACACCCATAAATTATAATCAAGACCTATTACTATACCGGGCGTTCTGTGAGATACATAACCAACTCTAGCTGAACTATCTCTAAATGTTTCCAATACGACGGATAAACTAGCTTAATTATAATCCCATCGGACACAACCTAATCGATCCCCCCGCTATAATTCCATCTTATTACTTAACTATTGAATCAAATTTATAAGTCATTTTAGTTAATCACAGGTCCATAATTAACAACCTATAATTCGAAATATCAATTATAACTCAAATACTGAATTAACACTTTTCGACATAACTCCCCTTTAATCAATTTTAAATCACCAATTTAACATCACAATAGCTACAATAAGGCCCCCCAAAATAACCTCCTACACATTTAATGTCTTAGAAAATATCAACCCAAAAGTCAACAAAACCTAAAAGTCAACTCCGACCATAACGTCCTCAAACAACCTCTAAATAATGAATTAAGCACTTCTATACATCATGTAACCCACAACATACTTAGAATCATCATAAAAATTGAATTATGGAAAAGTGAACTAAAAGTCAACTATGTCAAACCCAAGAAATATCTCAAAGACTCTGGAATTTCTTACCTTAACCTCGAAGAGAATTACTTCGAGAACGATATTCCACAAACGATCTTGAGCTCGAGCCTAATCAAGAGAGAAATGGAAGAAGAAATTTTTTCAAGGGGAGGGCGATTCTCGGCTCCTAGAGAAAAGTTAAAGTTAAGATGACTTAAATGATGACATAAGATGTTTCTCACTAGATATTTAAAAACTTCGAGTCCTATCTTGGCTTTTAATTCCTCCGCTTATCGCATTCTTAAATCTCCACCTAACCCGATTCCAAAGATAAAATATTCCATGGCAAAAACTACAAATTATAAATGTAATCTCGCTAAAAATTTTACGAAATAATATTATCATCGAGATTATTTATACTATCCTCGGTCCCACCCCACGAATCGAAAATTTAAATTTTTTTTCAGAACGGCTATTACACTGATTTAATAAAATTTCGACCGAAATTTAACAACCTCAAACAATCAGTTATAACAATACAATAACACAAAGCAAATATCACACAAAATAAAAGAATACTAACTCCACTCGGCCAACCGCGAAATCCGACCGACCCCCACTTACATCCCTACCGAGCAACTCCTAGCCTCTCATCGCTGGCCGAATTCTAAGATTCGATCCACGCTAATCGGCCTAACTCATACGGGCTTAAAAATCTCCCCGTCACATCGACATCAAAATTGACTCCCTCAAATTGCTTCATCCCTATCTCCTCGGATCCTTTGATTTTCCCTTTCTACTCAAAATAGATCGCCTATTACATTTGCTTTCTCCCCCGGTGGTACTCAATAATCAAGTCATAATCACCGATGAACCCATCCACCTCATTCGCTTCAAATTCCAATCTCGCTACGGGTAGATATCAAATTCCCATTGACGTGAAAATCGCATTTAACCCAATACGTATAGTGCCCCACAATTTCAACGCGAAAGCACTATCGCCGCTTAGCTCAAGATCATGGGTCGGATAGTTCTTCTCGTGATTTCTCAACCGCCGGGAAGATAGGCAATCACTTTCCATTCCTCGCATCGAACACACCCCAATCCCTCGACGCGAAGATCACTATAAATCACTTTAGCCTCGTAACTAGACGGCATCGCCAACACTCGGTTCTAAGTCAACTTTCCCTTTAATACCCCGAAACAATCCTCACAATCATCATCCCAAATAAACGGAACCCTTTCTCGTCAATGCATGCTGACAAAGAAAAGTCCTCGACGACTCGTAATAACCAACTAACCCCAAGAAACTCCTAACTCCGCCACTTGGACGCCTCCCAATTGTTCACGGCCTCTATTTTCAGGATCAACACAAATGCCCCGCCAAATCACATGACCCAGAATTGCACCTCGCCAACCAGTAACTCACATTTGGAAAACTTCGTATACAACCGGTGCCGGCTCAAGGTCCTCAACACAACTGCAAATGCCTCTCATGCTCCTCCTCCCCTCTAGAATAACATATCTAATACGATCAATGAATACCACCACAAACTCATCCAGATACTCCCCGAAATAATTCGATTCTAAACTAAAGGTCGCTGTGCATTTGTCAACTAAACGGCATCACTATAACGCCCAGAATCTAGATCGAAAGCCGATTTCGAAATATCCTCCCCTTTGATCCTCAACCTGATGATAACTGCATCAAGAATCAATCTTCGAGAACACCTTGGCATCCTTCGATGATCAAACAAATCACACCCGGCAACGGGTATCGATTCTGATGGTCACTTTATTCACCAGCCTATAGTCACGTACAACCTCATCGAACCATCCTTTTTCACAAACAACACCGGGCGCACTCTACCTGCATACACTCTGGCTTCATTTAATCCTTTGTCCAACAACTCAGAATCGAGTCCGAATTCTCGCAATCCTGGCCGAGCCATCTCAGACGGTGGAAGATAAATTAAGGCCAGACTGAATAACATCAATAGCAAATTCGATCTCCTTTCCGCGGCAACCCTGCAGTTCTCAGAACAACATCCCCGAATCCTCTAACAACCCGCAGACATCCTCTAATTTTCGCCTTTCTCTACCTCAAATCAACCACATATCCCAAGAACCCAACACACCCTCTTCCGAATCAATCTCCTAGCCTCAAAGGTCGATACAAACTCGAAGGCAAAATCTTTTTTTGTCTCCCACAAATCGGATATCCGTCTCCCGAACTCCACAAAAAGTAATCTCCTTCCGATGGCAATCAATAACGTACGACGTTTCCCAACCAATCCATACCCAAGATAAGTGCGTCAAAATCGTAGTTCAAAAACGGAAGAAATCAACGCACAACAACTCACCACAAACAATGAAAGCCGACAGCTTATATATACACCTAACCACAATCAATTCCCGCTGCGTGTCATAATCTCGCCGAATGCAAAAGCATAACATACGATAAGGCGAAATAAAACTCGAAACAAAAGAACGCGTAGCCCTGTAATCAAACAACACCCGGCTCAATATCATGTAGAACAAACAGACATGTCACCACTGGGTATCCCGCGCCTTGACGAAGAACGGTTAACTGGCTCGACCAACAAGGGCCAAATGCCACCTGACTCCTCCGGTGTCCTCCAAATTTCCATATCCCCGGCCTCCACGTCGCCGACCGACCACCACGACTTCGATAACCGCTTCTAACAGTTGAACTGGTGGCCGAAGTACTCAGCACCTCCCCTCTAGGAAGTCGGGGACACCTTCGCTGGGGGTCCCGTCACGATAGCATAAGACCACCCTCTCCCAAAGAATCCCGTCAGCTCGCGCCTCAATCCGACCACAACCTGCATCAACGATACCTCTCCCGACCCTCGAAGACTACTCGACCTCACGATCTCGCGAGGCGCCCACCGTGTATGAGTAGTAACATAACTCTGCGAACTGGGCTCTGAGCAATCGCCGACTCTCGCCTGTGATCACCTCCGGCCGGTCCGCCCTCCTCCGAACTCTGTGAGCTGTGGCGCCTACCTGAAAAGAGCCTCAAAGTCGATTCTCCCTCTCGGCTCGCTAACACCATTTCCATCTTCGTGGTCAGATTCTCACAAAGATTGAAACTAGTAAAATCCATCAATGAGATCTCGTGACGATCTCCCACGCCAACCCATCCCTCAATCTAATGATCCTCGCCTCTACCGGATAAACATTTAAGAAGAGTTCCGCATGCATCACCGAATCGGCCTCACAGCCTAATCGACCAACCCCGAAATAACGAAACGCCTCTCTCTCCAAGGTCATGCGGGTTACTACAATACTCCGAAGAGCTCAACAAATCAAGCCCCAAGACAGCCACTTAACCTCCCCTCTCGCAATGAGACGCACTCGTGTTCTCCCACCAAATACGGCCACCCCTCGTGAAGTTTATAAGTAGCAAACTTCACTCTCATCTCGCCCACAATCTCTATCGGCTCAAACCGACTTCATGTCCCGAACGAACTCAATAGCCTCGGCTCAAGAACCCCCTTCAAACTTCTCGAGGATCCTCTTCTAAACCGATCAAACAACTTGTTCCGGGAATTCGACTGGGTTGCCGACCACCGAAAGCATTCCCACCTCCCTCTACGGGTCTACCTCAAACCTACTCAACATGCTCGTAAGATCGCACCTCCGGACCTCCCCGCTAGTCCATGCCGTACTCACCTACGCCTATACCCCTACCATCTCGGCCTCCTCTGGCCTACCCCGGCACCTTCGCTCTACCTCGCCTCTAACTTCAGCGGCATCCCTCAAATACGCAACAAAAGAAAAGACTTTACTTATACAAAAAGACACCACTCTCCTCGACTCAAAAGAAAAACAAATAGGCACACAACCACAGATACCCAAGAATCAAAACCTAAGCCTCGACATCAAAATTGTAACCACCCGCCCCAAAGTCGGCCTGAGGCGGTAGTCATATAATCCGAACACCGTAATTACCAAACCGATGGACGACTCGCTTAAAACACAATTCGCTTCATCCGATCACAATTAAGTTTCCCAAATCAAGTCAGCTTTTAAAATTTATAATCCATCACCGATATCGAAACGACTCAACCCACATATATATATACACAACATCCCAAAATAAAGTACGCCGCAAGTTACAAAAGATGATACATAATCGTATCCCGAATAAAATGACAACAACAAATTTGACAAGGCTAAAATTTCAAAGTGGAAATACAACAATCAAAACAGCTTGAAACACATCAAAATCGAGCGCGAGGATCCCCTACCACCGACGCGCTCACCTAGCCACTCTGAACAAAAAACTCTCAAATGTACCTCTTGCTCAACCGGGCCACTGCCAACCTCGCACAAATGAAACGCCGCCTAACGCGAAAAGGGCGTAGTCATGAGGCTTAGTAAACTTAACATTACTTGGCGAACTTTACCATACGGAACGAGTCAATCAATAATATAATAGTCAAATATGAATGAAATACATATCCACGACTACCTAAAAAGGTCATACAACACATTCCACAGAAACTTTGACATAATACACGAAGATATAATAGAAAGTTTCAAAGAACACACACCCGTAAAAGAAATCAAGAGACTCAACAATGACTAAAACTCTAGTCATCAAACCTCCTATCTCTCATATCCCCACCAGTATACCAACCTCTAATGCGCATATGCTCAATCCGCTTCCACTGCTAGAATGGACTAATCAATAATCACCCCAAGACTCCTATACCGCAAGATAAGGCCAAAATCGCACTTATACACAAAGTGGCATGGCACATCAGACCATACACTAAGTATAAGGCACACGACTCATACACTAAGTATAAGGCACACCGCTCTTATACTAAGTATAAGGCACAATCAAGACTATATTACTTGCACAGATAAGTGCACACCGCCTATACACTAAGTATAAGGCACATCGTCGCATAGAACCGAGTACGCTTACAACTCGGTAGTTTGAGAAGATGCAAAATGGATTATAACACTTGTGAGTGATCTTGAAAGTTCCCTAATTAGGTGTCACGATAAAGATGGTTATCTCTAATAGGTTATTGAAGCTGGAGAATCAAGATCTCATTGTTATTAATCCGAATATGTACTCAGATAATGACACTTTTCTCAATAGTTGAATATGGCGCAAATGCACATGCTCGGTATCAGCACAACATTTAGCTTAGATAACCGACTAATCAACCATTAATCGATATAAGCACGCTAAGCAGTTAAGTAACATTATTCTCTCGATACTCAAGTGACGCTAGATTTAAAGGGAGCTGTAACATCGCTCAAATGTGATAAATGATCATCGTATGACAATGCTATTGAATCTGAGCTTCAAGATTCAAGATCACATCATTATTATGGATAACGACGAAGCATATAAATGTACAATACTGCTACTATAAGTGACGAATTTTTGGGTTCTACAGGAAATCTATGTTATTCTGGAGAGGTTTTGGATACGTGATTTAAACAAGAAAACCTTTGACAAGCCAAGAAAAAAATAAGACTGTGTCGTCCCTAGTTAGGTGTTTGACGATTGAATCGAATGACCAAACGGGGTATGTGCCTCGATCAGGTTGACACCCCTTTGGATCGTGGGCGGGAGTACGGATAATTTTAATCAATCACAGGGTATACCACGCAGAGTATAACGGGAGACTGTGTACAATAGGGATTCATACAACCGGATAAATCTATTGCATTTATGTAATCTTCGAGTGTTGCGGCGATTCATGCCATCACTTACCATGAAATGGATGTAACGACCACCAAAGCGGGAACTCCTATGGTTGGGACCAATTAACTCAATAATCGTAGTCACCAACGACGGATAACGATAAAAAATGACTTCATTTAACGGATAATAAAAATAAATACAACTCTGCCCATCGGTGAATCCAACTAACACTATAACAACTAAAAAGTAATAATATAAATACAACATCAAACAACGGGTTTTACAACTCGAGACAACAATAATTATTAAGTACAAATAAAACTCCAAAGAAGATAAAAGTATGACTGTTGAGGTCTTCTAGCCACCATCGCCACCTCCATGGGTACGCAATTTACTGCCAATGCATTCGGTCAATCTCGCAACAACCTACTCCGACAAGACAAATCTTTCCTTAATGACTTTCCAACTAACACCGACAACCCATACTACGCAACAACTTACTCACACTACACCTAATCACAACATATCTCTATTTGTTATCTTTCTTAAGTATATAGAACCCCAACAAATTCAACTCCACATAAAAACTCAACTATTATCTTTAATTCACCTTAAAGCGCTACTCCCAAGTATATATACACCTCCTAGGACATCTGTATGTTTATCATAAGAACTTCCAAATCGTTTCATTATCTTAATACAACTTAGCAACTTATGTCTTGAATCAAGGTAAACTTATGTACAAAATTATCTCACCATATTCTTCAATTAGTATACGGAACTTATTCCCCCCAATGGTATCAACGTCGTGGTTAGATCATAACTTATCTACTAACACATTTGAATTCAAATTTCCACCATTTATAAAATATCATCAACATCATCGATAACTAGCATGAACCTCGGTTTAAAATGTTGTACCTACTATTCTCATTCAAAAGTTATCTCAACCATTAACCAACTCAATTTTTAACATTTAGGGAGGTATAACGATTAATATCAACCTAGGATCCACAAGAGAACCAAATAATACTATTAATGATCAACCCAAACATAATCCGACATAATTTCATCAAGCAACATCTATAATGAACATCATATCCATAACCAATAAATGAGTCATAAACATATCACAACACCATAGAAAATTTAACAACGCCAGAACACAACCAAATAGACCCAACTCGACGACCTCAACAACACAACTACCCAACACTACAACTAAACCACTCAATCGACTCTATCAACTCAACAACTCAATCAACTCAGTCAACGGTGTCAAGCGTATCAACACAGTCAACTCAACCAACTCATATCAACTCATATCGACTCATATCCGGATTTCTACAACTAATGCGCATATAATCAACCTCAACCTGCAGGGAGAAACTTATGCCCGTCGACATAAGCTATCACCGAATCGTAACGAGGCACGGTATAAAAATAATCGCACTTATACCGAGGTATACACAAATACCGGATAATACAACTCAACATATCAACAACTCCGCACTTATACCGAGTATGCGTAACACCGGATAATACAACCCACACATATATCAAATAACTCCTCAAATACCTATACGACTCAAGAACCCAATGCATTACTTAATCTAACACAATAAAATAAACAACTCCCCAACCAAATACTCAAAATCATCAATTACAAGATGAAAATACAACCTCAAGCCAAGGCACGAATCAACAATAACATATACATATACAAGTCGATGATAAACTCACGGAGATTTGTACTACCTCAAGTTAAGCAACAAGAAACGCCACTTAATCGATCCAAGTGCCTTGCCCAATGCCCGCTTAATCAAAAACACCCAAAAAATATAATTATTACAACTCCCATTATTAACTCTCTTAGTTTTTATTTCCAACTCGCAAATCCAAATTTAATTATCAACTTAACAACTCTAAAGCGGAAATATTATTTGCTGCGGTTTAAATGACTAATAAACGACAAAATCCGACCCACCCCAATTAATAAACATTCTCGCCCCTTCCTCTACCCCAATACTAACACTCTAAACAATATCTAATCAATCAAACAATCAATTCCTCTAACTAATTAATCCATTTCTAACAACCTTTAATCAAAAACCCAAATATTAATCAACTTACAAAATCCTACCTCAACATACTCTCATCCAATCAACACCAAAATCACCACTTATATTTCAAAACAACTATATTAAATTCCAACAAGTCACTTTTACAAATTTATATTTTTCTTCAAAAAGTCAACGAAAGTCAAAGGGTCCATAACTTCCTCATCTCTTAGTACTGAACGACAGAGACTTATACACCTTGATTAAAATATCAATTATACACCCAATGTAATTAGATTCAATAATATTCAACTTTTACAAAAAAGCCAACGAAAGTCAACTATCCATCTCAACACATTTCAACCTAAAAATCGAGCGTCATCACTTCCTATACCATAATCTAAGCTAGATGATAATTCTATACCATTTTAAAGCTCAAACTAAGGTCAACCCGTATCACAAAAAGTCAACATCCTCAAGATTCATGAAATACTCCAAAAGGTTCGAGCTTTCTTACCTTAAAAAGTAGAGGATGACTCGGGGAAACTCTCCAAGAAATTTTAGGACCAAAGCTTTCAAGATGAGGAAGAAAATGGAAGAAAAAATCAAGGGAAAATAGGGGGGGTTCGGCCCTAGCTTGGGGAAAGAAGAAGATGAGTTGGTGAACGATAAATTATGAAATGATAAATGCGGAGTTCGTGTGGGGATATTTAAAGAGTCAGGTAAGATCTCGCTCGGTTTTTCGGTTTAGTTTCGCCTCGGTTTAATAACACAAATTCTAACATAAAATTAACTTCTAACCCCAAATATTATAATAACGCATTATACTTTAACGGGTTATTACACTGATAACACATTAACTTGTTTATTACCAAGAGAAATGCAGGTGCGAGAGTTTGGTTACACATTTCTTATCAAAGCTTGACCACTGGAAATCGCATATCAAAGGAATCGTTGATACTATATCATAAATTGTGCAAGGGCAAGTGGGAGTGTTGGAATAATGAGAAAATCGATCTCATAAAATGCCCGTTAAACAATTTGATTGTGCAACCGATTTGTTCTTTCATAATATATAAGTTCAATATATATTAGTTGCTAGACAATTAATATTTAGAATTTATCGGAATTGACATTAGGGGTTACGATGACTTACTGTGGTCTCATTGTAATCTATATTAAATCAATAGTAGGTTAATATTGTTTAGTATATTATTCCCCGCTAACTGGCCCGAAGAGGTCACACAACAAGAAACCGAACAATATAATATTGTATTATAAGCTTCCCATAAATTATTGAAACATTGCTCTTTAGTATAAACTCGATATGTGGACGGGCCTAGTAATTGTGGGATTGGATGAGAAAGTGGCACTTTTTATCTCTTTAAAAGTCTCCTCCAATATTATTATATGAAGAGTTTATTCTCATAATACAACACAACAGCTCACAATTTGATTTGCAAGAAATCAAAACCCTCTCCTCCTCTCCTCCCCAAATAGTCGAACCCCTCCCCCTTGAAAAGAATTGATTTCTTTTCATCTTTTGTTTCAAGTTTCTACTTTAATCGTTCTAGTAAAACGTACGGAAGAGTTCGTCAATTTGTTGGTGTGGATACTCTTGAGATACTTTTACGCTGAGTATCAGAGCAATCGTTGGCCGCTAATTTATTCAAGAAGAAAAGGTACACTCAGAAGTTCATACGCTATTATTTTGTACACCAGAAAGCATCCTAGATCTGTAGATCCACAGTTTAACTATTTGTATACGTTAAGAACCCCTCAACACGGTGCGGGTTCAACTCCTCCTATGAGAAATCTCGCATTTAGTGTCAAGGTTTTGAGAACTATCGCATATCGTCAACAGGCACATCCCGCGATTTACCTCCTCATATATAAATTTCAAGAACACGAGTAATCAAGGAACATTAGGCTGATGGTTTCAACCTTTTTGAGATATCACACTGATCTTATTGATAAGGACACACGATTAAACTGATATAATTGATGTACTCCATGTAAAATCAAGTTCATCCGAGGCTATAAAATACTCCCTCCGTTTAAAATTGTCCACTTTCGATTTTTTAATAATATTTTCACTTTGATCTTAAAGATATTTGTTTGTATTGTATAATATTTGATAAAAAGTATATCTATGGAAAGAATTGAAAATGTATTTTTCATTGATATAATTTTCATCAAGTATTATATAATATAAACAAAAATATCTACAATCAAAGTTTAAAAAATATGACTATTAAAAAGTTAAAAGTGGACAATCGTTTAATAACGGAGAGAGTACGAGATTTCGGGTTAATTAACAAATCATTGTTCATGATTAACTAGAAAAAATATCCGTTATTGTGCATCAACTTAGCTATTTAAAAAATTTCGTAACGTTGCAGGGTACACCTACGCTGGTGATCATTTGTTGGCAATAATTGGGAGTCAACGACATATTAAAGTAATTGCACCAATAAGCTATTGTATATTCACGGTATATATTGTTCTCTTCTAAACAAGAATGCTTGATACATGTTTCTGATGGACTGTCATATCTATCATGAGTTCTTCAGATGTCAATTAAATATACTTGGTGCATGTTTTTCCACATGATAGTCACGGTTGTTGCACGACAATCATAGTTAATTGGTTCCAATTAGCATGGCAATTTGATACCTAGTGAAAAATTGAAGTGCAATCTGACATGATATCATCATATCAATTGTCTAACAGCTATAGCAATTCATCAAACAGGTTGCATAGACAAGAACGAAAAACACGTACAATACAAAAGTAAAAATGTAGGTTATCCAGTTTAATGCAATATGCTTTTAGACCATTTTCAATAGAGACATTTCAAAAATAATAATATCATGCCACATCAGATTATTTTATTGTTACATCATCAAATATCCTCACAATCTTTTATATTCCATAATAGAAAGACATCTCAAAAACTATTCACTTTTCTCTTTCCTCCATACAATTAAATTTCAATTTATTAGTAAAAAATACTAAATAATTTTATGTCCAAATGAAACAATCATATTCTTTATTTGTAGATGATTTAAAATAAAAAATACTGATATATATTTTTCACTTTTATTTTGCCAAATTATCTTTCCAAAATCAATTTAAAATAGAAGATAACTAAAAATCAACATGCCCTTTACAATAGTCCTCTATTGGAGCAACATGCAGCTACCTTTTTGTCCTTTTTATAAGAATAAATCCGGATTTATTCAATAATTTTTCCAAAATTCAAACTCCACATACCCCTTGCATTTAATTGGGGGGATCTTCAAATGCTGCTCTATTGGAGGTAGTCTTAGTATGAGGGGCAGTGAGTCATGCGAATGAACTTTACTATGATAGAGATTTTACAACTCAAGGACTTAGTTGAATGTTTTTCATTCTACTGCGTTAATAAACTCAATCTAAATGTCCAACTCAAGCTTTCCCTAAATATGAGTTTATTCACTTCAACTCAAATCACTCGCTCTCCCAATATTTGACTCAACTAAACAAGTGAATAAGAAAACACAAGCCTTATGTTCCAAATATCGAAACACAGTTAACACAACTCGTATAGAGAACCTAATAAAATGGAGTAAAATTGCTTCTACTGAAAATAAGATGATAAAACTCACACCCTTCTAGGCCTTCATGATTCTCTCTTTAAATAGGACTTCGAATAAGGCTCACACGGCTTGGTTTAAAAAATAATGCATGGTTGATTTATCTCCATAAACATGCAACTATATTCTTTTCTTAAAAACAATATTGTTTTTAGTTCCTTCCACATATAAATGTCAAGCCATCCACTCGCTCCTTTCCATAAACAATACGTCTCGAGGTTCAAGAGAAATGGCATGTTAGAAAAGTTGTATAATATTTAGAACTTGTTAAGAGATGAAGGACAAAATAATAAAGAAATTTGGAGTCCACAAAAGTCGCAGATCGGACATGGATCTGGAGATCAAGAGCCGATCCAACACCCGATGGAAAAAAATGTTCTAGGGGACCGTCGGGAGTTATATATATCCGGGGTTGATGTCCCGATACAATTCCCAATCGGTGTGGGGACAAGTTCCAGAAAGGTTTCGAGAATTGGATCGGGTGTTCTGACCCCGATACGAGTCCCCATCGACGCATTTTTCTGACAAATTTATGAACGTTGGAAATGTTTGAAGCGGTGCTTTTAATGTCTTTTGAAACATATCAACCTATGGACTTACAAGTGGATTCTTATTGTGATGACAACACATACATATGATATTTGTGAGTGAAGACAATCATGACACATCACATACAACACATGAGAAATGATTTGTACTACATATAGAGAGTTTTGGTGGTTATTCAACACTTAGAAATTCTGAGATTCACCATTTTCATTTTACTCTCAAAAAGCTTTCATACAAGTTATATCTTCACTCCATTGAAACACCTTTAGCTTTGTCTTATCCATCCATATAATTTTTGTGTATATTGCAAATATTATATTTAGGAAAGTATTAATTTGTGATTCAAGGCTTGTATATTGTAGTATAGTATTATTTTCATCAAACATTATAGTCGACCTTTGTAATAGTATTTATTAGTGAAATACAAGTATATTTCCTTAAATCTAAATACAATAAGTTATCATGGATACAATGATGAAGATGTCTTTGGTAATGTCGGAGTCTAACGTTTTCAACAATGAAGACACGTTAGACATATTTGATGTTTCCAACTACTTGAGATGGAAAGATAGGATGAAGTGACTTTTGACATCATTGAATGTATTATACATTCTTTCTGATGATCTACTATAATTTTCACCATTAGATACTCATTAGACTAGTAAGAATTAGAATGATACAAATGACATGAAAAATGATACTTGTTTATTTGTTTAGGGTATTTTTCATACAATATGTTGTTATTGAAGATGTCTTTGCAAAATAATGATGAATGATGAAGGAATACAATTCTATTTTTTATTTTGTATTTTTAAAATACTTTATATTTCTTTAATACAATCTCTTAAAATGTGTTATTGTTAAATATAGTATACCATAATTATTTAGAAAATGGTATGTCATTACAGATTATCCATATCATACCTAAAAATAGTATATCAGAAAGTAAAACTAGATAATATATCAGTACTATGTTAAATAAATAACAAATATAAAAAAGAATTATAAAATGAGGCATATTAAGTTATTTCCTTACTCTTAAATCATATCATATTACATTTTACAATGGCATTATAAAATATTACACATTGTAGTCATTACAACATAATATACCTATGGAAACAAAACAATGCTATAATTCATTATTCATGAGAAAAAATAAATTCATATGATATTTCACAAACTAAATTCTTACAATATCACAATACTATATTAAAGAAACAATAAATATAAAAAACAATTACAGTATAAAATAAGGGATATTAAGGTATTTCTTTATAGGTTGATCATATCATATTATACTAGATAATCAGATTATAAAGTATTAAATATTATATTGATTACCACATAACATACCTACAAAAATAAGACAATGATATTTCACTACTCATCATAGTTACCATTAAAAATTAAGAAACAATCAATATCAAAGTCAATTATAAAATTAGACATATTAAGGTATGTATTTACTAATTAATTGAAATAACCCATTACGTTTAAACCTTTAAAAAAATATGTTAAATATATCGCTTGGTAGTGGGACCCGAGATAATATATATACTTTCGAATAAAATGATATGTACCGATATTTAGTATTAAATGAGTAGTATTGCGGTTACACTGATAATAATATATTTATGATCGCCATTAAATTTAATGACAAAAAGTGGAGAAATAAAGCACCATACCAAACGAGCCCTAACTTTACTCTCTCTATATATATCCCTTAAACCCAAAATAGCTCCCATCATTATCTCTTTCCAACCCCTTGGCCGAAATCATCATCATCTTCATCACCATTTCATTTTTTTTCTTCTTTTGTCTTCAGAAGTTCTCGTAATAAAATTCAAGTTTGGTAAAATTCCTACAATCATCTAAGTATCTAAGGTATATGATACGACTCTTAAGCTCTTCTTTTCATGTCTTAGAACATCTAGATGATATGTTATGTTGTTTTGTAATTGGAAAACTTAGGGACAAAATGAATATTATATTACGTATCAATCTTTTATATAGTTTATGGTAGATTTAGAACAATATTTTCTTACTAATCGATATATATTGGAACATTTTTGGGAGTATATCATTGAGAGATAGCTATATTATGTATGATTTGATTTTGTTCCTATTTAATATCAGTTTTTATATAAGAAATAGGAAATAAATAGTAAATATGTTCCAAAAATTATAAAATTCTATTTTTGGGTAAGTGTTTTCATATGGAGTTGACCTATATAAGAAGGTTTTTAATTTTAGTTGTTTTGTATTTATTATAAAATTTTGGAAGTTAAATGGTAGAAATGATATACAAACGAAACAAATATAAATTTTGAAAATTTTAAAGTTGATTTGATATTTATTTTGAATTACGATCTAAAATATAATAATCGGATTCAATGGAGAAAATTATAGTTTTATGGTATAAAAATACTCGGGCAGTTTTGTTGGACCATTTTACTACATTTTTGAACTAGGATCGATAAACCGATTGCTGGATTATAGTTGATCTTTATTTGGGATTTATGGGATATAAAGGAGTGTTATTAAACGAAGTAAAATAACGATATAATTGCTTTTGGATAGGAGTTGAGCCTGCACTAGCACGTGGGACTACCTAGAGATATTTAGTTGCTTTTGCTCGAGGTGAGTAAAATCAATGAATGGAACCTTTCATATAGTTATTATGGTTATATTTGGCATATGTTTGTCATAAGTTATATTGGAATGTATATTGAGTTATTGAGATTGATGTTATGAGATTGTTGTAGTTGTTATGATTATACTAATTTATCGTTGTGTGTGATTGTGTTACGGTGGTCGTGGTATTATTTTTGGTCAAGTGCGTGTATTCTTTGCGTGTTGATTGGGGTGAAAACGATATATATAAGTTATCAGGGGTACCTCTCGACCGAGTGCTCAAGTGGATATGTATATTTAAGGGGTAGCCCCTTGTGATGTTTAGAGTTTGGTGTGATATGCATATCAGGCAGCCTCGGGTCCTGAGTGGATTATGGATGATATATATGTGTCGGGGAGACGCGGTATATCGGTGTATTTACGGTCATGGACGGACGCAAAGGATGAGGTTTTGATGTTATATATTTTGTCGGGACTAAATCCATTATTGATTGTATTATTTTATTTGAATGAATATTTACTCATGTTTTGTTGATGGATATAAATATATATGTTGAAAAGTTGTTGATCTCAGAAGTTGATGTCAATAAGAGGTTACTATGTAATTTAGAGAAGCACTATCATAGCCTTATTAATGTTTATACATATGTTTTATATATAAGTATGATTATATGTGGTTGACATAATTCATGGTATTTGTATTCACTAAGTTGCGACCTTACGCCCCTATTCTCCATGTATGACGTTTTATGCCTAGGTTTCTAGGAGCGATCGCCGAGGTCATGTTTAGAACTGCTGATGGTGTCATGGAATAAAATCGCAGTGTGAGGCGCGGTGACATAGAAAAAGTCCCTAACGCCCTTCATATTATTTCTTGTTATGTTATCTAGAATCGTGATGTTGTGTAATGAGGGGTCGCAAGGTGACCATACTAATAGTTACGATGTATCAGGAAGACTATGTCAGGTATTGTTCGTTGTATTATTCCTCGTTGATGTACGTTTATGTTGATTTATGCTTTAGGGGTGTGTTGTTAGAATCTAGTATGAATTTCATTTGTGATAAAATACCAAATTCATATATCTCGATCCTCAAAATGATATAAACATCTTAAAATTCATATAATGACTTATATGAATATTTCCAGAGTACTTATGTGAGATGCCAACGGAAGCCCATTCTAAATTCTCAGCCTTTGAATTCGACGTTGAGCACTTCCAAATGCAAGGCTCTAGTTGGTCCACACCAGAGAGGTTGAATCCTACATTTCCAAGGGGTCACAGAACATCGATTGAATAGATTTGACAAATCAAGAGAAGAATTTCAATTCTTCTCTTGAATATTTCGCCATTACAGAGAAGAGAGGAAAGGTTAGCTTTTGTTTTCATTTCATAAAAAACATGATTTGGTGTTTAATAAGTCAAGCTCGTCAAAACCTAAAAGCCCAACCCAATTAACGAGTCAATCTGCTAATTTAATTAAACCGCTATAAAATCAAACACTAACAAGTTGTTAATAGTAACTAACAAGCTTACTAACAAGCTTCATTCAACTATCGAATTAATTCACCGACTAATTAATTAATTCGATTCATCCAATTTATATTTTACATTATCAATGTAAAATCCCAATTGAGAATATTATTTGATTACAATCAACTCCCAATTTAGAAATGTATTTTAATTCCTCATACATGAAACATGCGAATCCAACGTCATCAGATGGTGTGACCCTTGTGCTCGATAATAGTGTTATATAATAATACTAATCGATCAATTACTATTATTATAACGATTAATGAAAAGATCTGTAGCAATCGCCATAACCCCTTAAATTATTATGAGAACCCATACTAGTAATATACAATTACTAAGTGTGAACACTAAGTTCTGCATTACATTTAACCAACTCGATAAATGAATCGATACACAATTGTTTAACGATAATAGAAGGGAATCAATTTTCTATCGATTTTCAATAGTCATAGTTCACCACCATGTACTAAAGAGTATTATTATTATTAATATCAAATGAAGAAATTTTGTGTTGTTAACTAACGACGGTGACTGTGTACAAAGCCGCCGATGATCTTTTAACCTCGTATGTTTAATTCTGGGACGGGTCATTACCATTTTGGTATCGTGAGCCCAGTTCGGCCTAGCAGGTTCTCGTGGTTATGTGCATATGTTTATATTGCCGGGAATTGGCAATATTTGAGTCTTCTAGTGGAGTCTAATCTTTCCTTTTTCTTGATAGATCATAGACTGGGCTGGTGATGCCAACACGTAGGTCTATTCTGCTACGGTAGGATCTCGCGAGAGCGCAAGAGACGTAGAGTGTAAGCAGATGAAAATATGGATAGCATCAGAGGGCAAAGTGATGAGCCTGTGAACAACAAGGTTCCGGGGTAAATGTTGATGGAGATCGTAGAGATCAGTTGTTCGCCGTAGATAACAGCCCAGAGCAAACTATTTGATCAAGCTCTCTCAAAAATGGGACCTCCTTCAAAGTCATTGAGCCGATTCTATCCAGCATTAGAGTTCATCCGAGATTTGGAGAGCATATTTGAGCCTATGGGAATTAATGGAGAGTTGAGGACCACATTTGCAGTTTATAGATTACATAAGTGAGCCTTCGAGATCGCGGAAAATGTACACCGACATTCGTCATGGGCCGACGTATTACCGGTGATGCGGATCACTAGGAACTGCTTTGAGAGAGCCGTTATCTAGAGCACATGTCGGCTTTAGAAAGAGAATTGATCCAGCTTAAACAAGGGGGCAGAAATATAAATGACTATGAGAAAAGATTCAGTGATCTATGCCGTTTACTTCCAGAGGTAAATGCTAGCGAGAGGAAGAGGATCGAGAGATTCAGGGACGGGATGAATTGGGAGATCCGCACCAGATTGTCACTCAAGAATTTTGCAACCTTTCATGAATTATTGAATGATGCCTTACAGGTAGAGATGGAGTTGGCTGAGTGTCACGCAATGTGCAAGTGGTTATTATGATGTTTCTAGGATGGGCGGTCAATCGTGTTTTCGGGGTTCCGTGGACGCCCATTGCACACGTAGCCGCTACAGCCTGCAGTCGCTCAATGCCCCCGCTTACTAATTTCAAATTAGCAATCGGCCGCCTGCCCGTGCCTTAGAATGTTCTGAGGACGCCGCCGTAGGTTATCGCGGAGGCATCAACAACGAGCTGCTTTCCGCCATGTAAACCGGTCATAAAGTTGTGGTCTGCTATCGTTTGTCGCCGGAAGCGACACATTGCTATTAATTGTCCCTGTGAGGTGTTAAGTGGAAGTGCTAGCACATTTACTCTAGTGCAGCCGACAGAGGAGGTTATCGGGCGAAGTCAGTGAGGTCAATTCGTAGAGAAGCTTCGGCGGAACCGAAATAGTCAGTCGGGTAATATTGTTGAACTAGCTGCAGCGTGTGTAGAGTCATGGTTGTATTTGGGGTTACTTCAATGTTAAGCTTCAGATTCCTAGAGTAGCGACAGTACCTAAATTTATGCTGGTCGAAGCAAAAGTTTTATTTGATTTAGCTAACTTATTCTTTCATATTCTCGAAATTTTTCTAGCATATTCCAATAACTCGAGAAATTCTTGCTATGCCACTTTAATCCTAACGTAGGAAGTCAAGTAAGATTGATGAGCACTTAGAAGTTGTCCTCAAGCCTGAAATCAACGCCCCGAAGATGATTTACTCCTTTCGAGATGAATGATTTTGACCTTATTTTTGGGGGATGGATTGGTTAGTGGAGACATCATGCAAGGATACATAGTCATCTTAAGAAGACCGAAATATCTAGTCCTGGAAAATCTAAGATCTTTTTCCTAGTCATAGTATCTCTTTCCTCTTATCTTACTTTAGTTGCTCATAAAGATGTCAGAATGGATGTGTTGGTTATCTTGCCCATGTTGTTGACACAAGTAAGGAGGAGATCGAATTAAGAGAGGTGCATGTCGTGAGAGAGTATGTTGATGTGTTTCCTGAGGAGTTGCTAGGACTTCCTCCTCGCTATGAGAGGCGGAGTTTTCATAGAATTACTTCCTCGATACTCCGATTTTTATGGTACCTATAGAATGGCCTCAAGTAGAGTTGAAGGGAGTTGAAGACTAATTGCAAGAATTGCTGATAAGTGGATTTGCTCGACCAAGTAGTTCACCTTGGGGTGCTCCTCGTAGACAGAGTGTCAAGAAGAAAGATGGATTCTAAGGTTGTATTGATTATAGGCGCTGAATAAAAGTGCACTAAGAATCGGGTTATCCGCTAAGCTTAGATTGATGCATCTGCTTGATCAATCGGTGGATGCCCGTATTTTCTAAGATTTACTTGAGGTCGTTACCATCGCTTGAGGATTAAGGAGGATTTATGTATCGAAGTCGGCATTTAGAACAAGATATGGGCATTACGAAGTTTTTCGGGGCGACGCACTCGGTCATTTAATGCACCCGCAAATATTTATGGACCTATGAATCGAGCGTTCGCCTCCCTTTATTTGGATAAATTAGTGGTGATATTTATTGATGACATTTTGATATTCTAGTAGCGAGGAAGAGCATGAAGAGCACTTGAGAATTAAGCCGAGACTGAGGAGAAACGAATTTGTATGCTAAATTTTCCAAGTGTGAATCTCATGGAAGGGCCGGGTCATGATTTCACGAGAGGGTATAAAGCGCCGATCCTCAAAAAGTTGAAGGCCGTGATGAATCGGGGAACGACCCACAAGTGTTATTGAAATAAGAAGTTTTCTGGGTCTAGCGGATATTATCGGAGATTTATACAGGATTTCTCGATTATCGCAACACCACCGACTCAAAGCTTGACTAGAAGGAGTTCCATTTGTCTCGAGGAGGATGGAACAAGCCAATGAGTTGAAAGGGCAACCACTACCGCTTCCAGTTGTTGACTCTTCTGTCAGACAGATGGCTATGTCGTGTATAGTGATGCTTTGACATCGTGGGGCTGAGATGCGCATTTAATGCAACACGGTAAGTGTAAGAATTTGCGTATCGCGACAGCTTGAAAAAATCATGAGAAGAATTACCCAACGCATGATTTGAAGCTAACTGCAATTGTGTTTGCACTTAAGATTTGGAGGCACTATTTGTATGGTGTGACTTGTCATATTTTTACCGACCACAAGAGTTTGAAGTATCTGCCTATACAAAGAGATTTAAATCTGCTGGCAGTCAAGGTAAATGGAGTTTATTAGCAATTATGATGCTCTATCAGTATCATCCTCGAAAGGCGAATGGGTAGCCGATGCATTAAGTCGTAAGTGGAAAGGTTAAGGAGTCGTTGAATGATCAAGGAACTTGGTGTTATTTCGAGTAGAGTTCATGGCGGTTTGTCACAAGAACGAGTTCGAATTGTCTTTCTTATCGAATACCGAGTGGCAAATGCAAAGATGAGAAGGCGAAGATAATCAAGAAGTGAAAAGCGAAAGTAGATCGGAGTTTGTGGTGAGAGATGATGGATCCCCTTACAACGAGATGGTTGATTGTTCGTGTTTTAGTCTTAGAGTTAAAAGGGAGATTTTGGACAAAGCTCACGATGCCTCCATATAATATGCATCCCGGGTTGTACAAAGATGTATAGAAATCCCAAGAGAGCGATCGCGGCCCAAGATGAAAAGTAGCTCTCCGAAGTTTGTACTAAAAATGTTCGATCACAAGCGAAGATCGAATTACTGCATATCCGTGGTCACCGCAACCCCTTCCTATTCCGCATCGACTCGTATATCACGATGGATTTCGGACTCCCGAGGACATCAAAGAAGAATGATGGTATTTTGGGGTGGGATAGTGATGACTATCGAAAATTGGCTCATTTCTTACCAATTAAATCGACTCACGGCTCCAGCACAAGTGCGTCAGAGTGTCGAGAACAGCGATCAAGATGAAGCGCCTGGGTATCCATTGTATCGGATCGAGATGCTAGATTCACCTCCAGATTTTGGAAAGGATTTCAAGAAGCGATGGGGTTGAAGGTTATTTGAGTACATCATTTCATCCACAATGGATAGGCAATGTGAGAGAATAATTCAAACATCGGGAGGATATGTCAAGGGTCATGGTTGAACTTTTCTAGGAATCGGGGATTTACGAAGGCTCAAGATGGAGTTTCGAAAGTATAATAATAGCTTCCATGCCAAGATCGGGGTGATGGAACCATTTGAGGCATTGTACGCAGAAATGTAGGACTCAGCTTTTGTTGAAACGAAGTGCGAGATAGAAAATATATGGTTCGAGTCAGGAATGACGATGAAAGAATAAAGTTGATACAATAAAGATTTGAAAGTTGGCGGAAGATAGACAAAAGATGTATGCAGATCATCGCCGAGTAGATTTAACATTTGAAATTGGTGACAAAGTCTTCTTGAGAATATCCCCTTGGAAAGTGTGCAAGGAGATTGGGAAGAAAGCTTCGAGTCCACTATAGTCAAGTCCGTATGAGATTTTGGATGTAGCTGTCCGTGGCTTATCGCTTAGCTTTGCCCCCAGGATTGGAGACAATTCATAATGTTTTTCACGTGTCATGTTTGACAAACTATATTCCGGATGAATCCCATATTCTAGAGTCACAATCGATTGAGTTTCGAGAGGACTTTACGTGACGAAGAGAAACCGTGAAAATTCTCGACGAAAGGAAAAGTGTTGCAAATAAAATTTAGTGAAGGTAAGCGTGAGAAACCAAAAGTGAAGCTACGTGGGAAATGGTGAGGAGGATGTTAGGAAATTGATATCCACATCTTTTCGAAATAGAAGGTTAGTTGTTAAAATTTATGCTATAATATGTGGAAGCAAGACGTGATTTATTATGAAGTTGAGAAAAGTTATAAATGGGCAACGCTGACATAACTTATGCGACATGGTAGCAGTGGTCAAGCTGCGAACGACTAGTAAGTCGCGAGTAAATTCTGATGACAAAAATTTTTATTAGGTGGGTGACTGAATAACTGCTACGCTTAAACCTTTAAAAATATGTTAAATATATCGTTTGGTGGTGGGACCTGGAGATAGTATAAATACTTTTGGAATAAAATAGGTATACCGAGACGAGTATTAAATGAGTAGTATTGTGTTACACGGATAATAATATATCTAGGATCATTTTCAATAAATTTAATGAACAAAAAGTGGTTAAATAAAGCATCATGTCAACGAGGCCGCATTTCTTTACTCTATATATATATCCTTAACATAAAATATCTCAAATAACCCAAGCATGCTAAAAAAATAGTTTACTTCCGGTCGGTGGTGGGACCCGGAGTTGACATCAATAATTTTCGAATAGTATCGATATATCGAGACGAGTATGAGATGAGTAGTAATATATGCCTCGGGGAATAACTCATTTGAAATCGGTTTCATTAAGATTTAAGTGCGGAAAGTGGAGAAAATTAACCGAAACCGAGCGGAACTAAATTTTTCCCCTCTAAATATCTCACCTATCACACTATTCATCATCCTCATCACAAAAACCCATCCCCTTCCCCCATTTTGGCCGAAATTCTCACTACTCTCCCCCTTGAAATTTTTTCTTCCATTTTCTTCCTCATCTTGAAAGCTTTGGCCCTGAAATTTATTGGAGAGTTTCCCCACGTCATCCTCTACGTTTTAAGGTAAGGAAGCTCGAACCTTTTGGAGTATTTCATGAGTTTTGAGGATGTTGACTTTTTGTTCCTTGAGTTGACTTTGAGTTTTGAAGTTGATAACGGCATGTAATCATCATCTAAGCTCAACATGGTACAAGAGGCGATAGCACCCATTTTATGGGGTTGAAATGTGTTGGGAATTATAGTTGACTTTCGTTGACTTTTGTTGACTTTTTCTAAATTAACTTTAAATTGTAATATGAGGTTAGAGGACTTTAATATAGTTATTTCATGAAGAGAAGTATTGGTTTGATACGACCGGGTAGGAATTTAAAGTTGAGAAAGCCTGGGGGAAAGTTTGGATAGTGTTGTTAGTGGCTTGAATTGGACGTTGTATTTAATGGTTTAGCTTAGTTACATTTATTGTCATTGATTAATGCATTTCAAAGTGTTAATGTCAGTAATAAAGTTGATGATCGAATATCAGATGAAGCTGTAATTAGAACGGTTTGGAATTTTAGAAGCAGTATACTAATGTCGGGGGATAGGATGAATACTTTCAGCAAGTTAATTTGAATTGAGAAATCCGTATAATACTGGGGTTAGATCTTAAGAAAGATTATCCTATGGAAAGGTTATCCTATGGAACGTTATAATGTATAATTTCTTTGAATGAGTCAGCCCGACCTAGCACGCGACTACCTGTAGTGATCACCATTGCTTTCGCCGAGTTGAGTACAAATCTCACGATGGGAACCCTTCATATATTATGTTATATATTTTGCATGTGTTTGTCATGACTATTTTACGGTGTATTGCGTGGTTATGATTCATATTATGAAATAATTGAGATTATGATTGATATCATGTAATAATTGAGATTATGATTCATATCATGAGATAATTAGATTATGATTCATATCATGAGATAGTGGTGATTATGATTTATATTATGAGATAGTGGTGATTATGATTCATGTTATGAGATCAAGGTGGTCATTTGTTATACTAATGCAAGGCAGATTTGCGTCAGCCAAGGGATGCCAAGTGTGTGTAACTGTGTGTGTATTTTGATTGCTTTGTTTGTTATTTTATGAGCGGTGGTGGACCCCTGACCGGGAGGTTTTATTGTGGTACGATATTGGAGCGCGGCTAGCCCCGTGGATTCCGGAGGCTCAGCGCTGAGCATGCATATCGGTGGGCGAGCTCGGTCGAGGACGGAGGTGGAGACCTCATATCCGATTATTTGTGAGTGTGGATTCCTTTATATGTGTATTATTTTTGAGGTGATTTCTCATATGTGTATTATTTGTGGAGGTGGATTCCTCTATTTGTTGGTTTTTCATTTGTGGAGGTAGATTTCATTTGCTTACTATTTCCATGGGAGGTGGATTCTCGATTTGACGACTTTGTGTGTTGAGACCAAGCTTCAAACGAATATGCATTGTTGATGATTATAAGCTCCTCGCAGATAGTATTATGTGATATCGTATAAGAGGACTATTTGTGATTTGTGAATGCTATTACCGTGTAGCTTCGCAATGTATATACATTTGTTATATATATAAGCATGATTATACGTCATGTAGGTAATATTCAGGGTATTTGTATTCACTCAGTTTAATAGCTGACTCCCTTTTCTCTATGGGCGGGCGTATAATGCCTAGATTTGTAGGGGTTGATTGTCACTGCTCGACGAGGAGCTTCTGGCCGACGTGCTATGGATTAAAAGATCGTAGGTAAGGCGGAAGTGGCATAGAAGATCCTCACGCTCCTTTTCCTCTCGTTATGTTTTCCAAATTTTCAGACTTGTATATTTGTGGGGGTCAGCAGTGTGGTTCATACTACTAATATGTTGTATTGTGGAGATTATGTGTGCATTGTATGGTTGTATTATTCAGGTTGATATATGTTTTGTTGGTGATATATTTTTTTTGTGATGTGTTGTTAGTTCACCCCGATGGACAAGTTGTATTGTTTTATTTATCATGTTAAATGAAGTCAGTTTTATCATTATCCATCGTTGGTGACTCTGATTATTCAAAGTTGATGATCCCAACCCCTCATTATTCATCGCTACAATCTCCCCATCCTTATCTCGCCTCTTGGCCGAAATCATCATCATCTTCATCACCACTTCATTTTTTTGCTTCTTTTCTTCTTTTCTTTGTCTTGGCGGTTCTACACAGAAATTCAGCTTTAAGTGTTCCTACTATCATCTAAGCATCTAAGGTATATGATACAACTCTTAAGCTCTTCCTTTCATGTCTTAGAATATCTAGATGATATGTTATGTTGTTTTATAATTTGAAAAGTTAGAAAAAAATGAATATTATATTAAAGATTGAATCTTTATGTAGTTTGGCGGTAGATTTAGTGAACGACTCCGCCCAGTCGGCCGCCTGAGGTTAGAATCGTCCAAGTCCTGGACACCAGAGTCACCAAATCGATGGATGACTCAATTTGAAAAGACCCACCTGTTCTTAAATAACCCAATAACATAACATACATCTGAGAAGAACAGTTTTAAAAAAATAATCCATCATGGTATTTCCTAACCGCACAAAACCTCCATATATACAACAACTGTCAAAGTACAAAATGACAACACATACACGAAATCTCAAAATACAACAATATACATTCCAAACTAACCAAAAACAACAAAAAGAAGACTGTGAGGATCTACACCAATTGCCTCTCACCTAAGCACTCAAAACCCGATCACACGAAGAATCGAACTAAGCGATGCACCACTTGTCAACCTAGCACAAATAAAAATGCCGCTCATAGCGAATAGGGTGTGAGCTGCAAAGCTTAATGAGTACTTATCTCAAGAGTGGAAATTAACCCACACCCACTCGTAACATAACATAATAATCATTAATTTAGCAAAAACATAGATAAATTTCCATAGTACTACACGATTTAAGGCCATTATAAGATGAAATTATCATTAGCGAAGTTCATGATCACAGACAAATATAAGGTATACATTACGATTATCATAAATTCATAGGTCCATCAATTAAAGATGCATAGTCTAGTAAAGAACATACAACCATAATCATGCATCTCAAAGAAAAAGTGGCACAATACCCAATAAGACCACAACTCTGGTCGACAACACTAAGATTACTCAACTTACAACTAAACAATTCAATTAATCCTCAACAATTCAATCAACTCAACTCAATCAACTCAACAACGCAATCAACTCAACTCAATCAACTCAACAACGCAATCAACTCAACTCAATCAACTCAACATGATCCCGGATTTCTACAACTAAGGCGCCTGTAATCAACCTCAACCTGCAGGGAGAAACTTATGCCCGGCCGACATGTTTTAAACATCACACTGGTGAACGAGGCAAATACATCACACTATACCAAAGTACAAGGCCACTATATTCACGCCATACCGAAGTACAAGGCCACTACATCACGCCATACCGGCACAAGGCCACAAACCGGTAATACAACTCATCATATGTGAACAACCCATAAACAACTCATCTAATATCAATCCAGCCAACAAACATTCCGACCCCAAAATGATCAACACAGCCTCGAAAATCAACTCAATCATACACAAACAATCAACACAAACATATATAGATAACATGCTCACAATTATCATCAAATTCAACACATTCACGAGAAAGTAAATTAATCTACACCCGTGAGTTAAATACTCACCTCGGCTAACAATATGGAACGTCTCGCCTAATCAATCCAGGTGCCGTTTCCCACGCTCCACGCCTAATCACAACATCCGCAAAAATACAATTACTACTTACTACAATCTTAATCCCATTTTAGTTTCCACTTAACAATTCCATTTTAGAGGTTTAGGTCAACAACTACTCAACTTAAAAGTTCTAACTTAACCCTTAACACGTTTTAGTTTTATTTCCCCAACTCGCAATATTTAATTATCAACTTAACAACTCTTAGTGAAATACGCTGCTTAAACTGACTAATAAATCGGGACAAAATCCCTACCACCCTGTCATCAATCATACCCGCCCCTCCCTCTTCCCCACCTAACAGCCTAAACACTTTAATCAATCTTAACAATCAATCCCCCCAACTAATTAATTACTTTCTAACAACCTTTAATCACAAACCCAATTATTAATCAACTTATGTATCCTACTCTCAACATAATCTCTCAACCAACATCAAGATCACAACTTATACTCCAAAACAACTATATTAGGATCCTATAATACTATAATACAATTTAAAGAAAATTTGGAAAGTTCTCAATCAACTTATTCAACACATTTCAACCCCAAGAATCGACATTATCACTTTTAACCACATAATCCAAGCTTAGATGCACTTATGTCTATTTATTACTTCCAAAACTTAAAGTCATAAAAGCCAACAAAAGTCCAACTCTCAAAAAACTTGAAAATATATCAAACTTTCCAACTTTCATACCTCAAGAGTGTGCAGGACGACGAGGGGAAGCATTTAAGAACCAACTTTTGTATCTCGAGCCACAAAAGGAATGAAAGAAAATTTTTCTAAGGGATTGGGGAGACGACAATCGCCAATAGGGTGTGGGTTTGCTGGGTTCACGATACATGAAAAGATAAGAATGATGGTGCGGTAAGATATTTAGGATAATGTATATCCCGTCTGCTCATGTGTTACTTCTCCACTTTTTGGCATAAAACTCTTCAAATGACAATGATTTCAAATATGTCTCTCAGACATAAATTACTACGCATCAATACTAGACTCAGCATATCAATTTTATGCCAAAATTATTGTTACCATCATCGGGTCCCACCACCAACCGATACATATAATATAATTTAACTGCTAAGTTTTATTTGTTATTTCATTTAGAACCATATTTGTTACGACCGACATATTGAAACATTTTCTAGGAGTATATTATTGACAGATAGCTATATTATGTACGGATTTGATTTGTTCCTATTTAATCTCGCTTTTTATATAAGAAATAAGAAATAAATAGTAAATATGTTCCAAAAAAAATTATAAAATTCTCGTTTTGGCAAAGGTTACATGGAGTCGATCTATACAGTACTGATTTTGAAGTTATTTTGTATTTATTATAAAATTTTGGAAGTTAAATGGTAGAAATGATATACAAATGGAAACAAATATAAATTTTGGAAATTTTAAAGTTGATTTGATATTTATTTTGAATTATGAGATCTAGAATAATAATAATCGAGATTTAAATGAGAAAAATTAAGATCTTATGCTATGAAAATACTAGCTTTGTTGGACCATTTTACTACATTTTGAACTAGATCATTATCGGGATTGTTGGATTATATATGATCTTTATTTGAATTTAATAGATATAAATGGGCGTTATTAAACTTAAAAGTAAAATAATTTTATATAATCGCTGGATAGAGCTGAAATACGACTCCAAGACGTGACCTCGCCTGTAGATTATTTTCAGTTGCTTTTGCTCGAGGTGAGTACAAATCTCACGTATGGGTACCTTTCATATATATTATGGTTATATTTGGAATATCTTTGTCATGTGGTTATATCGAACGTATACTGGAAGTTATCGAGATTGATTTATGAGATCATTGGGAAGTTATGATTATACTACGATTGCTTATGTGTGATTGTGTTGCGTGTGGTCAGGTATTATTTGTGCTATGCTGTATTCTTTGCAAAGTTGATTTGGTGAAATACATATATACATCAACAGGGTATCAACGGAGGTTCAAGCGACATGATATTAGCGGGGTGTTCTAGATGTTTCGGGAGGCTCAGTGATATGGTCAATGGGTAGCCCCGGTCCCGAGGATCAGGATGTATATATACGTGTCGTGAGACGTGTGTATCGCGGATGCGTGGTTGGTGGATGGATGCTGACGGTGGTTTTCGATGTTATATATTTTGGCCGACTAACCATTATCGATTGTGTTGTTTTATTTGAATGAATATTTGATTATAATGTTGATGGTTATAAAATATAAGTGTGTGGGAGTATACATCTCAGTGATATTGAATAAGAGGTTACTATGTAATTTGGGGAGTAGTTGTTCATCGAGTAGCCTTATTAACGCTATACATATGTTCTTATATATACGATGATTATATGTGGTTGGATACTATTCTTGGTATTTGTATTCACTAAGCTTCGCAATTAGTCCTAATTCTCCATGGGCTGGCTGCTTTTATCCCTAGTTTCTAGGAGGACGTTGAGGTTGTCGAGGAGCCGAAGCGCTGGCTGTGCCGCAACAAGATCTGAAAGGAAAGCAGTATAGAAGTCCTCAAATTTTCTCCTATTGTTTCCTCTTTTTATGTTTTTCTAGAATTCGCATGTTGTGTATCGAGGGGTCGTGTGTGACCATAATACTATTATGATGTATCAAGGGAGACTATGTTGTATTGTTTGGTTGTATTATTCTGCCGATGTATATTTATGTTGATGATGCTATGTAGGAGTGTGTTGTTAGTTCACCACGATGGACTAAAAAGTATTATTATTATTAATATCAAAATGAAGAAATTTTCATGGTATCCATCGACAGCGACTTTGGGCGTATTGACATCTTAAACTCGTAAAGGCCACCTAAAGTAGCCGTTAATAATAATATCATATTACATTAGACAATGAAATTATAAAATATTAGGCATTTGATTCGTTCCAACATAGAATACCAATGGAAAAAAACAATGGTATTTCATTATTCACTATACATATCAATAGTTAATTCAAACCATATTTATATTTCTATAACTCAAAAAATATTTTATTATTTATAATGTATGCGCACCAATACAATAAAACTTTGGGAAATTTTGTAGTAGAAAAATAATATATCAAATCGACAGTTCACTATCAATCTATTGGTCTCTAAATGGATTGCTGACTTCTCGGTAGACGCCGACATGGATTAATGGTTTGAATTTGATTTGATTTTGTCTTGCTTGACGCCAGAATAAGCACGATTTTAAGCCTGAATTAAGTGATCCCGAGTGATTTAGATTTGTGCTGGACTATGCATCCTAAGTCAATAGAGTACGGATCTCGCACATCCTAGACTGTACGTAAGACTTGGGCATCGACTCGCTTCTTTGACTTTGATACGGGTCCGACGCTTCTTAGCGCCTACTTCCCGTGCGGGTGTATGGACTTGATCTTTATCTTGGACTCTGGGTCAGCTTTGGTGACTTAGACTTGCTTTGGCTATGTGTTCAGCTTCGATGCCTTAACAAATGATCAATGCATAACTGGGGATTGAAGTTCAAAGTACTTAGTAGTTTATCTTTAATTCAAAGTGCCATCCCATGATACGCTCTATCAAGAGGGTGCCTTAGTAGCTATCTAATTTTCTAACAGCATGTGAGTTGCATATCTTATTTCCTATCTATGATTTTGCACATGAGGCCCATGCGGGCTTAATCTTCAGAGTGATTTGATTTATGAGATCTCGAATCGATCTATTCTCATTAGCTTTTTGGGTATTGGATCCCAAATTACTATATTCTGCAGAATTCAACCCAACTTTAATATTATGGGCCTATTTCGTCTTGGAGTTGAAGATTTTTGTTCTTCACTCGCTCAATTTAGGCGCCTATTTAGGCCAAGTTCAAGTATCAGTTGTTTTTGGTAGTTATAGTTTTACTTGAAAAGCAACAATCTTCGTGAGGTTTTCTATGAAGAAATACCGAGTTGTTTTATGCTAATTTCTTAGAGCTTTTTTGTTATATTTTTTGAAGTCAGGAATGCGCCATTTTCTCAATATGGGGAAGGGATTTATATAGACTCGATTTCTTTTGATTGGTTGATGGGGGATTTTAATGACATCTTATGTCATGAAGAAAAAAATGGAGGTAATACACGCACGGACGGTAGTATGGCTGCTGTTTTCGTGATTTTTGTTCGATAGCCGCGACGCTTGATTTGGGCTTCTCGGGTCATCCGTCCACATGGTGGAACAAAAGGAATGATACTGATACTATTAAAATCTAGCTTGATAGAGTTCTATGTGATCCACAGCGGTGTCTTACTTTTCACAAGGCTACATGTTTTCACTTGGGGATGGTGGATGCCGATCATTGTCCAATTTTACTTGACACAGAGTTGAAAACCGAGATATCAAAACGGAGATTTGTTTTTAATAGTCTTTGGGCTGGTAAAGAGGGATGTGAAGAAGTGGTGTGGGTGGGTTGGTCGACTCATGTCGAAAGGTCACGATGGTATCAAATTATGGAAAAAATTGAATATGTCCGGGCTGCTTTAATTCTAGGTTGAAGATCGAGGATATACAATCCAAGATCAAGGAAGCATTTGAGAGAGGGACATTGGATGGGGCTGAAGTGAGGAGCCTGGAGTTTGAATTGGACCGTGCTTGGGAGGAAAAGGAAGTCTACTGGAAGGAAAGAGCTAAATTCAAATTGTTAAAGGAGGGCAATCGCAACACTAAATTTTTTCATGCAACTGCGATGATTAGGAGGAGAAAGAACAGAATATTGGGGATCGAAGATGGTGAGGGTTTTTGGCAGGAGGGGGAAGGTCGAGTGGAAATAGAAGTGCTTAGATATTTTGAGGAGATTTTCAGTTCCAACACTGTTTGTCATCCTAAAAAGGCTACTCAATCAGTGGATCACCGAGTCACGGAAGAGATGAATCGTCAGTCAACAAGAGTTGTCACCGGTGAGGAGGTCAAGCGAGCTGTGTTCGAGATGCCTGCTGACAAATCTCCTTGACCGGATTGTATGACGGTATTTTTCTTTCAATCTTTTTGGCATTGTCTCTTCTGATATTGTGAAAGTTGTTGATAGTTTTCTTTAGCTCTAAATTACTTAACTCTGTTAATCATACTCAAGTTTGCCTGATACCAAAAAAGATTACCCCGATAAGTATGAGTGATTTTCGACCCATTAGTCTTTGTAGTATAGTTTCTAAGATCATTGGTCGTGTCATGACAAATCGGTTACGGGCTATTCTTATGATTATTATTTCTAAATCTCAAAGTGCATTTCTTCCGGGTCGTATTATCTCTCATAACATTCTTATTGCCCATGAAGTTTTGCATCATATGAATACGAAGGCTAATGAATACGAAGGCTAATTGCAATCATCATTTGATGGCGCCTAAATTGGATATGAGTAAAGCTTATGATAGAGTTGAATGGACTTTTTTGGAAGCCGTTATGTTAAAACTGGGTTTTTGTCGTACTTGGGTTTACTGGACTATGTTCTTTGTCTCTTCCGTTTCCTATAGTTTCTTGATTAATGGTGCTCCACGTGGTTTTTTTAGACCGACAAGAGGGAGCCGTCAAGGTGATCCCTTGTCGCCCTATCTTTTCTACTTTTGTGTGGAGGGCCCATATGTATGCTACGGCAGCTTCAGGAAAGAAAGTGGCTTAACAAGAATTAAATAAGGTGGAGAGTCCTATATTAGTCACATTTTGTGCGTGGATGATACCATGATCTTTCAATGGAGCCGAGGCCGTTGAGATTGTGCGATTTTGAGACTATGAAGCAGGCGCGTATGTTAACATCGATGTTGTTCGCTACTGATCCAACACACGACAAGGCACGAGGCGCCTGTACTGACGAGGTTTTGGGGACGGCGAGGCGATGGATCATGGAAATATTTAGGTCTACCTCTAAGTCGGGGAATCTAAGCGGAGGTGTTTAGTTTTTTGCAAAAAAGGTGGTCGACTAAATGGATTAAAGTGGAAGCCATGTCTCAAGTATGAAGAGAAGAACCGGCCATTCACTTATGCCAATTTTTGTCACGAACTATTTCAACTCCGTATCGAATCATTAACTTGAATAATTCAATGGAAAAATTTGGGGTAATATGGTATGTCGAGTATCCATATCGAAGGCGTGGAGTAAACTTTCTGAGGAAAAGTTAGAGGGTGGACTTGGTTTCAAGGATTTGGAATGCATGAATTTGGCTCTTCTAGCTAAACAAAGACGGCGTATCATGACACGACAAGCTTCACTACTTTATAAGGTTTTAAAGGGAAGATATTTTCGGCATTCTTCATTTCTCAATGCAAAGCGGATATAAGGCCTTTTGGTCAAGGAAGCTTACTAGAAGGGAGGAAAGTGCTTCTGAAAGGCACTAGATGGAGAGTTGGGGATGGGAGGCACCGACATGTGGAAAGAACTCGTATAGACTTTTTCGAGAGGTGAGGCTACAAGCTTCCTAAATGGCCACTGGATTCGAGGAGGGAGCAAGAGAGAGGCGGAAAGGGCAGTGGAAGGCGAGGATGTCGGGTAATGACTATCCCATTAAGTCGACGAGCGGTGGAGGATAGGATGCTTTGGAGCCATACTAGATGTGGTAACTACCTCACATGCTTGGCGTACAAATTCTGTTTACAATGAAGAGGGAATGGGGAATCAAGGGTAAAGCTTTGGGTGAAAGTAGTACGAGAGAAAATGGGGGAGAGGATGGACAGAGGTTTGGCAACTACGAGCACCACCAAGAGTAAAACGATTCCTTTGGAAATGTTTACACAACGTTCTCCCGACAAAGGATAAATTATTGAAGAAAGGGTTGTTGGTCGAGCCATTCTGTTTTTATAACACTTCGAAGGAAAACTTTAACAGACGCTTTGCTAGAGTGTCCTTTCTCGCAAAGCTACGGTACTTTTCGGGCCGATGTTAGTAACATCGAATGGGCCGTGGGAGATCTTTTTCAAGAATGGTGGCTTTTTCTAGTGAAGAAACTCATGGACCATATGGACGTGGTGCCTACCACGTATATTGATGCACACTGTGGTTTGTAAAGTACTGAAATTGAAGCATTATTTGATTAGCAAAGAGTAACAATGGATGTCATCATTACTCAAGGAATCAAATTGGCGAGAGACTTCTTGGTAGCTATTAGGTTTAAAATGGAGCAAGCATGGTACCTGATCAGCCTCAGTCACTTGATGTCATTGAGATAGGTGTATGACCTCCAGCAACAAATATGATCAAGGTAAATTGTGATGCAGGATGGCATAAAGAATCCAGGACAGGCTCGCTTGGTGTTGTTATTAGAGACGATAGAGGGCTTTTCAACGGAGCTTTTTTCAAGCAAATTCAGCATGTGGACAGCCCCTTGGTGGCGGAAGCTTTGGCAATTCGTGAGGGGCTCCATTTTGTGTGGGGTCAACAATACCGAAAGCTTGAAGTAGAAAGTGATTCCAAGCACTTATTAATGCTATACGAGGAGAATGGAGTTGTCCGGCGGAGATTGAGGTCTTGGTAGTAGATATTCATCACCTGATGCGTTACATGAAGGTTAAATTCCAGTATGTCAGGAGATCGGTCAACAATGCGGCACACTGTGTTGCTCAATGGGACCATAAAGGTGTGATGGAGTCGCAATGGCTTTCAGCACCTCCAGTTTGACTTATTCAAGCACTTTCTCTAGACTTTCATTGAATTAATTATTTTTATCTACTGGAAAACTGGTTGTTATCGTTTGCTTATTTTAAATGCAATCATATCGTTTGAGTGGGAAAAAAAACATAATACTAGACACAACCATTTTCAGAAGAAACAAGGTTTATTTTTAAACGAAGTTATATATAGTTAATTTAAATTTATCTCACAAAAGTTGAATTCACTCCATTTTTTTAAAACATTAATTTTGAAATTGTTAAAAAACAAGAATGATCCTAAGATAAAGTGATGGAAGGAGTACATTAGTGTACAAACGAAAAGTTTAACATATATACCCTTGTCATTTTCTTGATTAATAATGAGTTAATTTTTTAACTTATGATTTATGTTTTTTGGGTAATGTAACCTATTAATATTGCAAAATAACTTAGCATAACCTATAAAAAACCTGCATTGTATGCTATAATTGATATAGACAATCAAGAAAAATATGTCAACCATGTGCTTATTAAGAATTTCACTTAAGAGCAGACATTTCATATTTTCAATCATGAATATTAAATTGATAGAAAAAAATAATTTAGAGGTTACTACTAAATTACATGGAAATTAGGTTTTTGGTATAATATTCAGAATTACATTCTATTTCCATATATATTTTCTAAAATATTATCTAGTTTGATATTTAGGAAGTTGACATTTTAAAATTTAAAATCAAATATTTTTAAATGTATATATTGTAGAATATATGGAAATATATATCAAAAGATATATTTAAAATAACTTTAATTCAAATAATCAAAGTTGTTTCATTAATTAAAAGCACAATTGTTTTAAATTTCGATCACAGATTGAAAAAATAATTTGGATGATATTTTTGTAGAAAGATGTAGCATTTCGGTCTTCCAATCATGATAATTCGGCGGGCCACGATCCTACCCGAATATTCTAACATGTTAGTTGCATATGTTTATATTTTTGCAGATAAATACCTGGTGGAATTAGGCATATAATAGCACTGCATATATTAAACGCGGAAACGAAATTAGTATCGCTAACTAACAATGAAAAATCTAGTTTTTCCAGTGGGGAAGGTAGTGATTGTCAAGAGACATGAGGGGTCGACTGGTCTCCAAGATATTACATGTCAAGGTAGGGGTGGGGAGGCCTGGGTGGTAGGCTTGTTGATGGACGGGCCGCTACCCCTTCATACTCAAGTTGTCTATGTGCTCCACTGATAATTTAGTCGGTTGAATATAAAATATTGATCCATATACGATATACCATAGTAATTACCTTTATCTGATGAAGTGAACTCAAACCTCCACGTACACTCGTTAGAATCTACCTCGTTTATCGATGAATAAATTGATCAGGTAATCTGAAGAAATAATTGACCATACTCAAGTAAAGTAAGGCAATCAATGATTGCATGATCAAATCAAGACAAGAAGATTACGAAGTTGTTCGAAGATTATCTCCTAGTCGTTGAAGATCAATCAAGAGGCAATCAAGGAGTAAATGCTTCGACAAAAGGGCACCGCAATATCTGCAAATTAGATGTTGGTTAAACAAGGGAAGCAATCGAGATTGTGATTGTAGTTTGATCGAGGAGATCAAGGAAGGCTTCAAACAGTGATGCGCTACTAGCCATTGGAGGATGTTTTATAAATAGATAATTGTGTATATTTTAAGATATTAGTTATGTTGAGTTTCATATGTGTATAGAGTGAGAAAAAGAAAAAATAGTTTCTTTGTTCATCAAGTTGTTTGTATATCTTACATAGTTTCTTTGCAAGATAAGAGAGAAATCATTGCAAGACGAGAGAGAAATCATTCTACCTACTTTAGCTTAGATTGATTGGTTGCTAGACTAAACTCCTTATACTTAGGCTAAACATGCATATATTTTAATATGGTGGAATCTGGGAAAAAGTCGCATTAAGAATGAAGTAAATTTATTGTTTAGTATAAAAAACTCAATAATGTGTCCTTCACTTTTTGTTTTACATTTGAGTTAGCTTGCAGTTACTCATATCATATGTAACCTATTTGGGGCAACATGCTAGGATCAATTAGATAGTTACCCAACTCATTAACAACCTAGATGGTGGGGTGGGGGGCGGTGAGTTTGTGTCAGGTGGGACGGTGAGAACACTGGATAAAAGATTGAAATCTGGAGGTTGACTTACGTAAATCTCTAATGCCTTTTTCTTTTTTCTTGCGGGAAAGACGCGGAGTCAACTTGAAAAGCAATGGTTCACTATTTTTTATTTTACCATGATTAAAACTTGGAGCCGCGTTATTCTAAAGACGAGATCTCTTATTGAAATCTCGATGACTTCTAATTTTGAGGATTTAATTCGATCTTAATATCATGATTACTGATTCATGAGCATTTTTAAAGCTGAGGTCACTACATAATCATTGTACATGATTAAGAATAATTATTGGATTTTTTAATTTAAATTTGCATACATGCTATGCAGTTTTTTTTTCTCTCCACACCATATTTTATTAACTAAGTTGAAAAAATTTCTGATTGTTAAAAAAGACTTTCATGATTCCAGAAAGTTCAATATAAGTACTCTTTTATATATTCACATTTTCAAGCTGAAACTATTTCAACTAATATTTTAATGGACTTAGCTTTTGAAGATGGTAAAATTAAATCTGTCAACCTAGAAATGCCGACATTACTAAAAATGTGAAACGTAATATTAACGGTCCCTCGAAATCCATATCTTGAGATATCACGGAAGAGTTAATTGCGAGATCCACTTCAATTCAAGGTTCACGTCTTATGATAATCGAACACATATTACGTGAAGATGCGAGACTAATTATACTTAGTACTCTAGTTTTTTATGAATTGAGATATCCACAAAATACGGACATTACTATTATTATAAGAAAGAGGTATAGAAACAGCTTTAGAAATACGTACATGATACTCATCAGACATATGATACTCATCAGACATGTTTGACGTTGGTTAGTATTTCACCCATTTAAAGAACACAAATTATTTGAAACATGATTTTTAACCATTTTTCCTGTCCGGTTATAAAGTAATCTACAAATCTAGGCATCTAGCAACGTTGAAATTGAAAAATCGAAAGTGAAATTTGTATTTAGATATTGTTGATGCGATAGTTGGCTTGAGTTTTCATGAAGATCGTGTTGTCATGACCGTTGGCATACGACACGTTGCATTAAGATATCTACTGCCAAGTGTCAAAACAGTGAAAGGGTTATCGGATGTCTTACTTGCATGGATCGGGGTGATGAGATTTGCATGTGTACAAGATTTGGTAATCTTTAGAGATCTCAAAAAGATATTCCTTGAAGATCAAGATTGTTCATTAAGGCAAGTATTGGAGTTATAGAAGGACTCATGTACTTATGGAAGGTGGTGGATTTCATATCAAAGACCGTTGAATTGAAGAATGAAGACCACCGAAAATATAGTTTATCATTGAGAGAGCATTCTTGTATTAAGATATAAACTTACTCGTGTGTAGTGTAGGTCAATTGTGTTAGAAGAAATCACTACTCTTCTAATTAATGTACGGTTGTTACAACACATTGTTGTGACAATCTTTGAGTGTTTTCTTTAAGATTGTATTACGTCGAGTACTGGGATAGTGTCGACGAGGGAGTAACATAGATAGGAGGTTCCTAGTCTTAGCTGTTGAAGGTTGGTTAGGCATCGCAGAGGATCGTTCGTATAAAGACCGCTTGTAATTACTTCAAAGAATAAGCAAGTTTCTCTCTGTGGCTACGCCTCGCAGCGACGCCGCACCGAACTCGCAAACAATCTTTGTGTCTTTTAATTTCTGCACTATTTATTTCGCTTACTATCTCTGTCAGGAATTTGTACCGTCAACTGAAAAGCTATTGACAAATATCTAACAACGCGTTCCAACAAATCTATTTCACAGCCAGGCATTTAACTTTCAATTGGCATCGAGCCGGCACTCGACATACGAAAGCGAGATCCTTGTAATCTGTAAGGCGTGAGTTGCAAGAAAGTTCAATAAATCATCCACCTATTCCTCGATGGTTCAAATTATGCTTTGGCTGAAAGAGTGCAGATGGTTCAAGCATTTCGGAAAGATCTATGGATACCAAAGTACGGAAACTGCTTTTGTATGGCTTCGACCCTCCACGACGCACTTTAACCTGATGGCACCATGATTATAGTTTAAATTGAATGGATTGTAAGGAACGTGAAGCTCACGGAAAATTCAAGGCCTTGGATGCACACGTAGTTGTGTGAATATAAATGTTTACATATCGATCCCAACTCGCGCCAAGGCCAAAAAGCTTGGGAAACTCTTGCTTGTAGAGTTAGTGAACTCACAAAGTTCGTGTGTGTCGTCTCCAATTTCTCACCACCAAATTTGAGAATCTGAGGATGAAGGAAGACGAAACCATCATTGAGTTCATTATCAAACTTAAGGAGATATCCAATACCCTATGACTGGGAGTAAACGATACCGAAGAAAAGATTGCTTTAAAGATTCTCATGTGATTCTTCCCAATAGATTCGATTCCAAAGTGGTTGTCATAGTAGAGTACAATGACATCTCTGACATGAAGGCAGATGAGCTATTTGGTTCTTTATCACGCTTGAAATGTCTCTTGACGGATCGAAGGTACAAAGATAGCAGCCGGCAACACCTGTCAAACCGTATGTCACAGAGTCTATCTAACAAATAAGTACCTACTAGACACAAATGTTGGAAAAAGGATGGATCAACAAGCTACAGAGATCCAGTGTAAAGGATGTGAAGGTTATGGTCATAATCAGATCCAATGTCCAACTTTTTCACAAAAGAAGTGTAATATTATCTTAAGCCGTGAGAAGAGCAAGAAACTAAACGAAAAAGGGATATGTCACGGAGAATATTCTAAAGAATCAAAGTTTGTTCCAACGCAAAAGTTAAAAGATTCAATCGTTATACCAACTCGGCCGCTAACAACTCGGTCCGACAACTGGTCGTTCCCATGCTAATGCATTACCCAAGAACAAAAGGGAAGAAGAAATGGGTATGCTATCGCGAAAGAAAGGTCACATAAGACTTACCGTACAAGCTCTCGTGAAGGAACATTCATCAACATGGTCGTATTCTCATATTCAAAAATTCTAAAATGAAACCATCAAGGAACGGAGGGTCAAAAGGGTACCTGATGTAGCTCAACACAAGGAATGGAATCAAGAACGATTATCGGGCGTAATTTTGTGTCGCTAATCGTAAAGTCATGCAAGGTCAAGAGGGGATCTTCGTGGAAAGCGAAAAGAAGCCAATGTTATTCTCGGCCCCGAATGTACATGCTCGCGGGTAAACTGACATGCGCGGGAGCCAATGGTCGCCGGAGGTTCTACTAGTGTTAATCACTGCGTATAGGATAACGAATTGAAAATTCATCTTTTGTCGTAAGCGGATCGGGATTGTTTGAGGCAAAAAAGGAGAGATGATTATGGGGAGTATGTATTTTGCCTTCAAAAAAATATTAGCCAAAGGAGTTTGTTAATGTTTAAGGGTCAAGTTATTTTGGAAGCTGGCAAAACAAATGACCGAACACATACCGTATGTTACAACAATTAAGATTGAAGATCTTTCTTTATATATTTCAATTAAAGATTTGTCTCAAGAACAAGTTTTCAACCATCTATATAAAAGAGACCTTTGTTATCTATTCAAGCTAAGGCGGCCCCGGTGAGAGCATTGTCCATGGAGCAGGCCGAGCCATATTGTTTGTTTTTTATAGTTTCAAACGTATCAAATTAGTATCAAGGATTAAGATTAAAGCCTCGACCGCCGCATTCATTATTACACAGCTTTCCTCTCGATTTTCACTATTAACTCAAGATTTTCTTTGGTTGATTTACACTTACAATTTGCTTGTTTGTGAAATCATATTCACGCTTACAAACTATACAAAACTACAAGATGTAATTGTAAATCCAACCAAGTGGGAATCTCGGGGTCAGGTTGAAAGTTTAGAATCTCATATTCAGGGGGAGCCTGAGTAGAAGTTCATAGGTATTAGTAGGATAGCAAATATCTCGTGGGGAGCCTAAAGTGTAATCCTTATCTGTATACTATAGCGATCAACAAGCACTATGATGTAATTTTCAACGGAGTGGACGACCGGATCACCTCCCAAGTCGAATGATATCATCGCACTGAATCGGTGGAGTGATGACTCGATGGCCAAACAAAGGTCAACTACAAGCTGCTCGCCTCGTATGCAGCTATTCATAAGGTTACTATTGCAAATCTTATTCCTACCTAAAAATAATACAACGCGAGCGGCTCATGTGGCAGTAATGACAGCTGGGGACTGGTCAAGAACTAAATTTTGGAAGGATCATATTTGATCAAATAGTCGATCATGCTAGGACTGGTGCAAAATTGAAGCCCATTGGTTTTCCTAGTCTGATATGTAGTCTGTTGATTGCCCAACATCCTGAGATCTTGAAAGCTGAAGATGGACCAGGAGAAGATGCCAAGACTATCACCATCACTGATAAATTGAACTCTGGTAAGAGAGTGGTGGATGTGGAAATGAAAGGGGTTGAAAAATCTGGTGCTACACCTGAGGGGGAGGCTGCTGCACTGTTGATAAAAGCCTATGAGGATGAGAAGAAGACGCCGAATGTATATTCAATGAAAGAAACTTAGGTGGTCAACTTCAAGCTTAAAAATTCAAGCTCAAGTGGCATCGTTGTCCCTCCAACTGTCAAGACTCGAAAGCATGCCGGTAGCGCCAAGCACCAGGGCTTAATGTTGGTAGTTTTCCTACCGCCCAACTAATGATGATCCACATGAGACTTCGGCCTCCTATGTAATCTAACTTTGGGCCTGTTTTTATGCCAAATGAGTGTGTCATGTAGTCCCTTTATTTTGTTTTGTGTGGTGTTCTTGTCGACTCGGCCAGGACGACGCTCCCTACGCTGGTCCGATATCTAATGGTTTGTGTTTGCAATCGCTTTTAACACTTACCTCTCGAAAAGGCCAAGGTATCGGGGAATTTGTCATGAAAATCACCCAAAAGGGGAGCTTGTCAATGCCGCAGATAGTTGGCTTCGAAGCCAGCGAAGATCGCGGTTGTCACATCACGCATACCACACGCTGCATTAAGATATCTACCGCCAAGTGTCAAACGCTGACGAGGGTTATCGGATGTCTTACTTGCATGGATCGGGTGTCGATTCGCATGTATACAAGATTTGATAATCTTGTGAGATCTCAAAAGATATTCAAGACAAGATTGTTCATCGGGCGCAAGTGTCAGGAAGTTATAGAAGGACTCATGTACTTATGGAAGGTGGTGGATTTGGTATCAAACATCTTACCATAAATGAAGGCCGAAACCCTACGAGACCTACACTATATAAAGAATTTGAATCAAGAACGCACTCACCGAAAAATATAGTTTATCATTTGAGAGAGCATTCTTGTACTAAGATATAAACTTACTCATGTGTAGTGTAGGTCAATTGTGTTAGAAGAATTCACTACTCTCTAATTAATGTAATGGTTACAGCCATAATACATTGCTTGTGACAATCTTTATGTTTTTCTTAAGATTGTATTATATCTAGTACCGTGGATAAGGTTTATTTGTGAGTAACATGTAGAGGTTCCTAGTCTTAAGCTAAGTTGAAGGTTGGCTTAGGGCATCGTGAAACGAGGATCGCTCAGATAAGACCGCTTTGTAATTACTTCAAAGAATAGTGGAAGTTTCTCTGTGGCTACCGCCTCAGACGTAGCGACGTTGCAATCAATCGGGCAAACAATCTGCGGTCTTTTAATTTCGTATCTATTTATTTCTGCTTACTATTATTCGTCAGATTTGAACTGCCAATCCGGTAAGCATGGATGCTGGTCTAACAACGCTGCTCCATCAAATCTATTTTACGCAAGAGGTTATTTAACATTCCATATAAATAAATGATTCACCACTAAATAAAGAAGTTTACATGTGTTCACCAAATAAGAAATCTTTTAAAATTAGTAATCTCAAAACAAATAAATAATTTTCAAAAATTTTGGGGTACTGTGCGAGATGGATCTCGTTGCACGCCGTTAGACCAAGAGTCAATAACAATGGATTGATAGGTAACTCAACAAAAATAAACATCGCAAATAGCGCAGAATCTTTAAAGACACAAAATGGTAATTCAATTCGTGCCAATACAACACCTAGGTTTGGCATACCGCCTGTGCTGAAGAATTCCACTATAATATAAAGAAATTACAAGAATGACTTCATACGAATATGCCCCCCATATTCTACTATGCCTACCTACTCTAAACTAGTAAACAAGTTCAGTGCTCCCCGACATTTCTATCCCTCACAACTCAGTGTTTATAATGAAAAACTCTCAATGATTGTTATAAAATAGTGTTATAAGCAATCGTATATTAGTTAGAAGCTTAGAGAATTCTTCTAACACAAAATAACCTACACTAAACTTTTGATAATTTCTCACTAAACACAAGAACACTCTCTAAGAGTAATTATATCCAAGGAAAACTTCATAGCTTGTGTTTGAGCTCCTTATATAGTATAGGCACATTAGGGTTTCGGTCTTCAATAAATGAAGTATTTGACTTGGGCTCAAAAACCTTTCCTTAGTAAAAGGAGTCTCAAATGAATCTATCACTTGCCATATGCCCATCAACTTGATCTTCACGAAAAAATCTTTTGTAGGACGAAAATATATCTTCCACAACTTACCAAAATCAGCAGAATCCCGAAAATATCTACACAAGTTCTGACAGTAGCGCACTGTCCTTCCAACTATTTTGACAGTTGGTTTAACACATCGACACTACTCATAGTTTTGCCTACCAATAAAATTGTTAGGCAACAAAACCCTTTCAAACTCCTCTTTTGGCTAACATTTTTATTTTGTAGGCAAAACACATACTCCCCCTTGATAATATCTCTCCCCATTTTTGTCTCAAAAAGTCAACCCACTATACAACAAAGGATGAATTTTTCAATTCATTAACATCACACGAGTGTTTAACACTAGTAGAACGTTCGGCCTGACCATTGACTCCACACATGTCAAGTTCACTATGAACATGTACATCCGGGACAGAGACAATATTGGCTTGAACTTCTTTTTCACTTCTACGAAGATCTCTTTTGATCCTTCATACTTTACGCGTAGTAACACAAGAACTACCTTGATAATCATTCTTGACTCTCTATTCTTTGTGCTGAGCTACACTTGCATCACCCATTTTGACCTTCCATTTCTTATGATGAACAAATTTAGAGTCTGGAATACGAGATCTTAAATACCATGTCATTTAATGCTCCTTTCATAGAGCTTGTAGCAGTACAGTCTTATGTGGCCCTTCTTTCCATAGTGATGACAAACTCATTTCTTCTTCTTTTTGTTCTTTTGTAATGCTTTAGCATTGAACGACTCAAATTGTTAGGACCCGCCGTTGGGCAACATTTCGTATAACAATTGAATTTGTAACTTTTTGTAGCCGGAATAAACTTTGATTCTTTAGCACATTGTCCAAGAACATATCTCCCACACCTTTATGGGTCAGTTTGAGATTGACCAAAGAAAGAATTGGCCCAGCTTATAAGTACTGCATCTAAGCATATGGACGGATTTCTTCATGGCTTTTCATTCAGCATTCAATCCTTCAACCTTCTACTTTAATTTAGAGTTGACATTTGAGATTTTATTATTTTCATCAAGAAGGCATTTATTTTCCTTCCTTTGTTTTGTGTATAAGCCGGTCAACTTGTTACAATGGATGAGCAACTTTTCGTACATCACCTCAACTTCTTCACAGAGATCTCTTCCTCATCATTATCCTCACTTTCAATCATACGATTCAAGTGGCTTTTGGTCAGAAATGCAACAAAATTCTCAATAGTGTTCTTGTGTTTCGCTTTACGGATCAAGTAGTATTGTCTCTTTAGAAAAAGATTCACATTGAATCTGATTACGATCATAACCTTTACATCCTTGACATTTGATCTCTTTAGTTTTCTAATCTACCTCTTTTTCATTATCAGGCACCGTAGGTACCGATCGTTGGACGCACTATCACTGACTTCCTCGGGTTCGACATGTCGCCGCATTTCTTTTATCTTTACACCTTCGATCATCAAGAGAAATTTCAAATGTAATAAAGAGAATCACTACCTCATCAACCCCATGACAGTAGATAAATTGCCTCGCCTCTTCCATGACCACTACTTTGGAGTTGAATCTCGAAGAGATCCGGCATCTTTCTAAAATCTTTCTTTCCTCGACTGCCAAGGTCACGAATCCATTGGATAGTCTCCTTGAGCCCTCGAGTTAATGAATCCTCCACGATGGTCTCCTTCTTCACTCTCAAATTCTCAAATTTGGTTGTGAGAAGTTGGAGACAACACACACGAATCTTGTGAGTTCCTTCAAATATACAAGTGAGAGTTTCCCAAGCTTCTTTGGCACTGGTACAGGTTCGGATCAGTATATCAACATTTATATTTACACAACTACGACAGATCCAATGCCTTCGAATTTTCCATCAGGTTCACGCCTTTTAAATTCATTCCAATCCAAAGCTTCAATCACGTGCGCCATCGGGCTAAAGCATGCTCTTTCAGGTCCGGGCCAGATAAAATAAATTTATGTGTTTAATATCCATGGATCTCAAGTAAGCAACCATCCTACTTCTTCCAATAAACATAATTTGAACCACTCAGATATCACAATACGCATCTCACTGTGATATCGAAGGACTGCCGATACCATTTGTCGGGTAAGCGAGATTTTGATCTGCTACAGACGCCGCACTCAACAAATAATAACACTCGATTGACAATATAGGTCCGATTAAATAAAAACAATAAATAGTGCAGATTGTAAAAGACAATAAAGACGTTAACCTAGCTCGCGCCTAACGCACACCTAAAGTCCTGTATCGGCTTCCCAACAAGGATTCCACTATAATATGATACAATTACAAGAATGGACTGGCTGACTTAAGTCAAAAACATTTCCTTTAATAAAGGAAGTCCCAACCGAATCCATCGCTGCCATATGCTCGCTAAACCGGATCTCCACTAAAAAATCTTTTATAGATCTAAAATATCTCTTCCACAACTTACCAAAACCGCCAAAATCCTCAAAATAACTGCAGACAAAGCCTCGACAAGAAATAACCTGCCCTTCCAACTATTTTGACAGTTGGTTTAACATTTCGACACTACTCACAGTTTTGCCTACCAATACAATTGTCAGCCAACAAAACCCTTTCACTATCCAAAGAGGAGTTTTAATTTGACTATTTAATTGGTTAGGATATTTTAATTTTTTATTAACTTATTTGAAGTTATGGGTTCGATTTTCATGGATATAATAGACTAAAAATTTTATTTTTAAAAAAAGGTTTTGTGATAAAACAAAAGTGTCATTGGTCTTTGAGTGAGGATAGTTTCATGTGGTCTAACACATAGATTTGTCATGTTATGTCACAATAATGTCATATTGTTAAGCAAATATATATTTGCAAGTCCATTTTCCGCCTTTGCTACTTGCCCTTCACAACAAAATATACCACGTGGTCTTCTCCCAGATGCATAAGGTGGACCACCTACGCACATTACTCTTCCCCCTCAAACATCAACACACTTCTCTATTTAAACCCCCCCTTCCCTTCTCTCATCTATTACTCCTAAACACCACTCTCTTTCCTTTCTTTTCTCTTCCTACAAACACCACCACCAACAAAACATACACTAACAAATCACTCCTCCCTCTATTTTCAAATCCAAAACAATCAAAAAAACAAATCATAAATAGGGAAGAAAAAAAAAATAACAGCCAAGATTAAATTAAATGGCTTCTTCATTTACAACTCATCAATTATCAAGTAAATGGGCTAAACATGGAGTGTCACAGGCACTCCCAATACCATCTTTTTCATTACATGATTTAGGTGTTTTAGGTAGTAAAAGGTCTATTCGCATGAAAACGTCCCAAAAAATTGTCACAATTTCTGCTGCTCTACTAGAATTTCCTTCTGTATTGACTCTCCCTTCTAAAGAAACTTATAAAGTAGAAGCACCACAAAAAAATTATTCAAAACATTCTAAATGGAACCCCCTACAAAAGGCTGTATCAGTCGCATTTGATATGGTAGAGTCAACCTTGATCTCTAAAGAAAAGCAGCAAGAATTCAGCAAAACTGCTGACCCAAGAGTCCAAATTTCCGGGAATTTTGCCCCTGTACCAGAACAACCTCCAGTGCAAAATCTTCAAGTGATTGGAACAATCCCTGATTGCATTAACGGAGTTTACGTGAGAAATGGAGCCAACCCACTTTTCGAACCAGCTGCAGGACACCACTTGTTTGATGGTGATGGAATGGTACATGCAGTCACCATTCAAAATAATGCAGTTAGCTATGCTTGTAGACTAACTGAGACACAGAGGCTAATTCAAGAACGTGACTTAGGCCGACCCATCTTCCCGAAAGCCATCGGGGAGCTTCATGGCCACTTCGGGGTGGCTCGGTTACTCCTATTCTATGCCAGAGGCCTATTTGGCCTAATTGATCATAGACATGGTATGGGGGTAGCCAACGCTGGGTTGGTCTATTTCAATCATAGGCTTTTGGCCATGTCTGAAGATGATCTTCCGTATCAAGTTCGTGTCAATTCATGTTCAGGTGATCTTGAAACTGTTGGGAGATATGCTTTTGATGAGCAGTTGAAAACTAGCATGATTGCTCATCCAAAAGTTGACCCTGAGACAGGGGAGCTCTTTGCTTTGAGCTATGATGTTATCAAGAAACCGTATTTGAAGTTCTTTAAATTTGCGAAAGATGGGAAGAAATCGAATGATGTGGAGATACCACTTTCTGTCCCAACAATGATTCATGATTTTGCAATAACTGAGAATTTTGTGGTGATTCCTGACCAGCAGGTAGTGTTCAAGCTACAAGAAATGATCAGAGGTGGCTCTCCTGTGATATATGACAAGACCAAAATGTCCAGGTTTGGAATATTATCAAAAAATGCTGAAAATAGCAATGATATTATCTGGGTAGATTGCCCAGATACATTTTGTTTTCATTTATGGAATGCTTGGGAGGAGGAGGAGACTGATGAGGTGGTTGTCATTGGGTCTTGTATGACTCCAGCCGATTCCATTTTCAATGAAAGCGATGAGTGTTTGAAGAGTGTTTTGTCGGAGATCAGACTAAATATCAAGACTGGTAAATCCACCCGGCGTCCAATTATCGATGTTAGTGCATCGGAACATTTCAATTTGGAGGCGGGAATGGTGAACAGAAACCGACTAGGTCGGAAAACCAGGTACGCTTATCTCGCAATAGCAGAGCCATGGCCTAAAGTATCAGGATTTGCTAAGGTTGATCTCTTCTCTGGAGAAGTTCAAAAGTTCATTTATGGTGAAAATAAGTATGGTGGAGAACCATTTTTCGTACCAAGAGAAGATGCCAATTCAGAAGATGAGGATGATGGTTATATTCTTGCATTTGTCCATGATGAGAAAACAGAGAAATCAGAGCTGCAAATTGTGGATGCTAAGTCCACTCTCAATTTGGAGGCTAAGGTTGAGCTTCCTTCAAGGGTTCCTTATGGTTTTCATGGCACGTTCATTAGTTCAAACGACTTGAAAAGACAAATATAGAGGGTGTTTGTCTAAGCTTTTTTTTCTTTCAAAAGAGAGCTATACAAACAAACGCCCTCTTAGCACTCTTTTCTTCACTTCCTCTCCACATGTATACATAGAACATAACCTTAGCTATATAGTTATTAGGAGGAATGCATCAGAGGGATCAGTAGATTTGGAAACAAAAACATCCCCGGACTCTCCTCAGGAACCAAACTTGAAGCTTTTGTGTTGTTTAGATAGTTGAAAGCTCAGTCGGTTCTTTTCAAGTATGTAGTATTGTTCACACATTAATTTATCAAAATTAATGATCATAAAACGACGTTTCTACAACAGTGTTGAAGTCCTTTATTGTTTAGTACCATAATTTCCATTTTGTTGCCTTGACATGATTTGAAAACAATTGTACAGCAAATTTTGTTTCCTCTTTCATTGAGAAGGGGACATCTCAAGACAACTAGACAAAGATATTGATTTCATTGTATTGCAGATGAACATAAAACGTAAATAACAAAAATGAATTGACCCTGATGGTTGGGGGCCTCAATTAGTTATGCCACAAATTCCATTCTTTTAATAGGGAAGGCACTGCACTTGCAGTTTTACAATTTATATCATGCATGCTTTTTAACTTTTTACAAGTCAACGTATTTGATTTTGAAAATAAGAATAAACAACACAGCAATAAGGTTATGGTTCACATGAAACAGAAAAGGGAAAACGTTTTCATCAAATGGTTCACTGTCGCTCGAGATCCTCTACCTCTCGTTGGTCCCTATGACATGCAACCTTCTTTAGAATTATACATTACACATTATTTATTGAAAGGTCCGGTTTTGAGTACAAGGTGGGTAATACAACGGTACTAGACCCCTTATTTTAGATTTCCAAAATACACGACCCCTTATTTTAGATTTCCAAAATACACTTTTTGGTATTATTAAATTTGTTCTAATATTATTAAATATAATTTTTCATTTATATTAAAAATTTGTTGTTATTCAAATAATCAAATCAAAAATTGAAATATCAATTAAATTATGAGAGACATATATTATTAGGAGCCTTTTTTTTTTTTGTACTAGACCTTTAAAATCTCCGGACCAATCTCATCTTGTTTAATAATGATATTATATATAATTAGCCATGATAACCTCAAAATATATGATAAAAACAATGGAAGAATGAGCATGATGAGAAACAAGTGGTGAACGTGTTTAGACAAAATAGGAGGACGATCGTCCCAACAGTAGATTACACCATATATGCAATTAGATGGTAAAGAAAATGTATGGTTGGACCAAAAACTAAATTGAAGGATGCAAAGAGTGTAAAACTGAAATAAAATAAAAATGACAAATAACGACAAAAACTTATCAGACCAAATTTGTGCCGTAGTATGGAGGTCCTTGACTTGAAAACAATTACAACACGGCACAGGTATGTCATGTCGTCGGTAGCTCCCCAAGGTTGACACAACAGCCAAAGAACATGTCCACTCGTAGCCTATGACTTTAAAAAAAGCACGAACAATACCCGAAAATCGAAATGAAAGTGTCACGAGCTGGAACCAATTTGGAACCAGAATGTTGATAAGCAAAACTAGGCGGAGAACAATTGAAAAACTAAAAAGAATATTGCATGTGATGATTGGCTTTTGTGATATATAATAGAGTGGCAAACCATCCTCAATTTATAGTAAAAGATTAGCCAAGCAAATGAGTAAAGCATTTGATGGAATTCAATGAAAATTCAAGCGTTTGAAAAGATTGAACACCAAGTAATAATAATGACCAGACCATTACTCCAACAATTACAGTTGGGAAAAGAATGCTTTGTTGTGTTTGATATAGAAAAAATTAGAGTCACGTTGGGTAAGGATACTAGAGTTGGTTTAACCACTAATTATTATTGGTGATCTAGGGTTCAAAAAATAGGCTATATGGTGATAATTTTGTCCTTTATTGATAAAGAATAAGGGAGATTTATAGAAAAAGTACTTTATCGCATCAATGTGCCTCCTCCACCTAATGGTGTTGTATTAGCTAGGAAGTACATAGAATTGCTAAGTTTTATGGGATTAGTGACAAAGAGGCTTACATCGCGGGTTAATGATGCTAGTGCTAATGATGTTTGTATTGACATTAGAAAATATTATAATTCAATTTCTAATCTTGTTTTGAATGGTAGAATTGTTTCATGTGAGATGTTGTGCGCCACATTATTAACATTGGTCTTGATGGATTGAAAGAGATTGAACATGTTTGTAATATTGTCAGAGGTGTGAAGTACTTATTTAGTTATGAAAATAGGTTGTCCAATTTCAATGAGCATAGAGTTGAATTCTGATTGATTGCAAATAAGTTAGTGTTTGATAATACTAGATGGAACTCTACTATTGTAATTCTTAACACTACTTATAAGTAAAGAGCAATGTTTCCTGAAATTTTTTAAGATGATGAATCATTTGTAAAAGATTTTGTCCCTCTTAGTTTACAAATAGAACATGTGCATAAAGTGTGTGAATTCCTTAAGATTTTCTTAAGATGTTACCAATTTGATTTGTAGTAGTAATTATTTGTTGGAAATCAATCAAAATTGATTCAGCTTTTATTAAGATCCGTTGCGACGGTGTGTATCAATTCATTTACCAGGTTGGTTAAATGTGATTACTGGAACTTAGTGTTCACCTTAGTAATTTTATAATACTAGTGAGGACTGTCATGATGATTTAAGGGGTTATGAACGATTGCTAGATCTTACTCATTAATCGTTATAATAATAGTAATTGGTCGATTATTATTATTATACAACTTACTATTATCTGAGCCTAGAAGGTCACACACATACAGTAATATTTGAATTATATTTCATGCATGAAATTAAACGAGACTTGTAAATTGAGAGATTTATCTCTCAACATATATATATTTTCAAATATATATTGAGTGAACATCAATTGGTTAAACTTGCAAGTTTAATCAATTAAGCAATTGAAATTGATGAATAACTTGATAAGTTATTCGATAGTGACTCGTTAGTATTTTAATTGACTTGTCAAGTTAATTAAAATGGAACAACTCACTAGTGACTCATTATTTGATTAGGAGCCATAACGGTCTAATTAAGTTAACGAGTTAAACTGATTTCTTAACGAGTTGCTTAACGGGTGGAATTAGGCACTTAGTATTTAAAGAAAGAGACAAGGGTTTTTCATTTTATGAAATCAAAACCCACTTGCCTTCTCCTCTTAACAAGTAACCACCCCCCCTTTGGAAGAGATTTTTTCTCTTTGATTTATTCATACAACTCACAACAAGTTCATCTCAGTTCAATTCCCTCTTTTGGTGTGTGCATTTCTAGAGGACATCTTTTTGGTGTTGGTCAAGCAATTGGAGGGCTATTTGAGAAGGGACACACGTGAGGCTTGGCTTGAAGTGGGTGATTTCATTTCGTCTTCCGCTGTAATGTAAGAACTCTTTTATTCATATTGCAATTTATGTGTTTAGATTAATATACATTATTTTGAGGATCCGGGATGTATGAATTTGGTGTTTTTATCATGAGTAAAATTCATACTGAATTCTAACATTATCAAGCAGTCAATCTGTTTTTGTTGGAGTTGAGAAGAATTAAGTTATTGATCAATATTCAGTTAGACAATGAAGATGTTAAGCATATGTAGAATATGGCAGTTAGAATGGCTCTTAAGTATGATAAGTATTGGGAGGAATGTGACTTGTTGCTTGTGTTTGGCTCTATCCTGGATCCTAGATATAAGAAAGGAATGATTAGATTTGCATATTCATCCATGTATCCTATTGATCATGAGTCTACGATTGAGACTATTTTCAATAGTTTCAATGTGCTTTATGAGCAATATGCAAAAATTTATGGTAATGAAAAAGGAAAAGGGTCAGAACCATATATACTATATACTTGAAACAACCTCCTGCTTCTACATGGCAAAGAAGTATAGTGAATATATGATGAAAGCAGCATTATCAAGGGAATGAAAAGATTGAGTTGGAATCATATTGTGAAACTTGTTTCCAAATGTAGCCAATTTTGATGTCTAGCTTAATGAGGGAATGAAATATTGAAATAACCCGTTACGGTTAGCGATTAAATTATATTATATATATCGTTTGGTGGTGGGACCCGGAGATAGTATAAATACTTTCGGAATAAAATCGATATAACGAGACTAGTATTAAATGAGTAGTAGTTTATGTCACGGATAATAACACATTTGAAATCGTTTTCATAAAAATTTAAGTACGAAAAGTGGAGATAACACCGCACCAAACGGGACTTAATCTCATTCTCTAAATATCTCACCTACCCCCACTATCTTCTCTTCTTCATCACAAACTCTCTGTGCCCTTTCCCCTTGTGTTGTGAGGTCCCTCCCAGAAGAAAGAAAAAATTCTACTCCATTTTCTTCTCTTCGCTGTTTCTCGGAGTTGAAAATTGGTTGATTATCTTCCCCTCATCATTCTCTACTCTTTAAGGTAAGAAAGTTAGAAACTTTTGTGATATTTCCAAAGACTTTGAGAGTTGACTTTTGTTGCCTTTTTCCCAAATTCCTTTCAACTTTATTATGATGTTATTGGACCTTAATATAGTTGTTTGGGAGTGAAGTATTGATTTTGGTCTTGATTGGAAGAATATTGTTGAGTTAGTTGTTGCAAGTTGAGTAGTATTTTGGGTTTTGATTAAAGATTGTTATAAATGGGTAAATTAGTTGGGGAATTGATTGTTGGATTGATTAGAAATTGCTTAAAGCGTTAGAGTTAGGGAAAGGGAGTTGGCCGAAATTGTTGAGAGTTGGATGGTTGAAATTTCGTTGTTTTATTAGTCGTTTAAACGCGCGTAGTAATCTTTTCCACCTAGAGTTGTTAAGTTGATAACTTAAATGTTGTTAAAAGTGGATAGTTAAAAACTAAAATGTGTTAAGGGTTAAGTTGAAACCTTAAGTTGAGTAGTTGATGACCTAAACCTCTAAAATGGAATTGTTAAGTGAATACTAAAATGGGGTTACGATTGTAGTAAGTAGTAATTGTATTTTTGCGGATGTTTGTGATTAGGCGTGGAGCGTGGGAAACGGCACTTGGATTAGCTAGACGAGGCGTTTATTATTGCTAGCTGAGGTGAGTATTTAACTCACGGGTGTAGATTAATTTACTTTCTCGTGAATGTGTTGAATTTGGTGATAATTGTGAGCATGTTTATCTATATATATTTTGTGTTGATTGTTTGTGTATGATTAGTTGGTTGAGTAGTTGGGTTGTGTGTGGTGTTTTGTGGGATTTATAGGCGTTTCGAGGTTAGATTGAGTCGAGTTAGGATGAGTTGATTTCCGAGGCTGTTTTGATCATTTTGGGGTTAGGATGTTTTGTTAGTTGGACTAATATTGGATGAGTTGTTTATGGGTTCTTGACGTATGTTGAGTTGTATTATCAGGTAATTACCTTACACTTTGGTATGAGTCTAATGGTTGCCTCGTGCTTCGTTATGAGTGTGTTGTTTATGTGAGTTGTTTAGTGGTTGTTGATGTATGTTGGTGTATTATCCATTATTTGCCTTGTACTTAATTATGAGTATGATGTATTTGCCTTGTACCTCATCCACGGTGTGATGTTTAAGCTTATGTCGGCCAGGCGTAAGTTTTACCATAACGAGTTGAGGTTGATTACAGGCGCCTTAGTTGTAGAAATCCGTATTTATATTGAGTTGAGTTGATTGAGTTGAGTTGTTGAGTTGATTGATTTGAGTTGACTGAGTTGTTGAGTTGATTGAGTTTAGTTGATTGAGTTGTTTAGTTGTGGGGTTGAATTGATCGAGTTGTTTAGTTGTGGGGTTGAGTAGTACTAGTGTTGTTGGTAGAGTTGTAGTCTTATTTGGGCATTGTTGTCACTGTTTTTTTTTTTAGATGCATGATTATAGTTATATGTTCTTTACTAGATTGTGCATGTTTAGTTGATGAGCCTATAGATTTAGGATAACTGTTATGTCGATATTAGTATACTTTTATAATGTAACCATGATCATGAACTCGCTAATGATATGTTTTATTTCATATAATGGCCTTGAATTGTGTAGTGATACGCAATAAGTATCTATTTTATGCAATTAGTTATTCTTATAGTACTCTACGGCATTAGGTGTGAGTTAATTTTTCACTCTTGAGATAAGTACTCACTTAAGCCGCTCCTTTTATTAAGCTATGGGGCGGCATTTTATTTGTGTCAGGTTGACAGGTGGTGCATCAAAGTTTACGATTCGTTCGTGTGATCGAGAGGCCGAGTGCTTAGGTGAAGGCAGGTGGCCATAGATCCTCCTGATGCACTTGTTGTTTGGTTGTAGTTTTGATGTCTATATTGTTGTTATGTTTTGGATTTTAGATTGTATATTGTTTGATATTTTGTACTTTGACAGTTGTGGTATATACGGTGGTTTTGTAATAGTTTAGGAATCACGTAAGTGTAATCCCATTGTGAAATAGGAAATAAAAGATGCTATTTGGAACACCTTGTTAGACCACCCGGTCGATGCTTGGTTGGACGAAACGAGCAGAGAATAGAAGCCAGTGTTAGACACGGCGTGGTAACACTTGAGCGACACTATAAAGAGCAGCAGAGAGATATACAATGCGAAAGTAAATGTCACAACATGGTAACTTGAGTTCGATGCGACATGCACCTACGTCTAGGGAAAAGCACGCCCAATGAAGGATTCAACTATGATAATGAGAATTACAAATAAGGCACTTGTCTCCCTCGAGCATACTATTACCTCTATCAAGATGTATAAGTTCGGGCTCCTAATTATAACCTATCCTTCACTACACGCTACTATCCCTAGTATGTGTAAACTACAACAATTTTCACGAACAAAGCTATTTGCTTAACCCGGAGTGTCCTGGAATAGTTGTACAAAAACTAATGGAGTTTATAATGACATTGACCTACAAGAAAAGATGGAAATCTTTTAAGTTCTTTTCCTCACAAAATAATGCGAGAACTCTCTATTTTCGGTTCGGTATAGATGCAAGTGAGGCCTTTATATAATTTTGGCACAAACAAGTTTATCGTAATAACTTCCATAAACAAAACCTTCACCAGTGGCAGATACTTTCATGTCCTTAACCAACCAAATCACTTTTATGTAGGGTACACTCAAGACATATTACCATATATATTGTAGGGCGAAAATATCTCTTCCAATTATCACCAGTCAGCAAAATCTCAAAGATATACGCACAATATCGATAGCGGCCAGCTGTTACATGTGATCTTTGACAATTGTTCGACACTTAAGTAAGCTATTCACGGTTTGCTATCAACAAAATTACCCGACCAATAAAACACTAACAGATACCGATGGATTATTTTCTTAAAAATAAAACTTTTCTTCTCCAAATGTATTTTAATTTATTTTTGTTATTTAAGGGCAAGTGAGTTTTTCAGTCGTCCGTGGTTTGGTGATGAAATAACACGTTCATTATAAGCGTTATTTTAATATGATTTTAGTTTCCGGTTGAGTGTTTTTCTTGGTTAAAGTTTAAAATTTAATCGAATAATGATAATATGGGTTGAACGATAATATATTTGAATAGAAATTTAATTTGACACGTGTTCGAGTTATGTTGTTAAACCGAGAAGAGAAGCGAAATTGTGAACCAAACGAGACTGGCTCACTTAAATATCTTCCACCTACCATAATAACAAGTTACGAAAAAAAAAAATTTAAATTTTCGATTAAATTTGTAAGGACCGGGAATAGTATAAATTTTCGATGATGATATTATTTAAGTAAAAAATTTTGAGCCGAATTTCATTTATAATTTAGTAGTGTTTGCCATGGAAGAATTTTATCTGAATGGGTTCGTGGAGATTTAAGAATGCGATGGGGAGAATTAGCGAAACCCCGAGCGGGACACGATTTTTTTATAAATATCTTGCTGAAGCTTATCCTCAGCGTCATAAAACCAAGTCATAATGCTTGTCTTGTTCCATTTTGGCCGAGAATACTTCTCTCCCCCATGAACATTTTCCGTTTCTCTCTTGATTGTAAACGAACTCAAAAGGCGGTTGTAGAATATTGTTCTCCTCATCATTCTCTTTAGTTAAAGTAAGAAATTTCAAGTCTTTCGAGATATTTCTTGGGTGTTGACATAGTTGACTTTTAGTTGAATTTTCCATAATTGAATTTTATGATAAATCTTAGTTGGTTATGGGTTACGTAGCGTATATAAGTGATAGTCGTGACTTATAGGTTGTTTGAGGATGTTATGTTGGAGTTGACTTTAGGTTTTCGGTTGACTTTTGGGTTGATATTTTTCTAAAACTTTAATTGTGTAGGAGGTTATATTGGGACCTTATTATAGTTGTTATGATGTTAAGTGGTGATTTAAAATTTGAAACAAGGGTGTTATGTTGAAGAAAGAGTGAAAATTCCAAGTTGAGTTATAATTGATATTTGGTTATAGATTGGTAATTATGGACTTGATGATTAGTTAGAATAACTTATAACTTCGATTTGTAGTGAAAGTGATAAGATGGAATTTAGCGGGGGATCGATTGGGTTGTCCGATGGAATTATAATTCGATGGTTTATCAGTTAGAGTTGGAAACTGTTTAGAGATAGTTCTCCCGAGTTGATTTATGTATCTTCGAGCAGCGGTATAGTAATAGGTCTTGATTATAATTTATAGATTTGTTTAGGCGTTGATAGTGGAAAAGGCGGATTACTTGATTGTCTTTCGCGAAGGTTTTCTTGCGGTAGCTAGCGAGAGGTGATCTTTATCTCACGGGTGTTACTTCACGTGCCCCACCTTGATTTGTGATATACATGTTATTGTATTATGATTATGTGAGAATGATGTACGTAATGTCATTTGTGTTATGATTATGAGGAATGATATACATGTAATTGTTGTGTTATGTGATTGTGTTTACGTGGCTGAAGGTGCTGGAGGTACGTTATGGCTTGAACTCCCAACTTATATATCTATACTCTGTGGCCTTGTCGGCACGATTATATTATGTGTCAGCAGCCGGCACTTTTGATATGTTTGTGGCCTTGTCGTGATTGTGATTGATTCACGGTGTGGGATGTTTTGGTGTGTCTTTGTAATACTCTTTACCGGAGTAAGTAGTTGTTTAGGTTATGCATGAGTTTGAGCCTTGAGTATCGAGGTGACCATATAGTTGGAATACCCCAAAGGGATTAGAGTGACTCTCCTTCCTTGCATGATATGTGACGCTATTGGCCTATATACGGTATAGCGTCTTGATTTAGCCTCTTGAGTATAAGGCGGTATGACTCTCTTTTGATAAGCTTTCTTTGTATGCATTGTCGGTGTGGCCTATACTACAGGTATAGCGTGCGGTTTGGCCTTATACTTCGGTTTGAGGCGGTATAGGTCTTTGATCACTTTCTTTGTGTGCATTGTCGATGTGGCCCTATACTACGGTATAAATGCGGTTTGGCACTTATACTTCGGTATAAGGCGGTGTTTATTAGCGGTTGATACATTCCTGCTTGGTGGAAGCGGATTAATTATATATGCGCATTAGAGGTTGGTATCTTTGTGGAGATATGAGATAGAAGGTGATGACTAGATTTATAGTCGATGTTAGTCTCTGTGATTTCATTGGGTGGTTGTGTGCTTTATTGAGACACTTATTATATCTTAACATGTTATACGAGACCTTCTTGAAACCTTATTGTATGACTGATTAGATAGTCTGGATATATGTATATTATTCATATTTGATTATTAAGTCGACTATCGTTCCGTATGGTAAAGTTCACTTGTTAAGTTTCACTAAGGCTTAGCGACTACGCCCCTTTTAGCTATGGGCGGCATTTTATTTTGCCGAGGTTGTGGTGGATAGTTGAGCCAATAAATTTTGGTTGAGAGTTTGTTAAAGTGGCTGGAGTGAGCATCGGTGTGAAGAGAATCCTCACGATCTAATTTTGGATGTCGTCAAGCTGTTTTGATTGTTGTACTTTATTTGCAAACTTTAGCCTTGTCGGTGATTGTCGTTCGAGTACAATACTTACTCTCTGTTAGCAACCTTCAGCAGCATTACTTTATTTTGGGATATATTGTGTATATATTTATGGGTTGGTTGTTTCGATATCGGTGATGGATTATAAATTTTTAAAAGCGTGTTTGATTTGGGAAACTTAATTGTGATCACATTTTGGATGAAGCGAATAGTATTTTAAGTAGGTTGTCCATCGGTTTGGTGACTCACGGTGTTCGGTTTAATGACTCTCACCTCGGGCGGCCGACCACAGGCCAGTCGTTAATTTTGGTGTCGAGCTTAGGTTTCGATTTCTTTGGGTTATCATGTGGTTGTGGAGTGGAGCTTGTTTTCATGGATTGTGAGTGGTATCTTTTTTGTTCAAAAATCACGAGGTCTTTTCTTTTGTTGCGTGAAATTTGTTGAGGGATGCCACCAGTGCGTGGGCGAGGTAGATCGGGGAGTGCCGGTAGTCCCCGGAGGGGGGCCGAGTTGGTAGGGGGTATAGATGTCGATGGAGTGCAGGCGTGGACCCCATTGGTCGGGAGGTGCATTCTTACAGAGCCGGGTTGAGGGTGGACCTCGTAGAGAGTGTGAATGCTCAGTGCTTGGTGACGGAGGTGGTGAGCAAGTTGTTTTGATCGGTTTCGAAGGATCCTCCGAAGTTTCCGGGGGGTTCACCGGAGAAGCGAGGCTATTGAGTTAAATCCGGGATGAAGTCCATCTTTGAGCTAATGGGGATTGTGGGCGAGATAGAGAGTGAAGTTTGCTATAGACTTCGCTGAGGGTGCAGAGTAGTAGTGGGAGAATGCAGGTGCGTCTCGTGCGAGAGAGGGGGAGGTTCATGTTTCTGGGAGATTTGTTGAGCTCTTCGGAGGAGTGTGCTTGGAGACCCCAGCGTGGCGGCCTTGGAGAGAGAGGCGATTTCGTTGACCTGAGGTTCGAGGTCAGTGGAGGAGTACGAGGCAGGTTCGGTGATTTGTGCCCATTGCTTCCCGCATGTTTATCCGGTAGAGGCGAAGAGGATCACTAGGTCGGGGATGGATTGGCGTGGGAATACGTCGCTGAGATCTGTTGATGGTTTTTACTAGTTTCCATGTTGTGAGGAATGCGACCACGAAGATGGAAATGGGTAGTAGAGCCACGGAGTGGATGGAGGAGTCGACACGAGACTTTCTTTTCAGTGAGCCTTCTAGCTCTAGAGTTGGAGGAGGGCCGGACGATGGATTTGTCTGGCGGTCGCCCAGTGCTCCGGCGATTCGCCCAGTATTCCACGCACTCATACACCACGGTGGGCACTGCGAGATACAGCGGGAGTTGAGTAGTCTTCCGGGGTTCATGTCAGCTGATTACCGTTGTGAGTGAATTAGGCGCGGCGAGATTTCGGGTGAGGTGGTCGTATTGTCGATGCGATTAGCCGGGACATCGGCGAAGGATTGTCCCAGTTTATTAGAGAGAGGTGCTAGTGATGCGTCGGCACCCGTTCGGCTGTCGAGAGGTGGTCATCGAGTCGTGGTGGTCGATTCGGTGGCCATGGAGGCCCGGGATATGGGCTGGAGGACCTCAGAGGAGTGCCATGGGTAGCGATACGGCCGGGCTGAGTCGAGAGGCAGATTGATGCCGTTGCTCATCGGGAGGCCCAGATACCCCAGTGGTGGCAGTGCAGTATTTACGTGGCCCGATGTGAGGCCGAGTGTTCATTTGATTACGAGGCTACAGCATTCTTTTGTGTCACCGAGTTTTATTCACCCCTTTATACGTATGTTGTGTGCACTTTTCTGTCAACTTGAATTATAGCTTGATGCGTGAGTCGGTGTATAGTTAGATTTGCATATAGAATGCATCCTTTGATTGTATGTGGTCGGAGTCATTGTGCATTCTGATTTACTTCCATTTGAGCTTTCTGATTTTGACCTTATCTTGGGTATGGATTGGTTGGGAAACATCATGCCGTTATTGATTGCCATCGGAAGGAGATTACTTTTGTGGGTTCAGGAAGACCAGATATCCGATTTGTGGGAGACAGAAAGATTTTGCCTTCGAGTTTTGTGTCAGCACTTGAGGCTAGGAGGTTGATTCAGAAGGGGGTGTGTTGGGTTCTTGGGTTATGTGGTTTGATTTGAGTAGGGAAGAAACAGGCGGAAGATGTGCGGGTTGTTAGAGAGTTCAAGGATGTTTTTCCTGAGGACTTACCGGGATTGCCGCCAGAGAGGGAGATCGAATTTGCTATTGAGGTTATTCCGGGTACGGCACCAATTTCTCTTCCACCGTACCGGATGGCTCGGTAGAGTTGCGAATTGCGGACTCGATTCTACAGGAATTGTTGGACAAGGGATTCATCAGACCGAGTGTATCTCCGTGGGGTGCACCAGTGTTGTTTGTGAAAAAGAAGGATGGTTCTATGAGGCTGTGTATTGACTACAGACAGTTGAATAAAGTGACCATTAAGAACCGATACCCATTGCCCAGAATTGACGATTTGTTTGATCAGCTGAAGGATGCCAAGGTGTTCTCGAAGATTGATTTGCGGTCTGGTTATCATCAGTTGAGGATCAAAGGGGAGGATATTCCGAAATCTGCTTTCGATCTCGTTATGGACATTATGAGTTTATAGTGATGCCATTTGGATTATTAAAATGCACCGGCCTTTATGAGATTTGATGAACCGGGTATTTCGAGAGTATTTGGATGAGTTTGTAGTGGTCTTCATTGATGATATTTTGATATATTCGAGGAGGAGGAATATAGAGGCATTTGCAATTGTTTTGGGGACCTTGAAGAGCGGCTGGAGTTGTATGCCAAGTTTTCCAAATGTGAGTTACAGTTGGCGGAAGTGCAATTCTGGGCATGTTATTTCAGCGAGGTATTTGTGTTAGTCCACGGAAGGTGGGAGGCGTGAGGTGTGGGGGCGTCCACCAGGTGTGGTGAGGTGAGGAGTTTCTTGGGTTGTTGGTTATTCTGAAATTCATCAAGGACTTCTCTTTGATCGCAACATCGTGGCAGGTTGTTGGAAAGGGTTCGTTTATGCAGGATTATGATTGTGGTCGAGGTATTAAATGGGAGATTGACTACGGCGCGATGTTGACGATACGTGCAGTTACGAGGCTGCATGATTTATAGCGTGCTTCGCGTCGGGGATGCGGTGTGTACGATGCGAGAATGGGAAGGTGATTGCCTCTGTTTCCAGCAGGTTGAAATCACGAGAGAACTATCCGTATCGTCTTGAGCTAGCGGCGATAGTCTTTGCGTTAGCGAAATTGTGGGAGCACTATACGTATGGGGTTAAATGCGATTTTCACGATCATTAGGATTTGAAAGTATCTACCGGCAGAGAGAGATGCGGGTGAGGCGAGAGGAGGTGGATGGAGTTAAATCGATTGATTATGACTTGACTATTGTGAGTACCACCCGAGGGGGAAGGCAAATGTAGTAGGCGTGTCTTTGAGTAGAAATCAAAGGACCCAGAGAGAGAGATGAAACAGCTGGGAGTTGATTTGGATGTCGGTAGCGATGGGGAGATTTTCGCCCATATGAGAGTTCGACCAGTGTTTGTGGATCGAATCATAGCCTTGTGTGTGGCGGGATGAGGCGCCAGGTTATCGATGGGGCAGTGAGGAATGGAGTCGGATCGGATTTCCACGATTCAGTGAGAATTGGAGCCTTGAAGATGAATGGCCAATTGTGTGTACCGTATTGAGATGGTGAGAAGGAGGTGCTTGATGGTGCATTAATACTCCTACGATTAATACGCCCGGGTAGCACAAAGATGTACCGTGACTTGAGGTTGGCGTATTGGTGGCCAGGAATGAAAAGAGAAATCGCAGAGTTTGTGGCAAAGTGCTTGGTTTGTCGTGGTGAAAGTACATAGACATCCTGGCGGGTTTGTGCGGAACTTTTCTATTCTGGTGGACATGGGAGAATATCACCATGGACTTAGTGTTTGGGCTTCCGAAGGCGTTGAAGCGACATGATGGGATTTGGTGATTGTTGATAGGCTATCGAAGTCGGCTCATTTCTGCCTATGAGATCTGAGATGTACTGAAAGACTAGCGAAATTTATGTGGATCCCGATTGAGATTGCGGTTCGGTGTCGATCATTCGGGACAGCGACGCTAGATTCACTTCGAGGTGCGGAGGGGTTTCAGGGAGGCAGGGACTAGAGTGGAGTTGAGTACATCTTTTCATCCCCCGGTGATGGGCAATCCGAGGGAATGCGATCACCGGACATTGGAGGGATATGCTCGGGCTGCATTAGAACTAGGGGGTGGGACGATGAGTTGCCCCGAGATAGAGTTCGTCTACAACAGCGGCTTCCATGCTAGTATTGAGATGGCACCTTTTGAGGGGTTGTATGGGCGGAGGTGTCGCCTCCGGTTTGGAATGAGGTAGGAGAGAAAGTTCACGGTTGAGTTGGTGAGAGTTCGGTGGCGGATCGAGATTGATTGACCCAACATCAGGGACAGCTCAGGATAGGCAGAAGAAATATGCAGATCATCGCAGAGTAGACTTGTCGTTTGAGGTCGGCGACCGTGTGTTCCTGAGGGTATCTCCGTGGAAGGGAGTGATGCGGTTTGGGAGGAAAGGGAAGTTGAGTCCTCGTTATATTGGACCATTTGAGATCCTTGGGAGAGTTGGCTCCGTGGCTTATCGGTTGGCGTTGCCTCCGAGTTTAGATAGGATTCATAATGTGTTCCATGTGTCCTGTTTGAGGAAGTATATCCCTGACGAGTCGCATATTCTTAGCTCACCTCCGGTGGAGCTTGAGGAGGACCTCACGTTTGAGGAAAGACCGGTGGAGATTTTGGACCGGAAAGAGAAGGTTTTGAGGAGTAAGACAGTGGCCTTAGTGAAAGTCCTGTGGAGGAATCGTGTAGAAGAGGCGGGCTTGGGGCGTGAGTGAGATGAGGGCCGTTGCCCCTTGACTCTTGAGTAGATGTGAGTTTGTTGTTTTGATAGGGTATTTGTTTTTGTGTTATTATATGTTCTTGTTTGTTTGGGTTGTTAAATTTCGAGGTCGAAATTTTGTGGAAATGAGTAGATTTTAATAACTTGGTTGAAAAAAAAAATTTAAATTTTTTCGGTCGGTGGGACCGGGAATAGTATAATAATTTTTTCGATGATGATATTATTTAGTAAAAATTTTTGGGCAATTTCATTTATAATTTAGTAGTGTTTGCCATGGAAGAATTTTATCTTTGAATTGGGTTCGTGGAGATTTAGAAATACGATAGCGAATTAACGAAACGAGCGGGACTCGATTTTTTTTATAAATATCTTGCAAGCTTATCCTCCACATCAAAAAACCAAGTCATCATCTTCATCTTGTTCCATTTTTGCCGAGAATACTTCCTCTTCCCCCCCTTGAACATTTTTTCCATTTCTCTCTTCAATTGTCGCTCAAACTCAAAACCGTTTGTAGAATATTGTTCTCTTCATCATTCTCTTCGAGTTAAGGTAAGAAATTTCAAGTCTTTCGAGATATTTCTTGGGTTTTGAGATAGTTGACTTTTACATAATTGAATTTTATGATAAATCTTAGTTGGTTATGGAGTTACGTGGCGTATATAAGTGATGAATTCGTGACTTAGAGGTCATTGAGATGTTATGGGTGGGTTGGCTTTTAGGTTTTCGTTGACTTTTGGGTTGATATTTTTTAAAACTTTAATTGTGTAGGAGGTTATATTGGGGCCTTGTATAGTTGTTATGATGTTAAATTGGTGATTTAAAATTGATTAAAGAGTGTTATGTTGAAAAGTAAAAATTCTAAGTTGAGTTATAACTGATATTTCAGAGTATAGGTTGTTAATTATGGACCAGTTGATGAATTAGAATAACTTATAAGTTGATTTGTAATAAGAAAGTGATAAGATGGAATTTACTTGAGGGGGATCGGTGGGTTGTGTCCGATGGAATTATAATTAAATGGTTTATCAGTCGAGGTTATTTGTTTAGAGATAATTCTCCCGAGTTGGTTATGTATCTTCGAATGCGGTATAGTAACAGGATCTTGATTATAATTTAAGGTGTTGTTTAGGCGTTGATCGTGGAAAAGAGCGATTACACTTGATTGTCTTCCGCGAAGGTTTTGCGGTAGCTAGCGAGAGGTGAGTACTTATCTGGTACTTCATTACTTACCTTGATTTTTGATATACATGTTATTGTGGTGTGATTATTTGAGAATGATGTACATGCCATTGTATTATGATTATGTGAGAATGATATACATGTAATTGTTGTGTTATGTGATTTATTAATGCGTAATACTTCAGAAGAAGATTGCTGGAGGTAAGTAGCAGGCTTGAACTCAAAACTTATATTTACGAATTATGTGGCCTTGTCGGCATGATTATATTATGTGGCCTTGTCGTCACTTTTGATATGTTTGTGGCGTTATCGGCGGTGTGATTGATTCGATTGTGGGATGTTTTTAGGCTGTGTCTTTATGTACTCTTTAAAATTAGAGTAGTTTTTGGGTTATGAGTTTGAGGCCTTGAGTATCGGGGGTGACCATATAGTTAGGATTACTAGGGATTAGGTGACTCTCCTTCCTTGCGGGGATATGTGACACTATTGGCCCTATACTACGGTATAGCGTGCGGTTGGCCTTACTCTTCGGTATAAAGCTGATTATGACGCTCTCTTTTGATGTTTCTTTGTACATTGTCGGTGTGGCCTATCTGCGAACAAGCTGCGGTTTGGCCTGCCCCGGTATGAGGCGGTATGTGTCTGTTGATCACTTTGTTGTATTGCATTGTCGATGTGGCCACATACTCACGGTATAGCGTGCGGTTTGGCACTTATACTTCGGTATAAGCGGTGTTTATTAGCGGTTGATCCGTTCACAGGGGTAGGCGGATTGAGTATATGCGCATTAGAGGTTGGTATACTTGCGGAGATATGAGAGATAGAGAGTGATGACTAGATTTATAGTCGATGTTGAGTCTGTGATTTCATTGGGTAATTGTGTGCTTTATTGAGACCTTCTATTATATCTTTAACATGTTATGCTAAGACGCTTCTTGAAACCTTATTGTATGACTGATTAGATAGTCACGGATATATATGTATATTATTCATATTTGATTATTAAATTCGACTATCTCGTTCCGTATGGTAAGTTCACCCACGTGTTAAGTTTAAACAAGCTTCGCGGCTTACACCCACTTTTAAGCTATGGGCGGCATTTTTATTTGTCGGTTGGCAATTGGATAGTTGAGCCAAGAGGTACGGTTGAGAGTTTGTTCAGTGGCTAGGTGAGCATCGGGTGGCGAAGAATCTCACGATGCGATTTTGGATGTGTCGTCCAAGCCCATTTTGATTATTTGTACTTTATTTGCAAACTTTAGCCTTGTCGGCGATTGTCATTTCCCGAGTCTGATACTTACTACTGTTGTAGCCTTGCCGGCATTACTTTATTTGGGATATGTTGTGTATATATTTATGGGTTGGTTATTTCGATATCGGTGATGGATTATAAATTTTTAAAAAGCTTGTTTTTGATTTGGGAAACTTAATTGTGATCACATTTTTGGATAAGCAATTGTATTTTAAGCCGAGTAGATCCGTCGGTTTGAGCTACGGTGTTCGGTTTTATTTCTCGCCTCGGTGACAGGCAGTGAATTAAGATTACATACCTGTAACTCATTTCTTCATCTTCAAATTAAAAAAATAAAAAAATCTCCTTCTTCTCCACATAGGGGCCGAACCCCATAGTACCCCCAAGCTTGGTTTTTTCTTCATTTTCTTGGTGAAACTTGTTGAATCCAACCCTCAAATCTTGTTCCCCATCTTGAGATTATCATAGGTAAGCTTTCTAATCTTCAAATCTCTCCATTTAAGGCTTGAGTTGACTTTTTATATATTTGAGTTTTGTGTTGACTTTTAGATCTTGACTTTATTATGGTATAGAAATGTTATCTAAGTTTAGTTTAGGGGATTAGAGGTGATTTTGAGTGATTATTGGGATTAGAAAGTGGTGTATGTTGATGGTTGACTTTGTTGACTTTTTTTTAAATTAACTTTAAATTATAATATGAGGTTAGATGACTTTAATATAGTTATTTTGGGAATAGAAGTATTGGGTTGGATATGGATTAGTAGGGTAGGTTGAAAGAAAGTTTGGAGAAAGTTGGTATAGTAGTTAGTGTTTGGTGGAGGTTGTATTTAATGGTTTAATTAGTTGGCGATTGATTGTTGGATTGATTAGAATGTGATTAAAGTATTATTGTTGGGGTAATAAAGTGATGACCGAATATCGGGATTTATGAAGTTGGTAATTAGAATGTAGTTACGTTTGAATTTTAGAAGTTTATACTAGTTTTGGGGATAGGATGATTGCTAAGGGTGGTTAATTTGAAATGTGAGATGTGGTATAATACTCGGGGTTTAAATAGATGTTAAGAGAGGTTATTCTACGGAATGTGTTATAATGTATAATTTCTTTGGAACCAAAGAAATTGAGCCGGACCCTAACAGCGAGCTACTGAAGTGATCATATTGCTTTTGGCTCGAGGTGAGTACCAAATCTCACGATGGGAGCCTTCATACATATATTATTTTATATATTTTGCATGTGTTTTGTCCTTAAGGACTATTTTGACATGTGTATTGAGTTATTGAGATTAATATTATGAGATAGTTGTGATTATGATTAAATGTTATGAGATTGTGGTGGTCATTGTGGTTACGCGGTGTCTTTATTGTGTGGTTGTGTGCTTTCTGTCTGTCGTGCGAGGTTTATTTTGTCAGCTTTGGTATATATATATGTGTGGGCGGGGTGACCCCGACCGGGAGGAGTTTGGTGTGGTATGCGTATTATTAAGTGGAGCCAGGTGGATTCGAAGGTTGGTGTGATTATGCATATTGAGGGGGCCAGCCTCGGTGGGATGATGAGTGGATTCCTCATCGATTATTTAATGGAGGTGGATTCCTCATTTGTTTTATTATTGTGGAGTTGGATTCCTCATTTGTTTATTTGTGGATGTGATTCCTCGTTTGATTATTTTATTGTGTTGAGACGGTTTCACTTAAATGAATATACATTATTGATGATTATAAGCTCTGATGTATAGTATTGCTCTGATATCATTTATAAGAGGATTCTATGTGATTTGTGGACAATTATTCATTGTGTACTTTGGTTAATGTATATGCATATGTTATATATAAGCATGATTATGTGAGTGGATAAGGAAATCTGTGGTATTTGTATTCACTCAGCTTTATAGCTGACTCCCTTTTCTCTATGGGCGGGCGTTTTATGCCTAGGTCTCTAGGAGCGATCGTTGAGGTGGCTGAGGATCTGCATTGCTGAGCTGCGTGAAGATCGTAGGTGAGGCGGTGGTGGCATAGGAAGTCCTCATCAGTCATTCCCCTTTTGTTGTCGACTTGTTATATTTCTAGACTTTGTGTGTTGTATTTTAATGGAGTGCAGTTGTGTGCTTTCACATGTTGTATTTTTAATTTCTTGTGTACCCTTAGATTTAGTATTATTCCATATGGATTTGTGTTCGGTTTGTCACTTGTTTTGTTGGATGTGTTGTTGGAACACGATGGACTAGAGAGTTTGTCTTTGTTATTGTCGGCCGAGGTCATATTTGTTGTACTATCCGTCGATTGGTGACTACGATGTATGCAGTTGTTAATGATCTTAACCTCGGGGCGGCGAATTGGGGTGGAGTCGTTACGGTGACTTCTGTTGTCCGAATTTGGATGATTCTAACGTCAAGGCGGCCGACTGGGGGTGGAGTCGTTACAAATATAAAATACTTTTCAAGATGGCAATGGACATTTTATCTATTCCCATTACAACTGTTTCATCAGAATCTACCTTTAGTGCTGGTGGAAGGATAATTGATAAGAAAAGAGCCTCAATGAGAAGAGACACAATTGAGGTTCTTCTTTGTGGTGGTGATTGGATCAAGGAAGCTTATGGAATAAGAACTCCAAAAGTGGTAATATGTGTTCTCATTATTCTTTTTTAATTATTGTCTTTGTTCATCTATTGCATTTAATCAATTTCATGATTTTTTAGAGGAATGATGATCCCATTGAGTTGAAATTTAAAAAAGAATTTCAAATGGAAGATCTAAATGCTCTTGGTAAATTTTATTTTTTAGTCAATTTAATAGTTTTTTTTAGCATTTTATGGTTACTTATATGTTTTGTTTATTTTTGAGTTGTAGTTGATCTTTGCTTTAAAGGAACTGAGCAGGCCCCGGGTTGTATTGAAAAGGTACACAACCCCTAAGCAGGCGAAACACATAAGGGAAACGTTGGCAAACAAAGCGTCGAAACATAAGAGGCGGTTAGCGACCGCCCAGGTGGGTCCCACGAGGGTTAGGACGTCATCAACACGAATGTCAGTGTCACAACTGATGGATAACAATAAAAATGACTTCATTTAACATCATAAAATAAAACAATACAACTTCGTCCATCGGGTGAACTAACCAACACTACAACATGAGAAGTAATAATATAAATACAACATCAAACAATGGGTTTTACAAGTCAATACAACAACAATTATTAGAACAACAAAACTCCAAAAGAAAATAAAATTATATTTGTTGAGGTCTTCTATCGCCACCTCCACAGTGCCGCCTTCTCGGCCAAAGCATCTCGGTCATCCCACATGACAACCTAGGCATAAAGCATGCCCAAAGGGAATAGAGTCAACTATGGTAGTGAATACAAATATCACAGTTAACCCGCGCATCTGGCCTGAGGGATAACTCGAGTCCACACCTGCTTAAGACTATACACCACAAGTGTTATATTTTGTATGCTACTCTCAACAAGATAAATCTTTTTTTAATGGCTTTCCAATGTACCGATAAACCCACCACATCCAACAACTTACTGTGATGCCCAATCACATATCTCTATTTGTTATCCTTCTTAATCTGGTAATTCCCATTATAATATACAACTCTAGCATAGAACAACTCAACATAACTCAACATTCATAACTAGACATACCCACCAAACATACAACATCTGCCCAGACCTACGCGCTCAACCAACAATCTTTAGTTCACCTTAAAGTGCTACTCCCAATCATAGTCATACACCTCCTATGACATCTGAATGTTTATCATAAGAATCTCCAAATCGTTTCATTATCTTAATACAACTGAGCAACATATGTCTTAAATCAAGATAACCTAAGTACGGAATTATCTCCCCAAATTCTTCATTTAGTATACAGAACTTATTCACCTCAATGGTATCAACGTCGTGGTTAGATCATAACTTATATACTAACACATTTTGAATCCATTTTCCACCATATATAAAATATCATCAACATCATCGAAAGATTAGCATGAACTTCGGTTTATAATTTCTGTACCTAGTGTTCTCATTCAAAAGTTATCTCATCCATTAACCAACTCCATATCTATACAATATATCTCAAAAAGACAGTAATGCCGGCAAGGCTACAACGGAAAGTAAATACCGTATCCTGAATACAAAATAATTGCCGACAAGGCTAAAGTCTGAAAATGAAATACAACAATCAAGGCACGGTTGACAGCACAACAAAACGAGACTGTGAATAGCTATAGTAGTCAATTATGAATAAATATGCATATACCCAGGACTACCTAATAAGGCCATATCATAAAATTCCAAAGTAGATGATATTGCATACGATAGATAAGTGGTACATTAAGAATATTGTAACAACAACAGCAGTCTACCTTACTCTGTCAGCAGACAACGGCGACATCATGACTCAACAACTAGGCACAATGACACAATCAACTCAACAACACAACAACTCAACAACTCTATCAGCCTCGGCAACTCTGCCCGAACTCAACAACTCGGCGACTCAGCTTGACTCAATACAAATCGATATAAGTCGGATTTCTACAACTAATGCGCATATAATGAACCTCAACTTTTGTAGGGAGAAACTTTATGCCCGTCAACATAATATCACCGAATCGTAACGAAGATGCGAAGCAAATCACCCGAGATAAGTAGCAGTGCGAAGCAAAATACCGGACAATAACAACTCGACCAACGACATCAACTGTCTGGCACTCTTTCCTAATGCGACTCAGCATCACCTTAAAACACCTATCGACTCATGAGACCACGGACACGACCCAACACAAGGAAATAAATAACTTTCAGCAAAAATACCAAAAATCATAAGTACAAGATGAAAATACAACCCCGAGCAGCGCAATCAACAATATATAACCATCACATCCATCATCTCTGACGGAATAATAATGAACATCCTCAGACAACCAACAAGTACAATAACATATACATATGGCGATATTAAAACTCCGTGAGATTAGTACTCACCTTGTCTAGAATTAACAATGCCGCCCTAATTAATCCAATTAATAACCACGTATTCCGCGTCTAATCCATGCCGAAAATACAATTACTACTCACAATAATTTTAATCCTTATCTTAAATTAAATTCCTGACTTTTCAACCCATTTTAGTTACAAATTGACAACTTAAATATACATTGCTAATTATGCTTCAATGACAACTAAAATGACGAATTCTTATCAGGCTAAATCCCATGTCGGCCCGATACATAGCAAAATGCTAACATTTTCAGCCAATTTCAATTAACTTAAAATATCAGCACCAGCTAATTAACCCATTTCTAACAACCTTTATCCTCAAAACCCAATTACTACTCAAACCTACTAAAACTAATTATAATTCAATTTCAACATAATACCTCCAATATTATAAAAACCCAAACTTAACTCCCAAAACAACTAAATTCATTCCAAAACAACTATATTAATCTCCAACAACATACTTTTACATTTTTACATTTTTCCTCAAAAAGTCAACGAAAGTCAACTATCCATCTCAACACATTTCAACTCCATAAATCAAGTGTTATCGGCTTCCCGATACCACCAATCTAAGCAGGTAAAAATTCTATACCATTTTAAATCCCAAAACTCAAGTCAATCCAAATCACAAAAGTCAACATCTCAAAACATCAATGCTCATCCAAAATCTAACTTCAACTCAAAGACAACTAATTTAAGGCCTAGAATGGTTTATAGCGATAAATTCCAAAATCAAAAATTCAACAAAAAAGTCAACTCAGCGAAACTCACGAAATACTCAAAAGATCGACCTTTTACCTTGAATAGAAGAGGATGATGAGGAGAAACTCTTCAAAAATTTGAGGTCCAAAGCTGCGAAATGGAAGAAATCGGAAAAAAAAATTTAAGGGGGTTGCTCGCGTGAAGAAGAAGAAGGAAAGGCTGATCCTTTTTCTTTTGGGCCTTGTTGGGTTGTGTGGTTAATGGGTTGGCCCAATAGTTTTATGTGGTGAAACGATCGTTTTAATTCAATCGATACTTCTCGTTTTAACTTATCTCGACAACGACTTCGAACATTAACATTCTACACTCAAATTATATTACAAACTAATATCATTACCATCCGACTACAACTTTAAAATTACCAATACCGAAATGTACTGCCAATCGGCCGATTAGATTTGTAATGAAAAACTATTCAACTTGAAATTTTTGATTTCTCCTCGAAATACTCCGCGAGCAACTAATACTATTCTGACAATATTAGTGCAGACGTTATTATAGCATTAGTAGTAAGCCGCTCAAAAAGAAACAAAGGACTAGAAGAACATGAATGCATGATTCATACAATTCTGTGTTCCCTCATTTGGCTCATTTCTGTTTCTTTTCTGATGTTTTACTTATTCTTGGATTGTTACCTTTCGACTCTTATCTATGTGATGTGCTACATTCTTAGACTAAATTACATGTTGGTTTTGTATGGCGATGATGATATTTTTAGTATGCCTCATGAACGAATTGATCGGCATGTTTCTTGACATGACAATTACATAGTTGTTGCAGCCATGGCGTGTCGGACTTTTCATTGATGAAAACCCTTATTCTAAGCCTAACCTAGTTTATTTTCAAGTTTGGAACTGTAATAACTTTAGTATTTCCATGTTTTGGCTTTTGGATTGTAATATCTGTTGGAAATATGAGATAATCAATCTCATAAAATGCCCGTTGAACAATTTAGATTGATCAACCGATTTAAACATTCAAAACTATAAGTTCAATATATATTAATTGTTATACAATTAATATTTAGGATTCTTGGTATCAACATTAGGGGTTATGATGGCTTACTAGAGATTAAGCTCTTAATCATACAGCTAGATGATAATCGGTTATTATCTAATATATTGCTATTGTTGATCCGTCCTAAGAGGTCACACACAAACAGTAATCCGAACTATTAATAAATAGTATTATAACTTTCCGGGTCTAAAGTGAAACATGAAGGAAACATTCGGGATGAAAAATCGAATCCCGGGGAATGGGAAGTCGGCTAGGGCGGTTTTGGGAATGGAGAATGTTCTAGAACATTGTTTTGGGAGTAGATGAGAATATAGTTTTGGATGAGAATAAAAAAGAGTTTTATTCTCCTAAAAACTCTCATTCGGTTGGAGATAGATGAGGAGGAGAATAAGGAGGAGATATTTTCTCCTTCAAACTCTTAAAAGAAGAGATTTTATGTCCTTGAAATTCTTATATGTGTGCCTATAAATAGAGAGCAACCTCCTCATAATTCATTGCTCATGATGTTGCTCAAGAAGTAAAATTCTTTCCTCTCCACCCTCTATTATTCTCGCCCGCTCACTTGGAAGATAGTACTTTCTCTTCCACTTAATGTTTGTTTATTTTTACTCGTTCTAGTAAAACATACACGGAGAAGTTAGACAATTCTTGGTGTGGATACTCTTAGAATACTCACTTTGGGTATATGAGGCTCATCCGTTTTCATTTGCCATTATATTATTCAAAGATGATTTATTATTTTGTATAATCCGTATGCGGGATTAAGTATCCGATTACTTTAGAACTAGTTAGATATGAATATAGAAACAACAACGGTGGCATCGAGAACTCGGAGTTGCGTGATTGCAATTACGTAAAGAATATGTGAGCGTTTTTAGCAATACGTAACC
>JADFUC010001045.1:0-73806 GCA_019722365.1 Lithospermum erythrorhizon
AAGATCTCAATTCCTAATACACAAAGGACGCTCCTAAGATCTTACTTCAAATTTTTTTTTGATAGAAAGGTCTTGGTTTCATGCAATAATTGTATATCATTATCGCAAGCAATATGCGTCATCAACATATAAGACCAAAGAAAATATGCTTACCCCACTAAACTTATGGTATATACAATTCACCAAAGATTCACTCAAAACCAAAAGAGATGATTACTTCATCAAACTTGGAAATACCATTGACGAGGAAGCTCGCTTGAGTCCATGATGCCTTTAGTTTGCATACCACTTTCTTTGAATCACCGATACAAAGTTTCTTCGTCATAAATTGTCTCATCAATGTTACCATTGAACGCTAGCTTTACATCCATCCGATGTAACTCATGGGTCAAAATAGCCACCAAAGCCATTATTATCCCGAAAGAGTCTTTCGACGTAAACCGGGAGAAGTCTCTTTATAATCAATGCCTTCCGCTTCACAGTAAACTTTGGTAAACAAGTGCGAGTTTTTATATCTCGCTATATTACCGCGGCGAATCCTTTTTAGTTGTAAATATCCACAACCAATAGGCTCGTACCTTCGTGTAATACAACGAGATCCCATACACCATTGTCTTTCATGACTTAATCTCCCTTATTCATGGCATCAATCCACTTTGAGTTAGACTTTGTGATGGCTCTCAAGTGGTGAAGTTGATCGATCATCTTCCCAGAATTCAATACCATCCTCATGTTCCTAAAGAAATATAATATAATCAATGAATCACATTCTCTCAGTGGATCTCCCACGACATTCGCTCAGATACTTGAGTTTGTTCTTCTCGAATGACATGCGTAACATGTCGATCTCTGATGGAACATTTTCGATTTCGGCCTGGCTGTCGATCATTTCATGAACAATTCCAACAACTGTATCTTGATCATTGTTGTCAACAATGGATGGAAGGGGAACTAAATCCTCTTGAAAGACGAAATCCCTAATATCTCTCCCCCCAAACTCAAAGATTCAAAGAACTTGCATTTCTGCCTCAAAAATTGATCTAGTGAAGGATCATAAAATTAGACCCTTCGATCGCTCGTAGTATCCAACAAAGTAGCTACTAACCGCTTTTTGAGTCCAGCTTTCATTTGGCTTATAAGGCCTTGTCACCGACATCCCCAAATGCGTAGTTGTCTTATACTTTGTTGCTTACCATCCATAATTTATGGGTGGGTTTAGTAAATAGCTTTTAGTAGGAACCTCCGATGAAGATATAAGTTTCAGCTTTAAGCGCCTCCCTGTGCAAAGTAGCGTGGACTAATCATACCCTCACCATGTCTTTAATGTTCTATTACGCCTCACTACCCCATTCAGGAGATCCCGTACGGGGCGTATCGAGGTACGATTCCACATTCCTCTAGAATTCGCAAATGGCCCCGGATCGCCGTTTCACCGATCCGTCATATCTACCATAGTATTCCTCCACCACGGTCAGATCTAACGGCCTTAATTATTTTGCTAAGTTGGTTTTCCACCTCAAATTTTGAAAGCTTGAACACATCCAAAGGATTGTAGACTTTTCATGAATGAGATAAAGATAGCCATATCGAGAAAAATCATCTATGAACGTTATAATGTTGACCATTTTGTTGGTGTAGAAAATGGTCCACATATGTCCTATGAATAAGTTCTAAGACACCCATAGTTCGATTGGATTCAAATCTCCTTGTGTTTGTCTGCTCTAATACATTCAAGGCTGCAACTAAAATCAAGGATCAAGAATTCTATTTGACACAAGCCTTTCAATTCTTTGTTTAGATATATGCCCTAAACGTTTGTGCCATAATGTAGCAGAATTCGCTTTGTACCTCTTAAACTTGTATGCAAGATTTCATTATATAATAAATACAAGGAAATATGTATTGTCATGCAGCATGTTAAATCAGCACTAATATCTCGAATTTAAAGATAGAGTAAACTAATTATTTCTAAATGAAGGCATTAATGTATTTGTCCAATATAGAAATAGAAACCAAATTGCCTAAAAGACGGTACAAACGAAAGTATCTTTTCAAATCCAAATAAGAATCATTTTAGTAACACCTAAATGTTCCTATTGCTTCAACCTTAATCGACCACATCACCCGCTTTATCACTTGGATGTCAACACCAGTAACCCCTCATAGACACTTATACGAGTAGTAGCAACTGCATCTACCCACCAAGTATGGTTCAGGGTACCGAAGCTAAATTAACCTCATAACAAATAAACCAGATGCTGCATTTTCTTTTGCACGCCAAAATGGTGATATTTGCACACCCTTCTTTACGTGTCCAGCAGCCTTACAAAAGTAACAACTAACACTTTCAGGCTTATTGTGTTGTTGTTTCTTTTGTGCTGGAGCACTTGCAGCTTCCTTATCAATTTTTCTTTTGTTTTGCTTGCCTTTAAATGCACTTACCAAATGAGCACTTTCAGTCTTCTCTTGCTTAAGTATTTCCTCTTCTTGCACACAATGAGATATGAGCTCGTTAAGAGACCATTTCTCCTTTTGACAGTTGTAGCTAACCTTAAACTGACTAAATTGTGCAGAGAGGATCAAAACTAAAACGCACCAAAGAAGTCATCGATTGTGCCCAACTTAAGTGCTCTTTTAGTTTCAAGCATGGTGACATCTCCAATATGTTCCCCTTATGTTCCTTTGTACCTTTATAGCCTTAGAGAAATTAAATTCAACAAAGTTGAACTTATTTCTACCTTATCAAGCTTTTAACAAAACGTTGCCCACCTTTGCTCAAGGAACTCTGCCGGCCTCACCGGCACGTAACCCCTAAATGATTTCGAATTCCACCTCTACGATCATTAGACACATACGATTAGAACTATCCCACTTCCTCAAAGTCCCCGCTTTTGATCAACGGCACTTTCAAATTGCAAGAGAATCGTTTATCCGCCTTAAAGTTGTGCGCCGCATCCATACAACAAGACAATACTAACATTTTCTTCCAGCCTCCCAGTTGGTCCCATTTAAGAATTTGGATACTGACATCACAGATATAAATGTAAGTTGTAAGATAACGTAAATATAATAAGCCTTTCACATTAAATTTATATGATGAGAATATACAATCAAATTCAATAAAAGGCGAATCCTATGACAAAGATACTCTAGTACTCTATTAATTTTTAGTCTTGACGTAAAATTAAATTTGTAAGTGGTACTCTTGATGTAGTAATCAAATATTAACAATATCCTGCCAGTATTAAGTCTTTGGACCGACTTACATTCATATGGAAAAATTTATAATTGCTACATATTTATTACCGTGTGGCGCTTAAAATCCGCCAAATTAATAATCCTCATTTGGGTTGATTAGTAACGCATGGAATTCAAACACACAAACCGCCTTAATACGAGAATTAATTCATCTACACAAAGAGGTTACTTGGCAACTTATTGTTTCAACAAATTAATTCCAATATTAATAATAATTGCCAAGAATTAAATATGATTATTAAATCTATTTGTCTCATATTTATTTTGGCTCACATAATGTTAATTACGCAAGTAAAATAAACATGAAAAAAAAAATTCACTATAATCATAATAACATACAATATCAAATATATATAAATATATAAGCCAATAAAATAAATCATAATTTGTATGTAATTCAAGTAGTTTTAAACAAAACGAATAATAATAACCCATAAGTATGTATCGAACACATTATGAATAAGTTCAAGTAAAACGCATCAAATTTATGAGATTAATAGGCCACCGCGTGGAACGAATGAATCAATATCGACAACCGCTCAGACTAAACTTCCATATTGGAAATCATCATCAGATGCATTTCATCGAACACTTCAAGCGTATTATCTATTTTCCTAATAATCCTACCTTCGGCTTATTAATATGAGATCAGATCTATACAATTCTTAAATAATGGACCTATGACTCTGAAATTGGCGCTAAGTTTTGATATACTTCGTTCTTAGCTTAAAGAAGAACAAGTTGATCAACTAATTCAATACGGCGTGGCTCGATACCAATTGTTAAATTTAATTTATGTCCAATACTTCATACTGGGACACTGATAAAAACATAATACGAGAAGCTGCATCTTTGTTCCATCGGGATCAAGAACCGTGAGATTGATATTCCAATTCTATATGGGTTCCTCTCGTATTCTTTCAAAGAATGGATGTAAAAGTTAATGTGAAACCATATAAATCGCACTTAACCCTAGCACCTATATATAGGAAAATATGTGGTTTCTATGATTATTACCCATCATCTAATAGTCATAACCGGGTTTCTACACATATTAACCCATACTTACTCATAATACCTAATGTGCTCCCCAATAAACTTAAATATAATAAATCAATCACTTTTACGGGCTAACTCTTAAGATACCTTATACACATACTATAATACATGTTACCACACGATTATTCTAACAGCTAGTATAAGCTAAGCCAATTCTATATAAATGCATATTGAATCCATGCAGTTTCATACATTTTAAACACTTCTTTGAATACTATTTGAACTACTAAAGATATGGAACTTTTCTTCAATCTCCCAGCTCTCTACCTCTTTCTATTATTCATTGTTCTCTTTGCCAAACAATGGAAAAAATCCAGGGCATTTCCTACTCCTCCAGGTCCCTGGAGGCTCCCAATTATAGGCAGCTTGCACCACTTAACAGGCCCCCTCCCTCATCAAACAATAACAAAACTTAGCAAAAAATATGGTCCAATCATGTACTTGAGGTTAGGTGAAGTCCCTTATGTGATTATATCATCAGCTAAATTGGCCAAGGAAGTCCTGATAACTCATGATCCGGCCTTTGCTGCAAGGCCGGATCGACTAGTCATGCGGGTTATTACTTATAACTGCACGGATATCGCCTTCGGGCCATATGGCGATTACTGGAGGCAAATGCGCAAAATTTGCTCTGTGCAATTTCTCAGCACGAAGATGGCGAGATCGTTCAGCCACGTTAGGCAATCCGAGGTAGCTAAACTCGTTGAAATTATTCGATCAGCTAATGGAGAGCCTATTAATCTGACTGAAAACATTGGCTTGTTAATAAGTTCAATAATTTTCAGAGCATCTTTTGGTAAAACATATAAAGAGCAAGCAAGGCTTTTAACTACTTTGGCTGAAGTGGTATCCATTGCAGGAGGATTCGATATAGCAGATTGTTATCCTTCAGTAAAGCTACTACATAACATCTATGGTACAAAGACTAAAATTGACAAATTGCAGCTTGAAGTCGACTCGATTTTGGATCGAATAATTGATGATCGTAAGAAGAGCAGAATAGCTTTGGGTGGGGCTGATAAATCTCTTGATGAAAACTTGGTAGATGTTCTTTTGAATGAGAAGGACAATAACAAAACTGTATTCCCAATCACTAATGAAAACATCAAGGCCATCATTTATGTGAGTATTAATCATTCTACCACTAAAATTAATTCATTTATTCATCCATATAAAATATTTAAATTACTTATGTATCATTGAATCATTGCGATGTTTTCTTAGGACACATTTAGCAATCATCAATTTTCTTTGCCTATAGCAAAACAAAATTATAGTACAGACTAACCTATCATGGGATGGGTGCACCCCAAGACACATTTTGGTCACCCAAAACATCCTTTGCATAAAAATATGCCCTTGCACCGAGATCCTGTGTCCAAACTTTGTTATTAAGTCTAAAGCTTCGAATTCTTAAACCATATCTTGATTAATATATTGATTTTTGAAAACCCTATATAGCATTTTATGTTCCCATCCTTCAGAAGCTCAATAAAAAGGTACCCTAAAAACATATACTATGGGTTACGAAATTACTTTAATAAATCAAGAAAATAATTTAAAAACAGTTCATAATCTTTAGGGTGCAAGGTGTGTATACATGTTTATAGTAGAGATATTATTATATTTGTTGATCTTATTGTATTAAATATATTATTGTAAATTGGTATATTATGATTTGGTGTAATAATTATAGTAAGTATATTATACGTATAGGTTATATTATCTAGATCGATAAAGATTGTATAATTAATTTGTATCTTTGTAGAAATGATAGATTAAGCTATCATTATTAAATAAGCCAAATAATAACATGGAGCCACACAATAATAATCTTCTCATATTCTCCCTCTCTCCTCATATTCTATCAGTTTAGTTACTAATAACATGAAGTTCCGTGCAGGATATGTTTGCAGCTGGAACAGACAACACATCGTCAGCAGTACAATGGGCACTATCAGAACTTATATTACACCCTGAGATCATGAAAAAGGTGCAAACAGAGATAAGAGAATCAACAAAAGGGAAGAAAAATGTCGATGAAGCCGATATACCAAATATGAAATATCTTCGAATGGTGATTAAAGAAACCATGAGACTACACCCTCTAGTTTCATACTTAATTCCCAGGCAATGCATTGAGCAACGCCAAGTTGGCGGTTATCTGATACCACTAAATACTCGTGTTTCGATTAATTACTGGTCCATTGGAAGGGATCCTGAGTACTGGGAGGATCCATTGATTTTTAAGCCCGAAAGATTTGAAGATAATGGTATAAATTTTAATGGGGGTAATCTTCAATATGCTCCTTTTGGTGCTGGAAAAAGAAGTTGTCCTGGATTGGCTTTTGGTATGTCTAGTCTTGAGCTTACTTTAGCTCAACTTCTTTATCAGTTCAATTGGAAGCTCCCTCAAGAAATGAAATTGGAAGATTTTGATATGACTGAAGCTTCAGCAACATTGACTCTACCAAGGAAGACTGAACTTTTCTTGGTGGCTACCCCCTATTATAATAATTGAAGTGATCAGATTGAAGTCCAATTTCGAACCTTATTTTAATGCTTGTTTAGACAATACTATAATAAAATAAAGAAGTTGAGACTCTCTTTGAAGTTAAGTTTTCCATGCTTTCAAGTCGCAGAAAAATGTAACTTTGAATGAATACCGTTTTGAATACTCATACTAGGGTTGACAAAATAAAGCAAATAGGAGCAGAGCAGAAAATAACAGAAATTTTTGGGCAGGTCGGGCAGAGGCAGATTTAGGTTCGTGAAAGAATCGGTAATTTAAGGTTCATGGCTGAACGAACCGATTTCTAAATTTTGTGTAGATTTTTTCAATTTTTTATTTGGAGCTAGCGGCGGAGCTTGTCAGCTGGCTTTTCGTCCAGATTTCCGTCAGCGCTTCGTAATGACTTTTTCATCGCTGACTTGAATTTATGGCAAAATTAGTCCGGCGTTAATTTTCGTTAAACTCCGTTGGCGCGTGCGTCAGCGTGACTACGTTTGAGATTAATTTAGTCATTTATATCGTAAAATGTAACGGCTCGGTAAGCAATATAAATGTTCTGCTTGGCGTTTAAATTCGAGCATAGAAGATCTTATTTCGGCCAATTTGGGTTCCAAGATTGAGGATGGAAAACTGCCATTTCCTTTCTCAAATATAATAAATTTGCATGTTTTTAAATTTTAAAAATTGATATGTATATGAAATGTGATTATGGAAATCCATAAAGTACATAAATTACAAAGTGATTATGGAAAATGTTTCTTGGGATAGAGGACTGTTGTTGTCCCAAATAAAGGGAGTTCTTTCATTTAATGCTTGGAATTTTGTTGTCTTGTGATAAGAACTCGCTTTTCAGTACATAATAATTTGCTATTGATCTCTTCGGCTAATCTTTGCTTGACGGCCCTCTTGGTGAGTGCCTTGAAGGGACTACGGAATCAACCCAGGGAAAAAACAAGAAATGAGGTATCGAGCCGGTTGGATCTTCATTGTGTATGAATAAATTTGATTAGTAAAATCTTGATCGGTGGCGTAGTGGTGACCACGAGGTATGGGTTTGAAATTATAATTACAAGCCTATTGATGCTTGACAAAGGAATATTCACATTCAAAGTAAAATAGATTGAAATTGGCGAATTGTTGGAGGCCGTAATCAAAGCTGAATAAAATCATTTGTTATTGCAATCTTGATGGATAACGCCATTTTATTACGACGCTTGCTGCACCAAATTGGCTTTAAGTAAATTCAATTTGTAACTTGGTTATACTAGAGGCAAGAGGATCTTAAAATTTCTGGGTATAAGAAATAAATACGAACTTCCGTCTATTTGAGTGCATCTTGATTGTTCGATGAAATGCCTAAGAGAACATTCGCTATGTTGGTTGAGGCGCGGTATACATTTTACGATATGAAATGACTAAAATTAACCCCAAGCGTAGTCACGTGGCGGAGCGCGTGCCATGAATGTGGAGTTTAGCGGAAGAGTACTTGCCCGGGACGTTAATTTTGCCATAAATTTGAGAAGTTGGGTGATGGAAAAAGTCGTTATGAAAGTTAGATGATGGAATAGGTCGCGGATGAAAGTTGGGTGATAATACCATTTATTTAAGTAAACTTATTTATTATCCTTTTCAAGATCTTGTAGTATTTGCATATGTACGTTTTAAAAAGGAATTTGGGATTTAAGCTTTGTTAAAATTTGGTATAATGAAATAAAATATATATAAATCTTTCTAAAACTAATACTATAGGAATACAAAGATATGTAAAAATAGTGGTATTATGTATTGAATGTGTGGTGCATAATTAATACTTAAAAAGGAGTTCGTGAAATTACAAGGGTTAAATCTAGTTTAAGGACTTAATTTTGAGTTCAAGGCGATATCTTAAAAAAATGTCTGGCAAAATTTAGCGAGAAACCGGAGCAGACGATCTGATTGGAACGTCGGAACCCGAGCCGATTCGTTCGACCTTTGAAGAACCGATGAAATAAGTTTGATTCTAATTTTGGCCAATAGAACCGAACCGAATCGAGCAGTTGGAACCCCTACTCATACAAACTTTAATTCTGCTTGAGGCTGAGAAGCTAGTACAGGATGGATCGTATATAAAAAAGAAAAATTGAGATTTTAAATGGGATAGGCCAAATAATGTAAATTTATAAAATTTTAATGGTGTGTTACATTTTCAAAAATATTAAAATAAAATTAACATTTAAAATCGGGCTGAGACTACTTTGGCCCTCAAAGAGCTCCGCCCCATTTTACATATATTTGAGATGTAAAATCAACTTACTAGAGTAAGTTCTTTTTTTCTCTAACAATAGAAGTTATAAATTACATACGATATCGAGGCATTGAAATTAGAATTCTAAAAGCCCAGCAAATGGGAGGCAAGTGCAAAGAAAGAAGCAAGCTTTGTATTATAACGAGAGTGCCTTTGCGTGAACCCTTTGTTTTTCGCTGGATCATTGCACCGATGTCTGTGGATCTTTGGAAAGGCTGAAGAAACTCTGAAAGTCTAAGCGTAATAGGTGCCAGGAAGTATTATGTATAATAGCGCCCGAAGTACGCTACATGAACCACCGTCTTACTTTGGATAATGCTGTAGAGAGGCCCACGTAGCGTAGGAATTCCACGAAGTGAAATGCTTGGAAAAGGCTGGCGAGAGGCAGGCGCAGAAAGTCACGTAATTGGGTCATGGCCGAGGAAGTATGTATAATAGCATGAGAAGTCTCATAGTAGGTGCAGCGAGGAAGTATGTATAATATCTTTCATCATCGAAGCCGAACACAGAAGCATACGGATAGAGGTTTCGGTCGTCTTAGTAATTTGATAGGCCGGGGTAACTTACTAGAGTAAGTTAGGTATCGCGGAACAGGAACAATTACGGCTTATTAATGATATGGTTAATTAGTTTTTATTAATCTTCATATGTTCCCAATTTTAATGTAAAAAAAAGTGATGCAACGTGCAAAAGTGGTAAAACGGGGCGTGCGTTGCGTATGGTATTTTTGTTGCTTGATTTATTTGGTATATTATAAATCTCTCGCTTATAAAAGTGTGAGTTGTGTTTCTTCCATTTTCACACTACTAATTGATATATTACGCCTATTATAATAACCTATTGATGGAAAAACATGTTTCTAAAATTTTTTAAAAGGATTTCTATAATAATTGATAGTAATAAGTCTAAATTTTCTTTTAAAGATATAACAGTCGAAACGTAGTTACTCTTTCTTTATAATATGTGCGAATTTTTACGGCTTTTCATGCATTATGCGTCTTGAGTATCGTATGTTCATTGCTCAGCGTCTTGGTCTAGATTATATACGAAATAATCGGCATCGAGGCAAGCGGATAAAGTGTTTGATATAATCACTGCATTTGAGTTTTTTAATTTTATCACAACAATAATTAAATTTTATTTTAATCTGATGAATTAGTCTACTCGTACTAAATTTTTTGTATGATAATTATTCAATAATAAATTGAAAAAAATTAATACAAAAATATTTTGTAATCTAGGAAAATATTTAAATTATAAATTATTCAAAATTCAATTATAAATTAGACCAAAACATAATTTAATACAAAAATTTAATACAAAATTCAATTATTCAATTATAATTTAAAAGAATATTTTGGAGAAAAACATAAATTCGACCAAAAATGAACTTAATCTAGGAGAAACTAATTTGGTTTAATCAATATTTCAATTTTATTAAATTTATATTTTTCTTCCAAAATATTATCTAAATTAGCAATTTTAACCCAAAATTTACCTAAATTTTCTTTCATTGTTAGCATTTAATGGAATAGTTAATTTAGGAATTTATTTCGCATCTGCTTGATACACATTTACGTGGATCATTTGCCCGTCGATATTCTTGTGAGAATCAATACGGCTGACTGATGCTGTCTGCATTTCGACAACAACCTTAGCAAATAGCCGAACAACAGATCAGACGAATTAAACGATAATTCCCATAGCCGTTGCCCTTGTTATCATAATTAATAATTGACTTTTGTGAATTACTTGTTCACATCATGGATGGTGTCAGATACAGCTTTTCAGCACCACTAAAGCTATATATACATCTCCTCAATTAGTAATTGTGTCATAAAGAATTAAAGAAGATATATACTCCGTAATATAGTACTAATAAGATTTATTTGACGACGAGGATGGAAATGATGGCGCCTATGAATAGTTGCCCTGGTAAGATTTTAGAGTACTAGTAACTCTTAAATTGATTCGAACGAATTAATGAAGATTTTATGCATCTCTAATAATGACATTTATATACACTTTCAATGAAATGCATTGGAATAGTAAAACAAATCAATTGTAATCGAAATGCTAGAGATCTAGTGATCAAATTAAATGCGTAGGAGTCACATATGTTATTCACGGCCGTTCCTATTATCATATTGTTTCGTAGTGGTGCATTTTGGTAATTCTTATATAAATGTTTCAAAAGACTTAAAAACATTATTGTTAAGCAGAATACTTGTACAATATATTGATTTATAAACAAATAAATAAATATAGATTTGCATAGTTAGGTGTAAAAAAAGAGAGAAAATCATTTGTTAGAAGGGGAAGTCACACACGAGGCCGAAGTGTAATAAGCTATTTGACCTCAATATACAGAGCATGATTAGTTAAAACTATGATGATATAAGATGGCATTAAATTACATGTGAAGGTAAGAAATCTTGGCCAGAACTTATGGGAATAGATGGAGTGAAAGCAGGCACAACGATCGAGAAGGAAAACAAGAATGTAACAGCAGTGATTGTTATTGAAGGAACTCCTGTGCCAAGTGATTTTCGTTGTGACAGGGTTTGGGTCTGGGTCAATAAACAATGGCTTGTTTCTATGGTCCCTATACTTGGTTGACAAAAGCTTCATGCTCATTGCAAGATTGTTGGCAAAGCAAGGAAAATAAACCAATTATAATTGAAGTTATCCTAGAATCTATTGGTATCTATTGTAATAATACCCAGCATTTTCGTTTCAAGTAATGTAATAAATTAACTCGACATCCATTATATATACTATGTATTTTTTTATAAATAATTTTACCTCGCAAAATCCTTGTGAGCATCCAGTAAATATTATCTTTTTCGATTAATCGTATTATTGGAGCTTTGATTATTACTTCCTGCATCTCAATATAAGTGGGTTGGTTTTTAAACAAACTAATTAACTAGCTTTTAAATAATAATTCATCCACATAATTTTAAGCTTTAATAAAAAACATATACTATTAACCAAACATATATGCCAAAAATTCAAAAGTTGCATTCTGCTCAGAACAAAGCATCAGAATGGAAAACTCTGGGCATCATTTATGCTTCTTTATTTGATTATAATATGTAAGAAAGAGATGGAATAGAAGAAAACCAGATGTTGAGATGACCATTAATCTGGGCATTTCAAGGATAATAGGGGGTAACAACCAGAAGTTCAAGAATTCTTTGGTAGTGTCAAAGCTGCAGAAGCTTCAGTCATATCAAAATCTTCCAATTTCATTCCATGAGGGAGCTTCCAGTTGAAATGATATAGAAGCTGAGCTAATGCAAGCTCAAGACTAGATAAACCAAATGACATTCCAGGACAAATTCTTTTACCAGCGCCAAATGGAGCGTATTGGAAATTACCTCCATTGAAATCGATATCATTTTCTTCGAATCTCTCGGGCTTAAATGCCAACGGATCCTCCCAGTATTCAGGATCCCTTCCAATTGACCAGAAATTGACCGAAACTCGAGTTCCAACCGGTATCAGATACCCGCCAACCTTTCGTTCCTCGATACATTGTCTTGGCAATAAATATGCAGCTAGAGGATGGAGTCTAATGGTTTCTTTTATCACCATTCGGAGATATTTCATCTCTGGAATATCAGCTTCGTCCACGGTTTTCTTCCCTTTTGCCGCATTTCTTATCTCTGTTTGCACCTTCTTCATGATTTCAGGATGTAAGAGTAGTTCTGATAGTGCCCATTGAATCGCTGCTGCAGTGTTGTCTGTTCCTGCTGCAAACATGTTCTGTACCAAATTTCATTGTTTAAAGAAGCTGTCTGTGGGTTGAAGCGCATCCATGATCGCTCGCAGTAAATCACGAGGCGAAGAGGCTTGGTAGTGTGGCCGGTTTAGCTGACTTTTTATAAAAGTGTGATTTGTGTTTAACCCCAAAACTTTTAGCATTGTAGTACTTATATTATAATTAATATATAATTTTCTATTGGTAGAAAAATATGTTTAAAATTTTTAAAAATATACACAACAACTCAATAATTAATAAGTCCTAAATTTTTTAAAAATTATGCTGGTCAAGCATGGTTGGAGTTATCTGTCTTATAATATGTTAGTTTGCGTGTATGATAATTCTGTATGTTCGTTATCAACATCTTGTCCTGATTATATAAAATAATCATCAGCATCTTTCTTAAACCCGGATAAAAGTGTTTGATATAATCACATTGATCTGATAGATTAGTCTCTTCATCTTAAAAAATTTGTATGATAATTTATTGAATTATAAATTGAAAAATAATTTTCTAATTAAAAATTATGTACTATTAAAGAATATATATCTAAATTATTATGTGATATTTTGTATTACATTTCAACAATTGAAATAAAAAAGTGTCAAGTTAAATGTTAAATTCAAATATTTTTATTTATGTAGTATAATATTTGGTGAAAATGATCAAATAATAATATTTTCAATGTAATTTAATATTGACATTAAATTTTATTTAAATCAAAACTTTGTTTAAAGAATAAAGACATAAAAGTTTGTCAATTTGAGCTTACTTAAATCGGCGTGGCGTCGTTAGTATGGAGGTAATAGATTTGAATATTTTATTACGAGAATTTAACTTTCTTATTATAATATATATATATATATATATAACATATTAGTTTTTATCTTAAATAAAAATATCTTTATCTATAAACTATAGATCTGATAATAAATTAGAGTGGAATTCAATATATAAAAATTAAAAAAATCAATGTTCTTATTTAATACTCCTAGTCCCAATTTACATGATTATGTACCAAAATTTTATTTTTTCCTTTTGTGATCGTATAGTAATTGATGCAATTTTATCTTGATTTTTTAAAGCGTCGCTTTACAATAAAGTCTTTTATTTTTCATGAGTAGTTGAAGTATTTTGTGATAAAGTACATTTTTTAGGATATAATATTAGTAATATTAATCAATCCCTTAACAAGTACTTTTTACTTCATGATTAAGTAAATTGGGATATAGGGAGTATTGATTAGTATTACTCCGATCAACCTTTTTGTTTCGTTTTAGCGAATTTGCATATAGGTTAATGAAAAGAAAAAATAGTCCAAATGCATTGAAAATGTAAAATGGCAATCGATTGAAATAATATTATTATTGGTTGGTTGTTTTTAAAGAAAAAATAGTAGAAAAATACATTGAAAATGTAAAAAGTGCATTTATTATCTTTAAGCTTGATATTGTTAAAACAATTTTCTAGTTAAACGACAAAAAAATAGAGAAGTAGTAAACTAAATAAATTAATATATTGTCATAATATATATATATATATATATATATATATATATATATATATATATATATATATATATATATATATAAAGTTTTTCACTATATGAAATATAATTCATCGATGTTATGGTCCAAAAAATATGCATGAATATGTATATTATAAGTATCTAGCAAGCTTTATTGATGAGCTTATTTCCGATATACGGAAATGGGTACCCTCGCTTATTTTATTTGAATAGTTCTTTTGTGATTTTTTATATTAAAATTGTTATTTATGTCAAAATTTTAAAAGTTTTCATATCAAGTAATATTAATCACATATATACTATTGAAGTTTAACTTTTTATTAAAAAATTATTGTACAAGATATAGTTTTTAAAAGAGGTATGTCATCTTTATTCCATTGATTTTCAATATAATTCATTTGGGTATTTAACGTGCGGCAGACGTCTTATCTTGGTTAGCCTCTTTGGTTGTTTGCATGAAATTTAAAATTGAGAGAGTTTAAAATAAAAAAGTATTGATATTATTTAGTTTCGTCTGCGAAATATTATTGAGTGTCATCCAATTAAAATATGTTAAAATGAGACAGAATAAAATTGAATAGTAGAAGCTATGAATAATTTATCTTATTAATCAATTAAGTGATGTTTTCTAACAATAAATAAAATAACATAAGATACATTTTTATTCAAAGAGAAAAATTGATATTTTCTAACGATAAAATAAGATACATGTGTGCGTTATTAAACCTTGAAATGAAGAAGCGTGTGGTAACAAAACTTTAAATCTATTATTAAATTATATTATTAAAGTATAAGGGCATATAACTATGAACAAAATGAATTATAATATAAATCAAAAAGTTTAATTTATAAATTTACATAAATAGTTAATTATTTTATTTATTATACCGAGTTTAAATGTTTGAGCATAAAAATCACATGTGCAATGCTGCGTACATTTTACTAGTAGTAAGAAAAATGGTAGTCGTGAAACCGTTCTATAGAACATCATTTCCTTAAAATTATGAAATTATCAAAGTGAAATATCATATCACGCATTAAAAAGCTTACGTTGTCCACAAAAATTAAATTTGTCGTAGTCAAATGTCAAATACTCCTCCTTCTTTATTTTTTGTTTTTATATGAAAGTTGATACTTGTCCTTAGCATCGTCAAATGCTTTATTAGATTAATTAGTCTATCTTCACTTGTCGATTCATTCTTCGTCGGCCTCTTTTTCCTCTTTTGGTGTATCCTTACTTCTCCCCCTTCTATATTAGTTTGAGTTTTACTTTATGTGAATTAATTTTCATGTTTTAGTTCTTTTGCTAGGTTTCGTTTTCTCTTGAATTAAAGTATGTCTTGTTATCGTTACATTTTTAGCAAGCTTAGATTCTTGTTAATATTGTATTATATTATAAGATAAATTTGAACTAATATTTTCTATAAGGTAAATTTAATAACATCGTCGTTTATGTTATATTGTATTATATAATATTAACACATGCTATACAATTAATAGAATAAATTTTAAAGTTAAAATATATGGTAGAAGAAACAATTAATAAAGTTTCATAATTATAACAAAAACTAAAGTTGGTAACATTAACAAGTAGTATACTAACTATTCATAAATTAGTATACTAACTATTCATTTGTTAGTTAAGATATATCGAAAAATGGCAATAAAGAAAGAAGAACATAATATTAAGTATGACAACGAGGGAGGCGAATTAGGTTATAAGCGGAGTATACCCAATTTTCAAATTTATAAAATTCTTATTGCTGCAAGTTCAATTACCCCGGTTAACCTCTTTTACCAATTTGTGTGTGATCACGTAGTATCTGAAGTCGATCAAATAGTCTACGCAAAATATAATCATGCAATAGATAAACAAATACATATTTGATTTATTGTGACAAATATTTAACGGCTGAGCATATGCAATTATTACCTAAATACGTTTAGTCAATTTAATGATTCTCTATAAAGTTATACAATAATTCTCGATCAAACATATAATCAATTAACACGTTTATAAAACATATCAATATATAACAATAAGGTAAAGAGTTGAAGGATAGAGAAATGCAAACTTGACACGGTGTTACGAGCAGCCAGCCTGTTGATCGACCCTCTTTTCAACTGAGTTTGGAAATGTAACTGCCTTATGATATATGGAATTGACCACTCGTGGCATCTGAGCAAGCAACTCAGTATATATTGTCAGTAACCTGACTAGACAACTAGCTACTCTACAGGCAACCCTTGAGAACCCACGCCAAGCGACCTCGGAGAAACCCGGGCATTGAATCTACTTGACAGGCTTGACCTTACAGTACCCCATTAGAGCGATTGTAATCTCGCTAATAAATCTGATGATTCAACTTCAACTAAGAGGCCCAGCACGAACCTTGTGCTATTTTCAGATCTACCTTGACCTTGAACTTGACATACAAGTATCCGCTAGAAGCGATTAGCAATCTTGCTAATCGACCCATATGATCGGTGTTCCAAGTAAGAAAAGCTGAAATCGAGTATTTTGATTTCTACTATAATTATGCCCGTTGCGACAATTGTTGTAACAATGCATTTACTAGTCTTAGTTAAAATGAGATTCACGAAACAAGTGTTCAATAATAAACGATTATAAATTACTAAAATGGGCTTCGCGATAATAATATCGAGAGTTATCTTGGGATTTAGATAAAATGCATGTCGATATAATAATCATAGCGATTGATTATATTATTATACGGCTAATATTATCTGAGCCAGAAGGTCACACATCTGATAGCGTTGAGTTATATTCCATGTGGAATTAAATCGAGATTGTTAAATTAGGGAGTTGATTGAAATCGAGATACCCAATCGAGTTTTTTACATTGATAAAGTAAAATACAAATTTTACAAAATCGAATCAAATTAAATTCTATTTCAATTGACGGTTTTAACGAGAGAAGTTATTAGTAATAACTTGTTAAATTCTTTTCGTTTAGTAATAAGTTGGATTAACGGCTTACTTGAGTTGGCTATTTATTAAGCGAGTCACGCTATTAGGCGAAACTAAAAGGACTATATGAAAGATGAAATGAATAACCTAAGTTTTTCATTTTCATCTTCTTCCCAAAGAAGAAAGCCGCCGCCCTGTCTCCCTCTCACAGCATTTTTTGAGTCAAGTTTTTTGACTCGTTTTGTTCAGCTCCGTGCTCGTAAGATTACAACGAGAATCGATCGTGACATTAGGCCGCTCTTGGTGTGGACTAGCTGGGAGGCATTTATATTTTCGATGCTACGTTGCTAGGAATTCAAAGGAGGCTTCATTGAAAGATTAAGTTAAGTGATTTTTATTTGTGATGTAAGTGCTGGATTTCATACATGTAATAATATATGTATTCTATTATGAATGGTTATATGCATTTATTCGTCTTGGTTGTTTATTTTTATTATGAACAAATAGCATAATTTTCAACAAAAATGCCTCTTAGTAGACAGTAGCTAACCTTTTCATTCGAAGAAAATTTTGCGCTTGAACAAAATAATCCTCAATGGATTAGATAAAGAGTATTTCGATTTTAACTTTATATAGATCCTTAATGAGTACATGAAGTTGAAGATTGTTTGAATCTCGCTTGTTGTGTAGATATAAACTTGATGAAACTTGTTTTCTTGAGCAATTCAACAAAGACCTTAGATGCTCCTTCTTTTCACAATCTATATATATAAAAGTTAGCGCCAATTCACAGTCGAAAGTCTAGAGGATAATCAAAATTGAAGCTTATTACAGGAGATGTTGATATTGAAATAAGAGATTTCTTGCTTAGAAATGTCCCCAACAAATATAAGAAAGGCTTGGGATGGCGTTTGGGATGAAATGGTTTGAGTGGGGTTTTTATGGTGTACAATTGGAGCTCAAGCGGTCATATTCGATAGCCATCGAGTGCTCCGTCGAGGAAGCCAGGGGCCTTGATGGGAGCCACCGATGAACTTCTTGAGAAAGTTTAATCACCTTCGTCGAGACCGTCGTTAAATTATGCTCCATCGTGACCGTATGCCGCATGATAAGACCAACAAAAAATAATTTTCGCTTCGTTATAACTCCGATTTTGGCGATTCAAAATGAGTTGAAGCTCTTTAAACACTTTAATAAGCATGATATCAAATCCCACTTGTTTTATAAACATTGAGATTTTCAAAGCATTTTATTTTGACAAAATATTTTTAAAAACTTTGAAGCGGTTAACAACTTTTTGACATGAGATGATTTGAAAATATCTCTGTATAAAACTGAGTGAGATTGTCAAGAGACTTTAAACTATTATTTGAAGCTAAGAGCTTAAATCCATAGTACCCATTAAAAGCTCGACATCCTTAACAACTACCGAATCTGCTTTTCTTTGAATTCATTTGGCTATATTCGTTAACAGAATATATGCTTTCTCAATGTCAATGGTCTTTTGCTTTCCTAAATAGGTATATCACTTTTGAAGTCGTCCGCAAACATCTTTTTCTAACATGACTACATAAAATACTTGTGTCAACGCGTGTTAGATAGTAATCGTGTTTAGTAGTCGTCGAAACAAAGAGTGCGGACAGCGTAGTCAACGCATAGACTAACAGATCATCAAATTAATCATACGTTAATAGATAGAACATAAACTTAATAATTGAATTAGTAGCATTATATTACATTTATCTATATTATAATTTCTTATGGTAAGGATTTTGATATGAAATCATTCTAATTTTTTTATCCGATTAGTTATCTTTTGCGGAAAGTTAATTAGTAGTCACTTATATTTATAGCTTTATATTTGCTTAGGTAGCTAATATATCTCATTTAATTTACTCGTGTCTTTAATTTTTATGGATTTTGCTCTGATTTTACTCATGAGCATTAGTAGGAAAATCGATTAAAAGTAACCAAAAAAAAAAAAAAAAAGTGGTTGAATATACTTACCACTTTATTATCCTTTTCGTTTATTTACAAGTTGGACTAGATTTCAATGTGGTTTTGCGTGGTAGTTTGGTTTAGAATTTGTCTTGTTTTATCAATATTATAATTACACGTATACTTGAAGTTCATGTAATGCAATTTTTTTTATTATAGATTAAAGGCGGTACAAAATAAAACCTCACATGGGGAAAATTCCTCATTGTATAGGTTTTATCTAATCGAAAGAAGGATCGTATTCAAACTATAAGTTCCTAAGCATTCTTAGCGATTTGTGAGATGTCTTTGCTTGTTTTGACTTGATTTGGTCTTGATGGAAGCTTGGTATGAGCTCGGCTTGATTTGGCGCGACTTGAGGCTTGATTTAACTTGATTTGATTTGGATAGGTCTTTCTATTATGAGGCTGGATATGTGTCTTTAATCTTGATGAACTTTCCAGAACGTAGTCTGAACTTGGATATGGTGAGGCCAGGGAAGCACTTAGTAGAGCTTGTTCCACGTGTTGGCGATATATACTTAATCTTGGGTCTTGGACTTGATATCCGTGTATTTCAAACTGATGAACTTCTGTGGTGGGACTTGACAGCCTGCGGGACTTAAGGGATATGACCCGGGTGGACTATGTATTTGGATAAGTTCTTTGCTGGTGGGACTTAATGAAGTTTGGTCTCATTTGAGTTTGATTTGAGCTTTAGCGAAAAAGCATCGACTTCCTAGTTTATACTCTGTGACCTTAGTAGCGTGTTCTTTGTCGAGTAATGAGAGTGGAACTTGATTTTAAGTTTTTGAGCGGCGTCGGTCCCAGCTTATACTATAATATCATAACAAGCTTTGTTGTTGTAGTGATGATCAGGTATGAAGGTGGAGCGTTCTGACACTTGTTGATGATCTTGATCAACTAGACAAAAGAACCTTAAGTTGTTTCCTTTTTGATATCCAACGCATAGGAATTTGACGTTCGTTATATTACGTATATCCGGAACTTGATGAATCAAACAAAGATTTGCTCAGTGTTCATTCAATATTTTTCAATAATCGGCTCTTTGGCTTATTCTAAATATTCGAAGAGGTTCTTGAAAAATCTCGTCGATTCTCATAGATTTTAGCCCGAATTGAAGAATTTTATGCAGCAATCTTTGATTTAGGCGCTATTTGGTACACGAAGGTGTTCTCCGACCACGAGTGGTGTTTCTTTAGCGTTTAAAAGATTGACTTAAATTTCGGATATCGTTCTCTGTATTTTCAGTGTTTTTTATTAATATTTTTGGTTGTCGATATTGTGTATATTAAAAAAATATAAAGGGGTATTTATAGGCTTAAGGGCTTTGAATCTTTCCTTACGATTAGTTGGTTTATTTTCGGTGGATATGATGTAACCATTGAATTTTGGCGAGATGCGAGCCAGTCGAATATTTAAATTACTTTGCCTCCAAGAAATAATATGGGGCATCGCTTTTATGTAAAGAAGATTTCATAATTAACTTTATAGGTCAAATATATTTTATGTTGACCGTGGACTTGAGTCTTTATTTTGAACGGCGTTAACTTTTATGAAGTCTCCGTTTGAGCTGCGACTTCGAGAACTTCAATTTTTAGGTCATATGGCGGATTTTAATTGAATAACATTGGGGATTTTAACCCCACGAACCCTAAATTTAGCAAGAACATTAGTCCGGGGCTATTTTCTCGAAAATTCTTGTTTTACGAGGGTTTGGCATTAAATTTAGGGGTTCGATCGAGAACACAGCAATGTGGCATTCTTTAGTGGCTCAATTTAATTAATTTGATTAATTCATTTTAATTATTTTAATAGATTTTTCACGCTATGCATAGATTGCCTACGCCGAATCGGGCCTTATCGTAGTAGATTAATAGAGTTAGAGCATAGGCGTGTCCGTTGTTTCGACACGTGTTGGTATTCGAGGTTTTACTTCGGTAGCGTCTTGCTCCGCCCGATAAGCGGCACAACCTTTTTGTTTGAGTTATGGATGAAAAACAGTTGTGTGTTGGACTTTACTTTCGATGGAAATTTAATATCCATCCACGGTCACAGTTAGCAACTGCTCCCTGCATGAGAGAGTCCGGAGTTGTGATTAACCGTGTTTGAATTGCTACAATTGCATTTAAGATTAGCTAGCGGTCATGAGGTAAGTAAATCCGTGTCATTTAAGGACTTTGAGATGATTCTTGTGATTCGTATGATCATGATCACAGTCGATCTAGAATGAACTAAGCGTATGGGATGGTTGACTTCTTTAGGATTTGTTGTGACATATTTTGCATGTGATTTAATGCCGACTCGTGTTGGGATCTATTTAATTCTCAATTCTTTAGAATTAAACTATTTGGATTTAATGTTAGTATGAATTTATTACATGTTAAGACGATTAATACATGATCAGTAGAGGATTTAATAGGAGTGTTATTTGGGATTTAACATTGACATGGTATTAAATATGAACCCATTTAATTCTCCATTTATTAGAATTAAATTATTTAACTGTATTAACGTAGATTTATTACATTTTAAGACCATTTAATTCTGATCCTTGAGAGAATTTAATATATTCGTGGTTTAGCATTGACATGAACATTACGTACGAGACTCCGTTGGTTCTCGATCCGTCGAGGATTTATCGAGAATTGAATTTTCAAGAAATTTAGTACTCTAGATTTATCGCATTTATATTGATCGAATCAATGTAGATTTAACGGAATCGATATTAGCAGTTACTAACATGACTTTATTACGTATTTGCATATTTAAGATAATTAATCTTAATCTTTCGTGGATTTTAGAATATTATCTTAATTTTAGAATTTAATCATTAATTAAATCCTATTTTTATTTATTTTTTCTACATTTTTTAGGACTAATTTTGGTCCCCATTTTAGTTCTAGCAGAAATATTCGGGATAATATTTTTTCATGTGAAAACTTTTAATCGTCACCCTTGTGTATATGAGATTTTCGAGCATAGCCTAGAGTGGGCTAGTTCATTGCATTTTATTTAGATTAGCAACATAAAGTGTCTCTTGTCCCATGAGACATTAACCCTAAGGCATTTGGGATAAGAGTCGTAGGTCTTTATATAAGCACAAGATGAGAAAAGAATTGATCGTTATCATAAACTCTTAGCCACTGTCTGTGAATCTGAGGTAGGTGAGGGTCTTCCTCTTTTTTATCTTCTTGTTTTCTTATAATTTGACATTGTATGATCATATAATCGCCACTAATATCTCCTTTTATTTTTTTGAAGCTTTCGGTTGACCTTTGTCTTAAAGTTTTCATCTTTTGTGAAGAACTTTGAAGAGTTTTGCATAAAGTAAGTATCTTTATACTTCTTTTGTACTTTTGAGACTTGAATGTATTTTGATAGCTCTTAACATATCTTTGATGTTTATTTGATTATTCCTATACTTAGACTTTATGTATCTAGCATAAAAATTAAAACTTTAGTATTTTGATAATCATGTAATTACATAATGACTTTAGGATTAAATAATAACTTTAAAATAAGCCTTGTTGTACATGCTTGTATTTACTTTGATGCTTTTAACCTTTTAAAAATCAAATCGTATGTAAAATAGTAAACTATCTTTTAATTTTTTTGTTTGGATTGCGTCAAAAATATGGCGGGTTCTTAATAAGCTGTCCATGCTCGTTTAGAACTTCTTTATCTTTTTGTGAAACACCACACACGCTAGAAAGATAGCGGATAGGCGGTCGTTTTGACATATAGTGACAGCCTTAACTGGATTCTATGACTCGAGTTATGGGCACTGAGAGTTATACGGATTCCCGTTTTTCACTGTTTTAGGAGGCGAGCTTGAGGAATTTGACTCTCACTTGTTGAACTGGAGTTAGGGTGAAATTTGTCTTCGAGTTAGTCCGGTAGTCTAGTTTACGCCCCATAAATTTGCAGAATTTTGGTACATTTAGGAAGGTGGATTCGACCTCCCAGAGCACGAGTGTGTTGATTTTTAGCATGTTACCTTATCTTCTGCAATTTTGAATTTTGCATTCCGTAGGTAAGGTTGAGCTTTGCATGCGATATGAACCTTTAGGAGCTTTATTTGATGCGTTCTCTTCTCTTTATTCTTTGCTTTACTTGCTTTGTGAACTTGGCTAGTGTCATGGTTGCTCGAACACGTGTTCTTTGTCGGTATCACGTACTCTGTTCACACTTGGGTAAATAGGTTGGATATCTTGGTAGCGTATGGCCCAGGCTTAGGTATATATATATTGATGTACTTTACCGAGGTTTTGATGGTATTTATTTAGTAGAAGGACGTCTTTTACTTTGTATTGATCCAGCTTTACTCTTGAGATAAACTTTTATTTGTTTTCGATCCTGCGCAGGTTTGTGACTCTATGCCGCTTTCTTTGCTTTTGATTTGATAGTGAGTAACTTGTGAGTTGGGAGATGCTTATTCTTATTTCTCTCGTTACTCTTTACGATGTTGACAACTTTCCTCGTGGAAGAGGGGATATCTTGACTCCTTTGGAGCTTCATAGTCTTTAGGGTTCGCTTATCATTCTTTTGAAGTGTGGGATGTATCGCATTCACTTCTTAGCTTGATTTACCTTGGATTTAGCGGTAGCACCATTGCTTCGTCTCATAGGAGTCTAGGTTTTCTTATGTGATGCTCGTTACCTCTTGGTTTGCGTCCTGCTTGATTAGCTTTAGCGTGATGGGCTTTCGGAGACAAAGGATTTTTATAAGTTATGGTGACTGGGCGTTCAGTACACTACGTACCGCGGATTGCTCATGAGGATCCAGAGTCAACGTAGTTTATTTTGATGGATAGTTAAGACTCATATCAGAGTTTGTTAGGTATTTATGCTCTTATCTATGGCTATGAGGCACCCCATGCTCTGCTTTACCGAGGGGGCTGTTGGGCACTTTAATAACAACACCATTTGTTAGACAACATGCTCTTACCGAGTTGTTAAGCCTTTATGCTCTTACTAGAGGCGTACCGCTAGGTGATGACCATTTATGGGTTCCACTTCTTTCGCTCCGCCTTTATGAGTTCGGTACTAGCATATTCTCTTGGTATGTTGGGTTATTGATTTCAACCAAGGGCCAGAAAGCGTAAATGCAATGAGTAAAATATCGTTTCCCGTTCTCTGGCTTGATACTTGGTCCCCAGTATAAATGTGTGGAGAGACTTGGAGTATCTTCTTTGTTAGTATAGAAGGACGCCGTTTCGATCCACCATTATTCGCCCAACATGAATCGCATGGATAGATAAATGATGTGCTATCGCCAGTGTTATGCATGGCATTAAATGGAATTCAGCTTGGGTATATGTTTGGTGCTCCCACAGAGGCATCGCGGTTGCTTTTGACTTTATCTTTACCGCCGTGTCTTGTGCTTTTCCATATTATTTGCATTTCTCAGCTGTCATGAGCTTAGCTTGAGCAGTCCCCGAGATATAAAGGGCTTTATGTGGTGTTCACTGTATGCAGTCGGGTTACTGTCAAGGCCTTCTTGGCGTGGTCACAAATCTTGAGATTGCGGGCTCCACCTCCCGAAAAGCTTGCGGGCAACTCACGAGGGTTCTTTGTTGGTGCGTGGTTGTGCGATGCAATTTGAACTAATCAATCTTGCTTTCAGAGACTGGCCGAGCAGTCTTGAGATGGTTAGCGTGATTTGCTAATTTAGTAGGTTGTGCGTCCCACATGGCTCTTGAAGCACGTTGGATCTGTAGATATGACTTCGACCATCTTTAGAGGCTCGTAGTCGAGCGTCGTCTCGAACTTTTCTGAGCGCGTTAAGACGGCGATATGTTCTTGGTAGCCTTAGCGGCTTAGAAGTCGGAATAACCATGTCCACGACTTTGGAGGGTAGACATAGTGGTTATGATGCGGCGGCCTTAAGCGACTTAGTAGTCGGGGCGGTCTATTTACTCTACGGATATTTATGCGTTGAAAATCGAGAGGCCTTGGCGGTTGCGTGCTTGGTAGAAGGATCCTCAAATTTCATGAGAGGTTGTATTTAGCTGAACTGAAACAGCTTTATAGGAATCTTGTGCGTCGAGCATATCGAATACCTCGAAACTATTGGGACTGATGCTCCACTTGATCTTATATTTTGTTCAGTGCACATTATTTAGTCATTTGGTTCATGCTTTGCTGGATTTTGGGGGACAACATGAATGTTATTTACAGGTTATGGTTGTGCTTGATGCGTGTCGAAATTTCTGCCACAGGGATCGTTCTTTGGGGATAAACCCAGCCTTGATTCGAGGATACGATACTTTATCCTCGTATTAAGGAGGATTGACGGTTTATCCTCGTACTCGAGGAGGTTGGATGATTCGTCCTCTCATCCGGGAGGTGAGCAGTTTATACTCGACAGTGGGGTTGATAGTTTAAGCTCGTATCAAGGCGCATGGTGAGCAGTTTATCCTCGTCTTTCGGGGAGAACTTTTAGGCGGTTATCCTCGTATTCGTAGCGTTCTTGAGTACTTTTGGAGTATTTGAGCGTCGGGTTTCGACAGCGCGTGCATCTCGCCGCTATTCGATAGTACAACTGTCGATCTTGATGTCTCGACCCATCGACTTCTTTCGCTTGAAGATAGGATGTAGTTGACTTACATATTTAAATCCCGATCTTCGAGGCGGATAGTCATTCATGGCGTCACGCTTCGTAGGTATACTTGTATGTTGGGTCTTGATGCTTTGGTTTTGCTTTTTTGTCGGCGTCTTTGACTACAGGATTACATGAGAACTTTCTTTTAATAGTTAAATCGAAACATTCTAGGAATAGAATCGAAAGGAGTAACCACCTGCTTTGCGTCTGCTTTGAGTGTGAGCGTTCTTTCTTTCCCAGTCGGGAGCCCACCCTCGACCTTCTTATTTGAAGGTGAATTTCATTTTAGAAGTCACGTCGTAGCTAACTAGCTACTCCCCAGTTTGGAAGTCTCCTTTAGGCACCAACGATGTATTTAGCCGGTAAGGGTTGCGGGGAGTTGAGAAGTGCGTACCATTTTGCTTGGCCGATCTTGTTTCTCGTATCCACGAGCCACTTGTTGCCGGTACTCGAAAAGAGTTTTTAGGAAGTATTCTTGGCGGGGATGTATTCTGAGTCCCCGAAGCATGCCGTGGATCTTTAGCGTCTTTGATGGTGATGACTTTGAGAATGCACGCTTTGCAACTTTAGCTTCGTACTTACTCCGTAGATTGATGAAATCTCACTGCGTATTCTTAACTCGCTTTCTTTGGTACCGATTAGCTGTCATCTTAGCTGTCCTCTTTTAATACTAGAGCGATTGAGAAACTTCGCCTTCGATTGAGCCAATATGCATGGAGGCGATGCTCAGTCGGTATGCAGTCGAAGAGTGTTCCGCTTTGAGTAGTGTGAGCAAGACCGTTTGACCATTTAAATCGCCCAGGTCAGCATTGTTTCATGTCACCAGCAAAGTGGGCTATATGTTATTTGTGGTTCCACTGTTCAGGTGAATTATTGGAACTTAGGTATATGAATGTGCCTCCCGGTCTTCATGACTTTATTTCCCACAGCTATATACTCTTATTTGATGCTACTAGAATCATTCCATCCTAGGGGAATGATGGAGTTTTCTCTTGTGTTCCTGGATTGATACATGTGATGAACACCGAAACTTTATGTGGGATAGATGGAGGCGTTCCATCTTCCATTTTAAATTTGAAGGTGCCTCTAACTAACACAGTGAGCCCATTACTCTTGTCTGCTCTTTCTTGATCGTGATCTTTCGATGTCATGATAAATTAAATGCTGATGTTATATCTTTTCTGACGTGTTTTCTACCCCGTCCACTGTTAAGGGTACCCGTCACATTCTTTCGGAAAGTAATACCGGTCATCTTGATGGTCTTGGAAGCTAAGGCAGGTGAATGAATCCCGAGTAGTCTACAGTAGGTGTACCGGGTGTAAGAACTACGATTCGCATCGATTCTCGGCTTCGTCACGCGAAGTCCTCGATTATGTTGCGAAGGTCACCGGTGGCGTCAGGCGTTTGGAAACCTTTCTCTTTATTATGACTAGTTCGCTTTGAGCTCAGGCGATATGTTAGCAGGCTTGGTAGGGTCATTGAGGCGTCTCACAGCCAGTCCCAGTATTTGACGGACTGTCTTATTGTAACCCCTTCTCCTTTTAGGATTTTCTAGAACTTGGAGAGGAGTTGAGATAAACCTCTTGGATACATCTCGAAGTCAGTAGTGACGAATGGTAGTTAATGATCCATTACCCTGATGTAATACTAAGAAGAATTTTTATTGTTTATCAAAGGGTTACAAGAATTGCTTATTTGTGGGAAAAATTCCTGTGATATCAGGAGTTATTAAATCGAAGGCGATGGGGCGACCAGGCTATAAATTCCTAGGCGCTTATTAACGATTTGTGATAATAATAACGCCTGGCGGCTTGATTTGGTGTGATAGGATCTTGGTATGAGCTCGGCAGTTTGGTGCGACTTGAGCTTGATTTAGCAGTTTGATTTGGATATGTGTGTTGGTCTGATGGACTCGAGACTTGATGCAGGTTGGATATAGTCGAGTCGGAGGCACTTAACGTATTTAAAGTGTTAGTGTATGAACTGGTCTTGGAGTGCTTGGAGAGCGATCTCGTGCAATGCAGGCTTGATGAACTTAGTCTGGCGTTGTAGTGTGGGGCTTGGTTTAATGCGCGTGGGGCCGCTTTGCCGGCGGGATTTAAGGGATATGACCCCAAGTAGGACATATGTAGATGAAACTCTTGCGCCACAGTGGGGCTTAGTGAGATTTGGTCTTGTTGGGATTTGATTTGAGCTTTGAAGAAGCGTCGACACAGCTTATGCTCTGGCCGGCCTTCTGATGCGTTATTGTAGAGTAATGAGGGTGGGACTTGATTTAAGCTTTGAAGCGGCGTCGACTACAGCTTATACTCTGGGAGCCTTATGACTTGTTGTTGTGGTGATGATCGGTATGGAGGTGGAGCGTTCGGCACTTGTTGATAATCTTGGTAAATGAGCGAGAGGACTTAAGCGACTTGTTTCCTACGAAATCGGCTAGAGGAATTTGAATGTTAGAGTGTATTCTATATTTGGAACTTGATGAGTCAGGCACAGCAGGGAATTATTAGGTGTTCATTCAAGATTTTTGAATGATCGGGGAGCTATTTAGCTTATTTAGAATATTTGAAGCATTCTTGAGAAATCGTCATATTCTCATAGATTTTGCCCGGACTTGAAGAATTATTGTGTTTATCTGACAATTCTAGATTTATTTTGCTTATTTTAAGCTACTGAAGGTGTTTAAATGTAAGTGGTGTTTTGTTGAACTTTAAAAATTCAACTTAGATAAATTTCAAAGATCGTTCTCTAGTATTTTCTCGGGTGTTTTTACGTGTATTATTTTGGTTGTCAATGTTATGTATATTCAAAAATATAAAGGGGTATTTATAGGCTTCTAGGCTTTGAATACTTTCTTCTAATTGGTTGATTTATTTTCATGTGGATAATGATATTAACCGTTGAATTTTAATTCGAATCACAGGCTATTAGATATTTAAGAACCGCCGCCTCAGTAATAATATGGGCGCCTCTTTTATGTAAAAGAATGTGCGGAGAAGTTCTTTTTCTAGGCTGAAACACATTTGGATATTGACCAGAACTTCTTGCAGTATTTATTTTGAACTCCGTTCTTTCTGGGGTCTCCATTTTGAGACCCGCGACTTCAAGAACTTCAATTTTAGGCCATATGACCGATTTTAATTGAATAACATTGGGGAGTTTTAGCCTCGAACCCTAAATTTAGTGAACATTTAATTCGGGGCTATTTTCTCGAAAACACCGTTGTTCGAGCAGGGGTTTCACGCATTAAATTCACGGTTCGATCAAGAACCACAACCTCGTGGCATTTTTGGTGGCTGAATTTAATTAATTTGAATAATTCGATTTAATCATTTTAATTATTTTTAATAAATTTTCACAGTCTACAGTTCATTATTTAATATTCGAATTAGTTTAAATTTAAATAGTATTTGTTATTAGTAAAATTGGCCACGTTGTAACGGCCGCGCCGAGTAAATGCGCGCCGAAAGAGTAGAGTGGATTGCTCGAGGCGTATATCGGAGTCACAAAAATAACTGTTTGAAAATTAATAAACACGATAGTTTAATAAAGTGAAGTGATTGAAAGTTCAAAATGTTTCCATCACGAGTTTAACCATCGTGGCGTCGCTTTAATCCAAATCCAAATGCAGAGCTCATAACATTGAGTCAAAATATTCCTTAAAATAGTTTATAAATTTGACACACAGAACAAAATACAATGCAGTACACAAAAATAATTGGTAGAGAATAAGATGACTGAGAGATCACAGCCGCCCGATACATCACCAAAGTAAATCAACGATCACTCACGAACTCAATAGAACTACCGCATTCTTTGTCGATGCGGAGGTTGGAAGGGGTAAAATTTCGATGATAAGCTTTATCGCGTCAGAGATAGTGCTGTAACCAGATATAGGCGTAGCGATAAGAGTATATATATGTACAATAAAAGAACATACCAAATATCCATAGCATGTAATAATAGTAATCATCGTGACATATATACACTAGAGGACTCGACTTATGTTAATCGACATGTTATATTAAGAGATAGCATGTCACGTAATCAGCGAGCAAAACATCATAAATTCTCAAGCATAGCGATTATACCATAATAAAAAATATCTGCAGCTCGCGAAAATAAAGCGGTAGCGTTATCAGCATTTGGCTCAATGACATCATACCGATGTAATGTAAGGCAATCTTGGCCTTGATAAGCGTGTCAGAGCATTTATATAATGTCATTGCCCCACTTTCAGCGGTCGCCCGTATGTCTGATATAATATCATATCGTTTCGCCCCGCCCATTTCATATCATATCCTTTTCGGAAGGCTCGGCCATTCCTTGTCTGATATCATCGAAACACCCCATCTGAGGCGACCTCTACGTACGACTCCAGCGTACCCAGCATCTTAATATGGTGTGGCCTCTACATATGAAGCCGGCGTGACCCAGCCAGCCGTGTCGCGCCCAAGCATACCAACCATGACAAAAACGTAACGCGACTTCAGTGCTTGTCGCAAAATACAGCGACCCCAGATAAAGAATCATGCATGATCGCAATCTTATTAAGGCGCAATATATACATAATACAACGATCTCATATAAACATACTACCATAATATACCTGTCGTCCATCATACAACAACGTTCACAACTACCAAATTACACTATCATATAAATTCATAAAACAATTGTAGCAGTCCGTATCTCTTTATCAGTACTTCGCTCGAGCATAGATACTATTATCATGCAGTATTAAATCCAGCGTTCGACTAATGCCCATTGGCGAAATGTCGATCATGAGCACCGGCGTTCGAGTCTAAACAAAACACGAAAGTACGATTACTCTGAGCCGTTATAAATTCTCTTTTTTAACAATTTTAGTACTAATTAGCCTTTTAGATAAAATGTGCTAGTTAGCTTAAGCGATAAACTAAGCGAAGCTATATCGAACAACCCAGCGCGGCACGTTTATTTCTACGCGCCATTTCTAACACTTTAATTAATTTTAACCAATCGAAATATCAACTTTCCAACCAACTAAACCCGTTTCTAACAACCTTTAACCTCAGAAACCCGTTTACTAACCAAATTTAATAAAACTAATTCAGCATATATTCGTTCAACTTGTTTTATAAATCGCGATTAAAACCGGAAACAACTATAATAAAGGTCCGAGAACATACTTATACCATTAAAAATGTTTTTGAAAAAATTGACGAAGTCAACTTTCGAAAGTCAACACCTGACTACACAACATTTTCTATAAAAATCGGTTATTATCATACATATCATAATACAGGCAGATAATAATTATATGCCATATTAAACCTCAAAATCCAAAGTCAACCTAATTCCCCGAAAAGTCAACGTCCCCCAGCGTCAAAAGAAATACTACGTCAAATTTATGAACTTTAACTTCGAGAGCAACTAATTTAAGGCCTAAGAATCGTTTGTAGCAATATAAATCGAAATACAAAAAAAAGTCAACAAAGTCAACCCGTTCGAAACTCATGAAATACTCAAAAAGATTAGGTCCTTTTACTTTGAATCAGAAAGAGGATGATGAGGGAAACTCTCGAATTTTGAGGAGTAAAACTTCAATGAGATGGAGGAGAAATCGGAGAAAAGCCCCGAGGGGGAGGGAGGGGTTCGGTTGTAGAGAGGAGATGGGATTTTTTATTTTTTTTATTTGGTTGTTTGGTATGTGGGAAGGAAGAAGGGGAAAAAAGAGTTTATCTTGGTGAAAACTTTGATCATTTTAGTTTTAAGCGTGTCTACCGATTTAACTTATCTAGGCCGTTAAATTAGCATCGACATTTATAATCCATGAAATATAAAGTGGGTCCAATTTTACGTTAATTAAAATTAATAACTCATGCATTTAATTTATTAATTGATGAATCGTTACCGGTTATTTTAGTATTTAGCGATGTCGAATAGCCCGTCTCTAACAGGATGGTACTTGGCAACTCGGTAAGGTATGTCTTTGAGATAAGATTTTGTTTCAGATTTATAAGAAGATGCCGGTAGATATGATTTGGTTAATGGAAACTATTCTTGGTGGTTAATTTAGAAGATCTGGCGATATGCAAAATAAAGAAGGAAGAGGATTGATTGCGTTTATTGTATTAATAAGATGGAAGCTTTGTTTATGGTGTCTTTCGTAAACTTGTTTTATAATCTTATATAAAAGACCTTTAATGCGAGACCCGGAGGGTGTGTGTGGAAACAAAAGAGATTTATGTAGTGTATTTTGTGAGGCAAAAGCGAGGCTTTGAGGGATTTATTTTATGGTGAATGTGGAGTGCTCACATAAACTCCTTTTAGATTGTATAAGCATTGCTTGACAGTTCACGATAGTCTTTGCTTGTAGTGATCATTCACGTAGGTGGCCAGCATCTTAGGGATAGTAGTGTGTAGTGGAGGATAGGTGTATTGAAGTTAGGGGAGGCGGGCTCTGTCCAGGATAGGAGTAGAATATCGTAGAAGAATGAAGAGTATTGGCATAGAGTCTTTATTTGTAATTACCATCGTAGTGGAGATACTTCGTTGGACGGTGCCCCGAGACCTAGATGCGTATTTGCCTTTGAGCGAGTTACTTGAGAGATTGTGTGTTTTACTTTTGAGGCTACGTTTTAGTCAAGCCTTAGAGTTGATGACGGTTGTCTTGGCTGGCTGATTAACTGCAGTGGTAAATTACATTTTTTCTAATGGTATTGTGTATACATTATTTGCTATAGTAATCTGCCATGTTCATTCTCGATGTTACTCTGAGTACTGTTTGCTTGTCAAGTTCATATTTTAAAACTTATGTTTCATCAATTGCATAATTGTTCTATAAAGTACTTTCATGGCCTACAACATGTGATGGGTAAGATAAATTTTGGTGGCTCAATATACTATTGATATATTATTGAATTTTTAAACTCAAATATTTTTATATAAGTAATATAATATTTGAAGAAAAAATGTAAATAGCTAGTATTTTAATCTAATTTATTCTTAATATATTAATTGTGATTCAACCTCACTAAAAATAATGTGTTAATTTTAGATTAAATTTGATAAATTTTGAAGGATATGGAGGGAATATTGATAAAATCAAAACAGTAAATATTAACTACCTTGGTTTAGCCATATCTTGCTAGAATTGAGTTGGTAAGATAATTATGATAGATGTATGTAGTATGCAAATTTGATCATGTTGGTAAATTTTACTCGTAAGTAAACAAATAATAGGCTGAAATTGGCTGAAAAGTTTTCTGAAGCCAATTGCAGAGAATTGAGTAAATATATGTCTGTTAATTATATTCATGTTTTTACTTCACTGCAGTGGATGTCGAAATCAAGGGTATATGGGCGAGTGTCTCTAATTCTTCAGATGGAGATTTTGAGGATTTAGTTTTATGTTTTAGTATAACATGTGTACGTTAGTATAGTTCTATAATGAATCAACTTTTATATGTGGAATTCTATATTATTAAATTTGTCTAATATTTGTAATTTTTTAGTTAAATAAGTATTTATCAAAAATAAAATTACGTCCTTATAACCTGACTAAACAAAAATATTTTAGTAAGGACAATTAAGGCAAAACAAAAAAGAAAGAAATACATAAGCGAACTTGTACTTTTATATATATAACTAGTAATAAGGGGCGTGCGTTATGCGTGTTATTTTTATTCACAGTGATTTCATTGTTATAATTATAAAAGATAACATAAAATTGTGTAGCTTTGTTACATTTGATTTCATTATTACAATTATAAAAGGTATCATAAAATTGTAGTAAAAAACAAAATTATCGAATACATATACTTTTACATATTTTAAAGAGTATCAATTTTCTACCGTAAAATCGTCACCTCCTCTTACATCACTCATTTCGTGTCTCATAGCTATAAGATTGTATCACACGTATTATGAAGATCATAGGTGGATTATACTAAGCAACCGACCACGTGATGTCTGATATTATAAAGCGGGGAGGCAATGAGTGAGAATGCTTTCCTTGAGGACATAGAAGATCTTCGATCTGGTCACTGGCTATGAAATGTTAAGCGAAATATTCTCTACATATTTTAAATTTTATTATCTAAAAATTCAATCGTCATTCTTAAATGGGTAAAATTTCTCCATATTTTTGTCTTTTTATTTTTAATTAAAGTTGATATCTTGATGCGTCATCATCGTCGTCATATCGATATCAATTCATACATATTCGGTTCTTGTTGTTTACTATTTTTATTCTTTGTTGATTGACACATCTTTTTTTTTAGTGTGCGAGTCTATTTTTTTTTAATCTATAGTTATTCACTTATAACGATTTTAAATTAATAGTTTGTCTTAACTAAAAGAATATTAAGCAAGCAAATATTAATCTTTTGGTATTTTCTTTAATAATTTTATTGCATAAATTAAGAACTACTCACTCAGATTCTGAAGATTGTGGCTTTTGAGCTTTGATAAGTTATACATTTTAAGCTTTGACGCTTAAATATTTTTTTGTATAATATTTGATAAAAAATATATCAATGGAAAGAATTTGAAGTTTATTTTTCATTTATATAGTTTTTCGCCAGTATTATATAATCTGACAATATATACGATTAGCTAAATACAGCCCATTAAAAATCAATGAATAACAGAAGGAAGCGATATCTATCTATAGTTAAAAGCAAATAATATGAAATCATACATCATTGTTCTATTTCATCGATAATTAATTATGAACTCGCTCAAAGATAAATGTGGAGTTTAAGTTTTCGCTTAATGATGCTACGTTTGTCTAGTATCCAGTCTTATCAATTATGTCTTTCAATGTGAATTCTTTAGGCTTTTATACATTATGTACGGTATTTTGGGTATAATTGTTACTTATTTCTTGATAGTTTTGATTTGAGTAGTTCTCCTTTATTATTTTTCAATTCTTTATAACATTTATATTTATATAAGTAATATTCAATATATGGGTAAAACAAAAAGAAAAAATATAAGTTAATGTGATATCTAGTAAAAATTAAAATAATAAAACTATAATACTATCTGTATGTATATATATAACTAAGCAAAATAATGTGTTAATTTTATATCCAAACTTAATCTTGTTATATCAAACTTAATAATTTTATTAGTAGGGAGATCCTATAATTTCATACCATATATAACTTGTAATAGATAGAGTCCCACTACGTGGCAATTTTATTTTCTTGTAGAATCTATATTATAGGATTTGTATTTGTAGTCTTTTAGTTTAATTAAAATTTTATCAAAATACAATTATACCGCCGTTAAAAGGTATTTTAGTCCATTAATCGCGAAAAAAGGGGGAAGAAAACTTATCTGGCTCGATAACTTAGAATTTTAAGACAAGCTACATGATTATATATATATATATATATATATATATATATAAATATATATATATATATATATATATATATATATATATATAGATAGATAGATAGATAGATAGATAGATATACCGTTTAAATGGTACAATTTAAAAATTCAAAAAAAAATATAACAAAATTAATATATATATATATATATATATATATATATATATATATATATATATATATATATATATATATGAATAGATATACCATTTTAAAATGGTACAATTTAAAAAATTAAAAAAAAATATAACAAAATTATTCTATCCACCTAATTAGTATGTATACCAAAATTCGTTAAACAAATAGATATAGATTAACTAAAAGGTAAAAATGAGCTTATATAATTGACATTGATAATTTTATTTTACGGAAATGGTACATATTACATAAAATGTACCAAAAAACAAGAAAATTGATAATTTAAATTTTTTTATCATTAGTGAACAAAAAGCTTAATACACCGTTACTTTCTAAGAATAATATATTACCCATATTCCGTATTTTTTGTCGTTCTATCCATTTTCACATAGATTAAGGAAAGTAAAAATTAGTCAAAAAGTACATTAAAAATGTAAATTTATTATTATTTGATAATTTTATAAGAAAAAGTAGTCAAAATGTATATTGAAAATGTAGAAATATAATTTTCTATATTAAAATGATAATATTTTGAAAATAAAAATTTAGTCTAGAACAAAAAATAAAAAAAACGGAAGGAGTATGATGTAGTGGCCGTCGTCAATGTGGAATTAATGTGTAGTGAATTTGTTTGGTGAGAATTCCAAGCCATGTGATGTAAAGTGGCAATCTCATCACTACTAGAGACTCATGCATATGAAAAAAAATGATACATTGTTTAATACTTGAAGAAAGTTGTGGGGAGGAGAATATTCGTGAGGAGGGGGGTGTCACACCATTCTTGTTTGGTTGGAGTTTGAGTACCAGCCACATGTTGTGGGCGGCTTTGAAGAATTGTAGGAGGGGATGTGCGGCTTATTTGGCTAGTAGGCGAGAAAGAATGAAAAACAAAATTTAGGTTAGAATTTTTAGGTTCTCAGGATAGAATATGATAAAAAAAAAATATAATAATTTTTTCTTTAGTTTATCAATATTGATGACTTTGATCTATATTTATAGGTAGAATACAAGATATATAAGACACACATTCATTAATACAATCTCTATCAATCTAGATATGATATCACATATTTTAGGTAAGTAATAATATACTTATTACTATTAATAATATCAAATCATAATAATATCTCTAATTCAATAATATCAACCACATCTAATCATATTTCTAATATAAAGAAGTCATTTCTTATTATATTAGTTTACTTAATCTTTATATAATGATATGTCAAAGGTTGTGTAACAACGTTGCACCTAAATATACAAAAATCACAAGTTGTTATTGAATTGATTTATGCCCCCCTGCTAAGTCCTTTATTATTACGTAACCTGATAAAGAAATTGAAATTGGCTAGTTAAAGACTTAACTCCTTTCATGTCACTGAAATAATTTAGTTTAACTCTATCGTTGCTTAAAATTTAAACTCAAGTTCTCCGATCAATTACATACATCTCGCGATTTTCCTCTCAATGATAAATGCTAATACTTATAACGCTGCAAAAACCTTTAGTTTGATGATTTCAAACTTTTAAGTTATGGCCCTTTCACTTTATTAGGAAAAATAAGATCCATCACAACTGCCACAAAACATCTTCCACCCTATTGTGTTAGAATTAATTATCCAATGTCAATACACATCCTTGGGCTACAATTCATTTTCCACGTCATGAGAAAGCAATGTAAACTCTATAGTAAACCATTAGACTATTATAGCTGGACAAATTAGAAATATAAAAGTGTACTTTTATAATAAAACCAAATAAGAATAGTCCGACAGGTCAGGATATTTGCAAACCATGACAATTCAATTATTAGTATGGTGTGTCATTATGAAATAGACGAGATCATTATTGTAAATAATTCTCTTCTAAAACTAATCAAGCTCATTAGAAGCAATGATTAGTATATATTATTGGGATATCTTCTTAAAATATAATACAATTAGATGCTACAAAAAAATGAATTATATGTCAAATAATTCAACATATTAAAACCACTTATTACTTTTCCAAATTAATCTAAAAATCAAATTAATTGTTTCAAGTGATTAGTAAATCTCCCTGTTAGATTGAGATACTGCTAAAAGGAAAGGTCAAAATTTAATAAGCATGTAAGTTTAAATTGGACTAATCTATAAAAGAAAATTATAAATGTACATTTGAAGTGAATGAACGAGCTCGATGTGAGGCACGACGCCTAGAGATTCGACCTCGCCTTCGCTCATAGTTCAGTTGAATTACCAAAAATACAGATGTATCAATTCCAGAAAGAGGCTTCTACATGCTGATTTTAAGATCTTGTGCTCAATCTTTTCAGAATAATCATATTTTTTTACTACCCACTGGGAGGAAAGTTTGCTCTCCCCGCTTTTACGCTTTTAAACACATTTACTTTCTAAAACTAACTATTTTCGCTGTAAAGATATATATACTCAAATATCATCTAATTAGAGGAATTTTGCTCTACGCTTACGCTAAACACATTTATCTTCTAAAACTAAAGATTTGATTTTCAGAGTATATATATACTCAAACGCCAGATGATTCGAAAGACATAATACGAGCCTAACACGCCTTAAACACATTCACTTCCTAAAACTAAGATTTTTGTAGATATATATCTCGTAAAAATCAACAAACTTTATATATACTCATAAAAATCAAACTAGGGTTTTACTCAACCCAGTCAAACAAATCAAATTCACACAACAAGCTAAAATTAACACAAAAAAACAAACAAAAATCAACAATTAAACATAATTATGCAAAAATTAATATTATTGTGAAATCAATACTAATTTAAAGTCAAAATAATAATAATCTCCAATTTTTTATTGATTTTTCAATTTCAAAATCCTAAAAATCATATAATTTAATTTCTTTAAAGTATATTGTGAGCAACAATATACACAAATCGACATATGAATCCAGTTTTTCATAAATAAAAAATAATTTATTGCTATAAACATATAAAAATTGAATGTTTAAATATAGCAATATCATATTTTGGTTGAAAAAAAAAAATAAAAGAAACATATAAGAATTCCAGTCTTTATCAAAAATATTCTCGAGAATATACTTATTCACTTCGTGGCGTGAGCGGCGAGATTCAAGAGATTTATCGGAGGCGCTGGCCGTTGGCTCAGCGCCATACTTTGCGGATTTGCAGTGGAAATCTGGAGGGTCAGATGAAGTTTCACTACCAGGAAAATGAGCATGACATTCTTTATGGCGTTATTTTTAACGGAGACCTGCATTAGTGACATTCTTGCGGGCATTATTTTATTATTATATATAATAAATTAATTATTTGGTATCATTGCATAATTATTAGCGAGAAGAGCTTTTTGGGCGGTATGCCATGACATTTGTATGGCATTACGGTTATTATTATATTTAGTAAATTAATTATTTAATATTAAAGTGCGTGGACATTATTGCTTTCAAGAGCTTTTTAGCTGTAATGACATTCTTACTAAGATCGCTAAGTTATTATTATATATAATAAATTAGTTATTTAATATTAAGCTGTTGGACGCTAGCGCCGACGAAGTAATTTTTCGAGATATGACATTCTTATGACGTTATTATTATATTTAATAAATAAATTCCTTAATAGCTAATACAGGACATTATCGCTATAAATCATTTTTGATTAATTTTTATTTCATACTAATTAAGTGTGATTCATTAATTTATGTTTGGGAAATGTGTGATATTTTTTTGCCATACATTCTAAAATTTAATTGTATTAATATTAAGTCCATTTCTTTAATTAAGTGTATTTCTAGATGTGATATTTTGCCACATATGTTATAATTTAATTATGTAAATATTAAGCGCATTTTTCTTAATTGCTGTATCATTAATTTTAACATGCATAGCGTGACGCTTGGCGTCGGGTTGCTTTGAAGTCAAACCGCCACTTTTCTATGATGTTTTAGCCCGGTTAATTCCATTGTCATGACGCTACAAATGTCACACAATCATCATACTACTTTCACGCATACGTCTGCGGACGCTTTGATTTGCAGCCACCCCTGCAGCTATATTTTGATTTCTCTCGCTTTAAACGTCAGTGACAAGATTCAATACTCTTATATTTATGTGACGTTTTTTGGCATAACATTAGCCAAAATCTGTAGCTGTGTGTTTGGAGTATCGGGTGGTGATCGAGCATGGCGCTTGAAGCGCATTCGAGCCTTAAGACGCCATGTGATTGACGATGTAAGAAATTAATGGGCACGGAAGTGGATAAGTGTGTGTGGATAAGTGTGTTTAGTGTCCGTTAAAGACTAACATGCTAAAGATCATGTATTTTTAATTAGAACATTAACCACTCTATTCACAATTTACTCACATTTTGAAGGAAAAATTTATGGTACATTTACTTGTTTTAGAAAATTTCCTTATCTCATAATATGAAATTTGTAGCAAATACTTTATTAAAAATACATACATCGTTCAAACAAATTTAATATATATTTTGAACCATCATCTCGAACGGACTAGATCCGCTCCTGTGTCTATCTAGTCGTCTACCTCGTGTGCATGGAAATTAGAACACCATGTCTCCTCAGTCAAAAGTATTGTATTTGACTGGAGTGGGAAAAATGAATTAAATTTCAATTTTTGACAAAAAATCTTGTACTCTTTTCTCTGTAAGTCCATATAAAATCCATGCAGTTAGTACCATAAATTATTGAACACTTCTTTGAGTTCTAGTTATGGATTTCCAACTTCCCTTCAATCTCCCAGCTCTTTGCCTCTTTCTATCATTCCTTGTCCTCTTAGCCAAATTATGGAAAAAATCCAGGGCCTCTCCTACTCCTCCAGGCCCCTGGAGGCTTCCAATTATAGGCAGCATGCACCACTTAACAGGCCCCCTTCCTCATCAAACAGTCACAAAATTAGGCAAAAAATATGGTAAAATCATGTACTTAAAGTTAGGTGAAGTCCCTTGGGTGGTTATATCATCACCCATGTTGGCCATGCTCCTGATATCTCGAAGCGATCCGGCCTTTGCCAAGGCCGGATTTTAGCTTGCTGCGTGCTGCCATACAACAACGCGGACATGGTTTTCGGGCCATATGGCGATTACTGGAGGCAAATGCGCAAAATTTAAAATTTATGCAATTTAAGCGCAAAGATGGTGAAATCTTACAGCTATGTCAGGCAATCTGAAGTAGCCAAACTAATTGAAACGATTCATTTAGCTAAGGGAGAGCCTATTAACCTGACTGAACACAGTGGGTTGTTAATAAGTTCAATTATTTTCAGAGCATCTTTTGGTAGAACATATAAAGAGCAGGGGAGGCTGTTAACTACTTTGACGGAATTGTTATCGGTTGCTGGAGGATTTGATATAGCAGATTGTTATCCTTCAGTGAAGCTACTGCATACAATCTCTGGTACAAGGCCTAAAATTGACAAATTACAACGTGAAGTCGACTTGATTTTGGATCGTATTATTGATGATCGTAAGAAGAGCAGGGCAGCTTTGGGAGGGCCTGATAAATCTCTTGATGAGAACTTGGTAGATGTTCTTCTGACTGAGAAGGAAAATACCAACAATCTAGTCCCAATCACCAATGAAAACATTAAGGCCATAATTTATGTGAGTATTACTCAGTCTTCCAACAACTCTTCATACATAAGACGATTTATAATAATTATTTCATTAATCGAAATATACATATAAGTCATACAACTAAAGATATCTATTCATTCATAAGAAAAATAAAACACATGAATTAACGCGAATTGAATTCATAATCAAATAGAGATGGTAAAAAAATTCGAATTAATATGTGTCCCTAAAAACTGTTTGTTACTCATTCGTACCATAATTTAACTAGTAGATTGTTCGGTTTAAAATATTGATGATTGATTCTTTAAATTTTGAACTCAATTATTTATATATACTAAAACGTGACAGGCGCAAGGGCACGAAAGATTATATTTCAAATATTTAAATCGGTATATAATAAATTAAGAAATAACTATTTACTTAAATTTTATAAATTATACTTAATTTATATTATAATTCATTTTGTTTTTATAGTGGTATGATCTCATAATTTTTCAATAATATAATTTTCCTTAATAATAGATTCTCTGAAAGTTTGTTACTATACTACTCTTCATTTTCAAGATTTAATAAATAAAAGTTAATACAAATATTTAATTTTATTTATTTAAAGAAAATATCACTTTTCTCTTATAATAAAAAATACATTATTTTATTTATTCTTAAAAACATCACTCTCAATCGACAAGAGATAAATTATTCACGCTCTAATATTCAATTTTATTTTATGTATTTATTTTAACATATTTTAATTTCTGGCTATGCCCTGCCCTTACAAGTATACTAAAAACAATGAAATTTGGTACAGAACATGTTTGCAGCAGGAACAGACAACACTGCAGCAGCGATTCAATGGGCACTATCAGAACTACTCTTACATCCTGAAATCAAGGGAAGAAGGTAAAACAGAGATAAGAAATGCGGGCAAAAAGGGAAGAAAACCGTGGGACGAAGCTGATATTCCAGAGATGAAATATTCCGAATGGTGATAAAAGAAAACCATTAGACTCCATCCCTCTAGCTGCATATTTATTTGCCAAGACAATGTATCGAGGAACGCAAGGTTGGCGGGTATCTGATACCGGTTGGAACTCGAGTTTCGGTCAATTTCTGGTCAATTGGAAGGGATCCTGAATACTGGGAGGATCCGTTGGCATTTAAGCCCGAGAGATTCGAAGAAAATGATATCGATTTCAATGGAGGTAATTTCCAATACGCTCCATTTGGCGCTGGTAAAAGAATTTGTCCTGGAATGTCATTTGGTTTATCTAGTCTTGAGCTTGCATTAGCTCAGCTTCTATATCATTTCAACTGGAAGCTCCCTCATGGAATGAAATTGGAAGATTTTGATATGACTGAAGCTTCTGCAGCTTTGACACTACCAAAGAATTCTGAACTTCTATTGGTTGCTACCCCCTATTATCCTTGAAATGCCCAGATTAATGGTCATCTTCAACATCTGGTTTTCTTTCTTATTCCATCTTCTTTCTTTACATATTATAATCAAATAAAGAAGCATAAATGATGCTCCAGAGTTTTCCATTCTTGATGCTTTTGTTCTGAGCAGAATGCAACTTTTGAATTTTTGGCATATATGTTTGGTTAATAGTATATGTTTTTTATTAAAGCTTAAAATTATGTGGATGAATTATTATTTAAAAGCTAGTTAATTAGTTTGTTTAAAAACCAACCCACTTATATATCGGTATTTAAGAATAATCAAAGCTCAATACGCTAACGTAAAAAGATAATACGATTTCGCTCTCAGGCGATTATTATAGAAAATTATTTATTATTTAAAAAATATATATATATAATGTGATGTCGAGTTAATTTGCCACATTACTTGAAATCTAAAATGCTGGGTATTATTACAATAGATACCAATAGATTCTAGGATAACTCTAATTATAATTGGTTTATTTTCCGGTTTTGCCAACAATCTTAAATGAGCATGAAGCTTTTTGTCAACCAAGTATAGGACCATGTAGAAATGCTTCATTGTTTATGACTCCAGACCCAAAACCCTGTCAAGCAACGAAAATCACTTGGCACAGGAGTTCCTTCAATAACAATCACTGCTGTTACATTCTTGTTTTCCTTCTCGATCGTTGTGCCTGCTTTCACTCCATCTATTCCCATAAGTTCTGGCCAAGATTTCTTACCTTCACCTGTAATTTAATGCCATCTTATATCATCATAGTTTTAACTAATCATGCTCTGTGTATATTGAGGTCAAATAGTTTATTACACTTCGGCCTCGTGTGACACTCTTCTAACAAACGATTTTCTCTCTTTTTTACATCTAACTATGCAAATCTATATTTATTTATTTGTTTATAAATCAATATATTGTACGAGTATTCTGTTTAACAATAATGTTTTTAAGTCTTTTGAAACATTTATATAAGAATTACCAAAAACGCACTACTACCATACTTAAACAATACGATAATAAAGAATCCATTTAATAAATTATAGTGTGATTTTACGCATTTACTGATCACTAGATTCTAGCATTTCGACATAATTGATTTGTTTTACTATTCCAATGTGCATTTCATTGAAAGTGTATAAATGTCATTATTAGAGATGCATAAAATCTTCATTAATTCGTTCGGAATCCTCCAACTTTAAGAGTTACTAGTACTCTAAAAATCTTGCTCAGGGCAACTATTCATAGGGCGCCATCATTTCCATCCTCGTCGTCAAATAAATCTTATTAGTACTATATTACGGTGAGTATATATCTTCTTTAATTCTTTATGACACAATTACCACTGAGGTAGATGTATATATAGCCAGTGGTGCTGAAAAGCTGTAGCTGACACCATCCATGATGTGAACAAGTAATTCACAAAAGTCAATTATTAATTATGATAACAAGGGCAACGGCTATGGGAATTATCGTTTAATTCGTCTGATCTGTTGTTCGGCTAAATGCACGGAAGGGATCAAAAGAATTTGTAATGACTTGTGTAAGATAATGATGGTGGTACACTGGTACCTAGGCATAACACTCATAAATTATGTGCACTTCATTGACATACTGGTAAAAAAAGTACTCCCTTCATTTCATAATAAAATACATTTTAGAACTCCTAAACATACAAAAAATTATTATAATATTGAAATGTAACATCATTACTTATAAATTACTATTTCTATACAAGTGAACCAATATAAAATGTTGTTCGGAATTATCCAAGTACAAAAATAAATTTTAAATATTAATTTTTATATTGAAATTTTAGGAACACAAAAATTTAAATAAACTAACATCACGTTAATCTCTATTATAAAATTGAGGGAGTATATTATATTTGAACGCTCCTATTTTTTAAAGAAAGTAATAATAATTGTTTCTCGTAACCATCGACAAAAAAAACTTAAGTGTGTTTGCTAAGGTAGTTGTCGAAATGGTTCCAGCAATTGAGGGTTAGTTGTAGTTTGGTCTCCATTAGTTATAACGACGGGCAAATGGTCCATGTAAATGTGTATTGTGTGTGCAAATGGTCCCTAAATTAATTATTCCGTTAAATGTTAACAAAGAAAGAAAATTTTGGTAACTTTTGGGGTCAAAATTGCTAATTTAGATAATATTTTGGGAGAAAAATATAAATTTAATAAAATTGAAATATTGATTAAACCAAATTAGTTTCATTTAGATTGTCTATATATTTTTGCCTAATTTAGTTTTTTTTCCAAAATATTCTTTAAATGATATTTTTTACCCAAACGACCTAAATTCTTTTTCTCCATTAATATTTAACGGAATAGTTCATTTGATGACCATTTGTAATAATATCGATATATATTATTAATCATTTCAGACATTTCCAAGTACTCACTTTCATTTTTATCAAATCAGAATCGAATCCTAATTACTGGATAGAAATTTAACGGACAAAATAAAATTGGATGGAGAAAAAAATTGGAGTTAATTTTGGCGATAAATTTACTATTTTAAAAATATTTTTTGACAAATTTATTATTTTTAAAACTCGTGAGTCAAATCTGCTCTCTTTCAAGATTTCTTTACAAAATCGCCCCCGAACGCCCCAACCAGGCCACCACAACCACCCACTGCAATGAGCGCTGCCTCCTCAAAAACGAAACTAATTTAAGCCAATCAATTGGCACCATTTTAGTGGAATTCCAGATCTTGCTCAAGTGAGGTTATAACAAGGTAAAAGGAATTTAACAAGAACATTGATGAAATTCCGAGAATTGTTTGGTTGCTGCAAGATTAGTTGTGATGGTGTAATATAAAGAAATTTTTTTATTATTTATAAAAGGGATACAAAATAAAATTCATCAGAGGGAAATTACTCTACAGACGGCGACAATCGCCAAGACGACATTCCAAATTATGAAATTCCCAAGTTACACAAGATTGTGTTATGTCCTCACTTGCTTTAAGTTTCTTTGGATACGAGCTGTACGAGCCTCGGCTCGACTCGAGCTTGACGTAGCTTGATCTGACTCGACTGGGTTGGATATGAACTCTACGACGAAGTCAGATACGTGTTCCCACTTTTACACCCAGACCCATCTAGAAGTCAGATATGGTCCCGAGCCGGGTGCCTCAAGTTTGCATTCCCATGGGTTCTCTAGATTACCTGATCCTAAGCTGACTGATCTCAGCTCATTTCGACTCACGCGACCACCGCAAAGATTCAGCGGTGAGACTCTAGACGTGACCAGTTTAATTCACCTTTCACATGATTTAAGCAGATACTTAATTTGAATGGACTCCGGTGAGCTATGTGTGCTCTACTATTTCTCGCTGACTTTGTAGCTTCTATACTACTTGTCTTTGCAAGGGACTTAATAAGATTCGACCACCGAGAGATTCGACTTGCAGTTTTCAAGAAATAACACTTCTAAATAGATTACATCTACTTTTACGAAATTAGAAAGTCAGAAGAATTATGCCAGACTTGATTTGAGCTGGTTGTGTTTATTCTAAAAGATACTACACGCCTTAAGCAGTGGGTTCATTGACTTTATTCACGAGCTTGGTGAATGGGAAGTTGATGATTGGTTTGGTATCTAACGACGTCATGAGGTTTAATAGTCGTTGATTTTTCTTTTTGCGCCAAAATTTAATTCAAATATGAAAATTTGAGAAAACTCGTGTTTTGATTGTTAGAATTTACGTAGGCGTCAATTTAGGGATCAATAATATCAAGGACCAAATCTTGCCCGATATCATTTATGAAAAACATAATTGTCAATAGACTGAATAATGACACTATTTCAACAATTATCTCTCAATATTTGGGTATTACTGTAAGCGCCGATGATATAATTTGGGACTAAAAGTACATCCGAACAATGTTAAAAAGTATGAAACTGACTATTTTACTCCTAATGAAACTTCCTCACACACTACATTTACAAATAAGAAGGGCTAAAATAATAATTTCATACCAATAAATATTGATATTATCATGTTTCAATATCTTTAAACAGGTCCCACTTAAACACGGTAAGTATTAGCAGTCTATATTATTTAGAGTGTATATGTCGGTTATTATTTATCACATTAGTTTATATCGAGCTAGTCCGTAGGCTTTTGTAGATTGTAACTCTAGCTTGAATATATAGGCTAGTACTATCATTGTAAACCATCAATCATTCAATACAATATTTCATGATAATCAAAGTCTAAATATCCTTAAACCCTATTAAATTCTCCTCCCTCTCGCCTCAAGTTGCCGCCCAAGTATCTAACCACCAAAAACTTCCCTTTGAATCTTATCTCTTGCTCACTTTTTCTGCAGACTAATGGCGGGCGAACAAACTTCCTCAAACAAATCAATACTCACTCCTTGCGTCCTTTAAAACAATCCGCTGACATCCACCATCAATAATAAACTACGCTGCTGATAATTTTTAATATTCGCGCGTCCCGTCGCTTGCGGTGAAACTTTATTCAACATAGGCGGAATTATTTCAAATACAACGTAAACAAATCCCGAGGTGATTATTTATATTCTCCACTAACCCGAGATTCTGACATCGAGATAGCTATAATGAGGATTGGGCGCAGCGCTTGACTATGTTAGAATGCGTTTATCTTTACAATTTCTCGCGATCTTAACAGCGCCATTATTAAACCGGGACTTACGTATGGAAGCACGGAATCGTTCTGATAATACTTACAAGGATAATGAAGATTCACGTGCCGTTACCTTAAGGCAAGATTTCTCTGGCGCGGCGTAGATTTGCATCGGCGTCTCAAAAACCTTCGCGTCAACTTTCAGAATGTTGGTACTCGATACTAATGTCGGTTGGTCACCCCGGTCTGGGACTCCTGGCGTATAATGAATCGATTACTCTCATTCGCCCAAACCGTTCCGTAATTTTATCACGCTGTTTCATGTGGTAATTCTTGAGGAATCGACTTTCACTTGGCTTCGGCAATTTCGGTCTACACTTCTACGATGGTGAAATGCAGCATGGACGATCCATGGATGCGAAGCCAGCCGAAGTCACGCGGCCCTCGGCCACGGCCAGGCGGGATGGCGAGGCCCGTCTAGGCATATTTGGGCCCGGGAATAGATTCTGACGGCGACCCGACATACGTCCTACGACCCGTGGAATACCCTGTTTGGCCCGATTGTAGCATCCCGACTACTCAATGGCCTGGAGACCACTCCTGCCCGTATCAACAAACACTTCGTCGGGCCTTGATCCGATCCGGCGGGGAAGCTTCCATGATACTATGCCCGGCACCTTGGTCATAGACCGCGGCCCAGCTTGAGGTAGGCGTATTCATTTCTGACATTGAATAAACTATAAGCTGGCTTTAGGCATAGCCGCCCGGACTCGGATTGGTATATGGACACTAGAGAGACATCTCATATGACCCCAAATCGAGGTACGCTCCCTTATTATTTTAATTCGAGCACTCCTAAAAATATTATTATTGGTGATGGTAATTCGTTCCTATTACTGGTTATAGTCATTAACGGGACCTACCTTGATCTCCTACACAGAAGCTTAAAATGTCTTACATGTTCCCAAAATAATTAAAAATCTTATCTCCGTCAGAAAATTCACCACTGATAAATCTGTCTCCATTGAGTTTGACCCCTTTGGCTTTTCGTGAAGGATTTTCGGACGGGTACGGGCGATATACATACCGCCTTCCACACCATTCGGCGTCTTGCGTCCAGCGGTGATCAGCCAACCACCACTTTTCCTAGCAATTTTTTGAGTCTTTCTCCTACTTTATGGCATGAACGTTTGGGTCATCTGGGAGCACTTGTTTTTACTACCCTCGGGAAGAATAATTTTATTAATTATAATGGATGCCTTAAAGATCTTTGTCAGTCGTGTGTGCCTGGTAAACATATTAAGTTGTCATTTCATATTTCTACTTCCGTTACTTATATGCCGTTTGATATTATTCATAGTGACTTTGGACATCTCCTGTGTTAAGCTCGTTTGGTCATCGATACTACTTAATTTTCTTAGACGACTTCTCTAATTATCTATGGAATTTTCCTTTGCTCATGTCGCGGTTTTTTTAACACGTACTCAATTTAATACGTACTCGATTTAATTGTTTGGTCATCGATATTATTCATAGTGATATTATTCATATTTGACTTATGGACATCTTACGTAGTGACTTATGGACATTACTCTTTTGTCACGGTCATCGATATTATAGTGACTTATAAAGGATACGTATTTCGGACATTAATACCTTGGCAGTACCCGAATTCATAAATAGCAGCTTTTTAAATCTATATATATATAATACTAACGGCATTACTCTTTGTCTTTCTTGCTATCGCTTCCCCCCAAAAACAACCGCGGCCACCGCAGCGCCTTGCGTACTATCAATAAACGCATCGAGCAATCATGACTCGCTCGAGCGTACCTCTACTTTTGGCGGCCAGTTCTGCAAAGTCCCTCTTATTCTCGACATTAACCCCTCCTGAGCTCTATCGTATGATACTCATCTCCGTCGTCTATATCTTAAGTACACATCCTATGATCACGCCGTGTCTTTGGGTATGCTGCTACCCGTTATTTCCTTCCACCACCATTCAAAAACTGCAACCCCGATCTACCCCATGTGTCTTCTTAGGCTACCCTTCCAATCACAGAGGATATAAATGCTTTGACACGGTTACCAGCAAAATAATTATTAGCCGTCATGTTGTTTTCAATGAACATAGTTTTCCATTTGCGCATCCGGAGAATCTTTGCCCTCTTTACCCGTCATATAATTTCTCGAGGATCCATTGCATCGTCATCGTCCCACGTAGCCTTTACATCCCAATTCCGCGTCGTAGCCAGCACATCAGGCCTGCCAGCTCCTTGGCGAGCCATCACAATCGCCTGTTCATCCGATAAGTCCCTCATCTTCCCGATCCCGTCGCATCACGGTCGCGTCCCAGAGTCCGCTGGCCGTTTCCCTCACCTCGTCTTGGCCAGCGCGTGCATACTTTGTCTCACTTGCCATTAATCGAGACCTATAACCGGGGAGCCAACATGGAATCTACAAACCAAACCAAAAAGTATCTCTACGTGCCTCCGCTTGTGCGTCTCCCATCGAAAAATCCTATAGCCGCGTTAAGCAGTCCTAATTGGAAAATTGCAGGTAATACGATGCTGAATATGATGCTCTTATTAGAAATAATACTTGGGAGTTAGTGCCTCTTACAGTACTCCGTGAGGATTCATCAACTGTTTCGCAGTTGGGTGGGCTATAAGTAAGGTTCATGCGGTATTGTGTAGGGTACTTTGAACTCTGACTTCCGTTGTATAAATGCGTCCTGGGTATTACTTGGTTTCTTATCTTGATCACGGATTGGTGGAGTTGCCCACTGATCTGAGGGTTTACTTCCGATTTATGTGTCGTTTTACGGGTGACCCAGTCTTATTTCTTGATTTGTCCAAGCGATGAGCCACCATTCGCGTTCTAGTGCGGAGAATTTGAGTATTGTGGTGTTGCGAATGTTGTCTCTGAAGGGCTGTTGGTTAAGTAATCTTGTTGGTGTGTATTGTGATAATGTTAGTGTCATCTCTAAGAATCGAGTTCGGCATTAGACGAAGCGTAGAGCTTGACATACACTTTGTTCAGGAGAAAGTGGCTCGTGGTCATGTCCGGGTACTTCATGTTCCTTCTCGTTATCATATTGCAGATATCTTCACCAAAGGCCTTCCTCTTATTTTGTTTACTGATTTTCGAGACAGTCTTTGCGTTCGTCCTCCTCCCGCTCCTACTACGGGGGTGTATTAGCAGTCTATATTATTTAGTGTGGATATGTCGGTTGTTTTATCACATTAGTTTATATCGGTAGCCCTTAGGGTTTTGTAGATTTTGCCTTCCCAGGCTTTGTATATATAGAGATTTAGTACTATCATTGTAAACCATCAATCATTGTCTGATCTTTTAGTAAGGGACGTAGAAGTATATTATACTGGCTTCTTTGATATATATTGACATAAATATTAACATTATCATGTTCCATCCAATATCTTTAAAACAAGTCCCCAAGCTTTTATTGTTAAGGGATATCGTATATTCACCTTGACTTTGCTTGTCATATGAGGAAGTTGTTTTGAATTGATTGAAAGTGGTCTGAGCTTATTATGTATGATTTCACAATAGATAAGAGTTGTATAGAAATTTAGTGAATCATTTTAATATATTTCATAACATTCAAATAAAAGGCAGAGAAAGTAAAGTCATTGATTTCATAATACATGGAAAGACTTATTAATACATATACTATAAGTCCAGTAATATAATTTTTATGACATGGTCTCAATCATTTTGAATTTATGGTCTCTGTTTTTGAGATGTTAGTTGTTGTCTTGTTGATAAAAAATAAATTAGGATAACAAATATATAAGGTGGTCTCTTAGCGATTATATACTCCTACATTTCTAAGTAAAATAATGAACATACTATGTATGTGGATGTCAAGTAAGATTGCGACGGACGTGCTTAATTACTTGATAATAATGTATGATGTATAATTAATCTATTATTTATGATATGTGATAATATATATAATCAGGCAGATGAACATACATATTCCAATAATAATTTATAAGAAGTTTAAATTATTGATTATATTATTTCTTAAACTACTAGTAGTAATAATAATATTGTACGTTCGCAATCCGATGACATGCTCTATTTTGGCAGTACCCAGCTCTTTTAGTATTCTGTAGAAGTTTGAAGATATTCTGAACAAAACTAAAGGATATTTATAGGACTACTTAAACTTCATCTTCCCCGAAATCTATCAAAATAAAATAATACTCGTACAATAGTTGAAAAATGGTTTACGCATATGACATTTATTAGTTTTGCTAATATCCGGAAAAATAGTACTGTAAGTCAAAAGTTGGTAGCACAATTATATTGACATAAAAGAGTTTGAAATAATTGGAATCGATGCCAAGATGCTGGTGGATGAAGCTTCACCATACATTTTGAATTTTGAATTTCATCAAATGTTCATTATATATATTATTCCGAGTAAAATTTCAAGAATTTATATGTCAAAAATATAAATTAGTAAAATTTATTTGAATAAGACTAATGTCAAATTTCAACTCTTTAGTTATTACTCGGAGTAGTAGTTATTATCAAATCTTAGAATGATATAGAATTATATTAATCAATTGTGACGAAGGTGTTATTATGGACATACCCAATTTATTATTGGAAGCGATTTTGAAATAATTTACTATCCAATCCCTTTGGGTTTTAGGGTAATTATTGTTGTATTTTTCTATCACCATCACTTGGAGTCGAGCAGATATTCAATCTTGGGGCATGCAAGTTATGACTTTGTACCTAAGACTTGTAACACACTTATCCAGTTGCCTAACATGTGTATGATACCTAGGAGTGTAGGACACTTATCATCAATATCATGACTTCATGAGAGAAAAAAGTCAGTTTTTACAATTAGGACGTAATTCATATATATAGCCTGTAACATATTAACATTCATGATTAAATATAAAAATATACTAGGTATGAATGTAGCCAGTTTTGACGAGGCCCTTTTGATGATCGAAAGGACGCGAGGGATGGGCCTGGATCTCCTTGTGGTTTGATGAGCTGACGGATTTGATGGGCTTGAGTTGAGGGCTCCTATGCTGGGGCCTGGGGTGATCGTCGGAAAGCGCTTCTGCGACGGGGCCTTTTCTGGAACGTCTAATACGTCTGGATAGGCGTGTCTATCCAACCCGACCCACTATTCGGCCCGAAGATCGGTCAGGTTCACTAGGCTCACGAACCGGCCCCGGCCCGTTAATAGAAGTAGCCGGATAGGAGGCCCACCGGTTAGGCACAGAATTTTGGCGCAGTTCGAGGCCACCGATATTTGGTGGGTATTCGGTCGGCGGGCCAGTTGAAAGCCCTTGGCCTGCCAATAAGCGAGGTAACGTTTAATATAAACGTGTCACCGTTTAACACATAAAATAGTGTAATACATAACTGTGGTATTCTCTAGCGGCTTGGAATAAGCGTGGTAGCGATTTAATATAAGCGATAATGCTTTAAAATGTCACGTGATGTAGCGAGAATACAATAGACATTAAACCTTACATGCCAGTAGCAACATAAGTGAAATGCAAACCAGGCGACAACCTGAAACAAAGACAGCCTAAAATGTTCGACAACTGACATAACATAATCATTGTTCAAATACTAAAATGCGCCAACATAAAACTATAATTGTTCGAATACCAAAGTACATGACATAAAATAAAGGAACCGTAATTGTTTGAAACTTGAAATGCATAACGTAAAACAAAAACGCATTCACTCGTATGTTTTTAGCGATTGTCATCTACTTGACGATCAGCGGCGGTGGTGGTGGTCGTGGAATCATCCCGTCGTTGTTGTCAACCGTATCACTCGCTGCGTCGTCGAGATGATCCCGTCAAACCTCGTCCGCGGATCCTGCAGTATTCGTCTCACGAACATTGTTAACATATTAGTGTTCATGGACTCGGCAAGCTCGATCGGATGATACATAGGAGATACTGCCGGTCAAGGAACAAGGCGGGATATGGACCGTCCAATTAGAAACGATCGCGAGTCTCCGTGCTTATTGGCGGCGTAGGGGCTGCGTTTGTTGAGCAATGACACATCGTCCCTCCACGAACTCAAACTATTCGAACAACTTTGCCATTTTAGAAAGAAAGGCTTACCCTCCGCGTATCTGACCCACTAGATAAGCAACGATTTGTTTTCTGTCGTAGTATCATAGCAAAAAGTACCGTTTGTTGACACTTCTAAAAGCGGGAACACTTTGGTGATTGACCAACAAATGAGAGATGATCGTTCCATATATTGATCACAGGCTTATTTATTTCATGATGGCTCGTATATAGTAGAATCGTATATGTGACAAATTGACCTTAACTTACGTTCCTGATAGGCCGTAACAAGCAGCGTGTATGAATAAGCTCGGCTTAGCTATTAGTAAGGCAAAAGGATCCTTGAGCGACCTTTGAGATAAACCTTTGAAGGCCATTCAAATTGTACTTATACATTATATGTGATTTCTTAGCTATATATGACCATTGTTAAAATAGCTAACAATCATTCAAACTCACCGGCCAATTACTATACCACCAATTTCATTTATAGTTGCTTGGTGTCTCTACTCATACCGAATACGGTAACTAAATCATTTTCCGCGATACTACCATGGCCACCATTAATAGTGTAATTACATACTACACCGCCATCCGAATTAGTAACCCTAAGTGTATTATGAAATTGTGTAACTATCACAGGAATTTACAAATTCTTAGTGAAAGTTGCAAATAATTCCAATTTTTAATCTTCTAATGCTTTAAAATAAAGTACTTCCCACGTTACCTCACACAAGTTCCCTTGATCAAAGTACAATTACGGCCTTACATTGAAATAGTTCCACTTACGTCATCACCGTCAAACCGGACTCTTGTTGTGGTGGTGGTGGTGGCGGAGGGAGGAGGAGTGTTCTGGCCAGGCTCTCGTTCTACTAACGGTATGTTAAATGCGAACTCATTGGTATTGTAGACATAGGTATAAAAATATTCTTTGCCACCTTAGACAATACCGGTAAAATGATTTCTTTGCTTTCGCTTTGGCCAATATATCAAAAGAATTACTATCATTATATTATTTCGATTTAAAATTAGTAGTTAAATATTGAGTTAACTCATTCGTGTCTTGTCAGCCCAGGGAGTTGATTATTTGCCATTTGTAATTGTAAAACATTTCTATAGTGATTATGTTGACTTCATATTTAACTCCCACAAGGGGCACATTTAAAAGCATGAACAACATGTGAGAGTGCTTGATGTACTTCGCTTGTGCGTGCGTGATTGGAACTTGTTATCATCATATCCAGTAAGTTTTAAATTTATCTTTATATTTCTTCCTATCGTAATTTACAAGTTAAAGGTTAAAAGGTTCAAGCATTATAATCACGACTACTGCCTAGTAATGAAAGTCGTTAATCTAGGTTAGGATCCATTTATTGCACCAATTGCATATCGTAGTATAGGAAGAGAAAATATTTTAAAAACTTTTCTTCCATATTCAAGGCTCATATCTTTAGCAACTGCTAAATACATGTTTACTCGTATGAATGGCAAGATTAACAACACATTGTAAAGATGAATGTTTGAATGATATTGATTTGTAAAAACTTTAGTATAATATTTAATTGGATCTAGAAACTTAAGTACTTCATAACAATATTTCCAATTATTATATGAGTCAAACATAATATCTATCAACTTGGGCGTGTTTTCATAAAATTTTGTGATTTAACTAAGCACTCACGTATATGAAACTTATGTAGATCGTAGAGTCGAGTTCCATCTAGTTTGACATCAAAATTAATTTTTATACTTCTTACAAAAGCCTCGACAATTTTTTATATTCATTTTTTTATCTCGCCATTAACAACTAAAGAAGCGCCTTAGAATTTGTAAAATAAACTTCATCACTTGAGCAACTTTTATTCCGTCTTTGTAACTAATTGAATGGCGTGACATAAACATATAACATGAAAAAAGTTCACTAAAATCGGTTTAATTGACATGCTTTAGTTTTCAATTGGCGTTATTAAGCCAGACGCATTATCAAATTAAATTGAAGCAATTTTATTCAAACATTTATAATCTTAAAGCGCATCACAGTATACCTTTGAGAAATTTGAATATTGTTATATTTAGAATTGATCTAAAATATACAATTCTCTTTGCCAAGATCCATTCTTTATCGATCGATGACATGTTGTTACACGTTATATAAAAATCCTCAAAGACACGATATAAGCTACTCAAACACATTTTTATAAGGCAAAGTGGAAAAAGTTAAAGACCTAGAAGAGGCTGCATTCGTTTAAAATATTTAAGCGTAGGTTTTGCGAAAGTAGTGCGAGGGATACGTTTGGCTCGGGGATTAGCAGTATTTTGAATCAATTAGAGAAAGCATGCATCCATCATAATGATTAAAAAAGACAAAAAGAACTACCGATTATAAATTTCATACTTTACATCTATAAGCCAAATCATTAAAAAGCGTCAGCGCCGGTTTAGGGATTAGTTCCTTGTGTATACTTCCCCCCAGCGCATAAATGCTTAGTAATCTTATGACACAATAAGTGTGTAGCAAGATGATTAGTTCACTCCTTTCTACAACCGTTTTTCATGAAAAAAATTTCCTCTGAGTTAAGCAAGTTGCTTTTTTTGATTTACGAGCATACTCGAAAATATTATCAAATCCATGAAGTTTTTCCCTTTCATTAGTAGTATATGTAGAACTAGAATGAGGTTAATAACGGTAGTTAATCCATACGATTGCATCCTCCAATTTAACATAATTATTAGACATACTAGCTATAATCCTTTGAAAGCATTTTGACCTGAAACAGCGTTTAAGCGGCATTAATTTAGAAGAATAAATATCATAATTTAAAAGATTGATAGAGATTATCGAACCGGAGATGGAGCGAGTAAGATTGTATATTACCAGCGAACAAACCCACGACTTGAGATAAGAATCCTTAGACTTCGATTGAATCATGAAACTGATAAAAAAATAAGTAATGAGTATTGTAATAGCTTAGAAAGTGATTGCAAGTTGCTTAAGGTGTTGAGATTTCTTGTTATTGCTTTGAGATTGCTTACAAATGATTGTGAGTTGTAAGCAGAGGAAGGTATTGCCCCCACTTTTATAGAGCTAAGTGATGTCTTTTAACTTTTCTCTGAGAACAGGTAAAATGCGATCAAGCGTTACCCGCGTTTAGTACAAATGAGCCATTAGGTGGCCATTGGACTAAACATGGTAGCGTTTGATCAAGCGTTACCCGCGTTTGTAAGTAGCCGTTATTAAATTATAACCGTTCTGAAACTGGCGTTGGGATTAAGCGTGGTGCGAGTGTGATCCCAAGCGTCCTCGTTTATGACAAAATAGCCTTTAGCTGCCGTTGGGAAGAAGCGTGGTAGCGTTCAATAGTAGCGTTTGTTGTAGAAAATTTTTGACATTTTTCTTGGATGCATAAATAGAGCGTTTTCTTGTTAGATAATCACGGCTATCAACGTAATAAATTTAAATTGTTTCTTATCATATTGTTCCTTATGCCTCCAAGAGAAAGAATTTACATTGGAGTGTTAATAGGTAGAGATTTTTTAAAGGTTATCTAAACCACGTCAAACCCGAAAACTCAGCTAACCGCTGTTCGAAGGTTTCAACTTTTGTATATGAGTGATTGCTTATTTATTTATCGATGTGAGCTTCGTGTTGTCAAAATTGAAAATGGAAGGTTCGAGGATGGTGGCCAGGAAACACGTAAATGTTTTTCTTCGCGGATGGGCGGGCGTGAATTGTTCAACGTTACGACATAACCTATATGGTGACTTTTTAACGCTTCAAGTTTAAATGCATGAAAGGAGTGAGCGTAATAATTATGCTCCGAATTAGTTGTCCGTTTATGGAAAGGTACTAGTGATTAGGAGAAAAAGACCTATTATTATCTTAAATTCATATTATATCTACTGGGCCTCGAAACCCGAATAGGGGCGGTTGTAGGGATGATCGGACCGGTTCGTTAAGGAACTTTTGGGAGCCCTCGAACTTCGTTCTGTGGTGGCCGGTTCGACTCTTAAAGGGGCCGAGGGGCGGTTCGATGAACACGTACTCTAGATGGGGTTGGATTAGGTGAGCCACTTGAGCGGCAAGGTCAAGCCTCCGTGTAAATGTCGGCGTATATTTGTGACGTTCATCGAAGTCAATTGTGTCGTTTTAATGTTTAAGTTAGTCGAGATGGTAAAAGGTACTTAGAAATGCAATGATTTGAATTACACGTTAATCTTCTCGAGAGAATATAAAATTGTTATAGGAAGCGTCACAAGTTAAAATATTTGGCGTATCGAGACTCCTTTGGATGTGAGGAGCTTCATGGAATCATCTAAAATGTGCGCGTGCCCCGGCACCTGGGCCATTTTTCCATTGGATCGATTCACTTTATATTTGGATTAAACTGAGACCACTTACTATTTTTTACTAGGGTTTATTTGGACCGATTTCTTGGTTTTTCGGCAAAAATTGAATTCGGTTTTCGGTTAGGATTAGGTGATCGAATAAATTAGGAATTCTTGAGGCATCAGTTTTCGATTTCGGACGATTTTTAGAAGCGGCAATGACAATTCAGGAGAAAGCTTGTCAAGCAGAGATGAAATACATACTCCGACATCACGATAAGAAACATCAAGCAGATGAAATACATACTCGACAACTACGATAATGCCTAAAGGATAAGATAAATATATAGATTGTTAAATAACTTGACCATTGGATACCCAACGAATATTATGTTTGAGAAGAGAGAATAAAGAGATGGAATTTAAATATACTTGGAATTATTGGTTGGCTGAGCAAATTGAAAAAACCAAACACTATGATTGGCCGATTGTGGCCCGGCAGCCCCGAGGTAAAATGACACGTATTTCATCTTTCAGTGAAGTTGGGATTGAAAATGGCTTATCTTAGTAACGTCGGTGAGTAGGATGGTTATACGGGTGAGGGAGGAGTCTTGAAGAGGATGAGGAGGAGGCCTTAGTAAACCTAAGAGAAATGTGGGAAGGATTTGTGATTTTATATATATACTATTAAAAAATAAATAAAATTCATTTCACGGAGTAATAATGGCCGGCCAGAGATCCGGTTTTACATAATAAATCACAGTCCGGTAATTTATGTTTTGTATATAAAGCCGGATCCGATCGAACCAGTTCATCCGGACGAATGCGGACCTATAATTTTCTTTGTATCGATTAGCCGTACCTCAATTTGACCTCTTGTTTTTATCCTACGTGTTTGAAATTGTAGTGGAAGATTAGGGATTAAAATAACTCGTTTATCGACGACTCTTGATAAAATGCCCCCAATGACTAAGGCCCACGAAGTGTTTGATTTTTGGCTTTCAAATTTTCTACATCTATAGAGCAATTTGTCGCATTCTCATTTTCTCATAAAATTATCATGACTAGCCGAGGCCGATGCGACATTTGCGGGGCCCTGTGCGAAAAAAAAAAAGGCACCTCTCTTAATATAAGCAGGTAAAATTTTTAACTAAAAGAAAGCGGTGTTCTTTTATCAAATAAATGAAATATAAGATTATAAAATAATAAAAATTTATGTTCTTAGAAAATTTTGTAGTATAATAATTATTTATTATTTAAAATAAATCAGTTTAGATAGAGAACATTATTTAATCCAAGCACTTATTGCTAGACAACATAACGATTACAAAATTGCAAACTATAATATGTAAGGTTGTAGACAAAATATGTTTGTATCAAAACACATTTACAAAGTCGAGCTTGTTGATATTGTTGGGTATGGTCGGCTTGCTCCCAGTAAACCATTAGGTAATTTGTTAACTAGTTATCAATTAGTTGATTATAAGTATATAAAGGCTTAATAAAATTTAGGGTCCACTTTGAATCGGTCATGTCGTTTGCATTACTATAGATTTGAAGCGATAGCGCTGACGATAAACTTTTAAAAATTGTTATAGAAGTCGAGAGTCTAACATAACGCTCATAAGGTTAAAATACATTAAAAAAATATAAAATAAAAAGAAAAATAACTTAAATAGTGCTTTCACGAAGTTCTATGACATTTTACATTTATTTTAAAGCTTATTTGGAGGCGCTATTGAAGTAAACATTATATAGAAACAAAAAATATAATTATTTCAATAATACTTATATATAATTCTAAGATAATACTAGAGGCGTTATTCTAGTTAAAAAAGATAAATAAGCGCTTATGATTGTTGATACAGAGATCAAACATAAGACAATAATCAGTACAAATGAAAGAAGAACATAAAGCAAAGACTTTGTGCAAAAGGAAGTCTCGTGCTTTGCATATTTTATTGAATGAGAAGATGGCTAATATATAGCCTACAAAATGAACAACCCACTCCTACTTCTAAGCTAATATGGCCGTTCATGGATAACAATGAAAACAAACTAAACAACTTCTCCTAGAATAATGAAAGTGCAACAGCTACTACTCCTAATATTAAGCAATTGTAACAATTTAATGTTGACTTATTCTGCATGATGTGTGCATGGAAACTTCACGGCGTGATACTTTCGATCTCTCCGCTTAAAATTTGAATGATGTATCATATTCCAACTTGCGCCCAGTGAGCTGCACATTCCCAGGATGCTCCTCAATTTGTGAAATGATTCAATCTTTAAAGGCTTAGTCATAATATCTCTTTGCTTGATCGGAGTCTTTGCCGCGATGAAGCCCAGTTCAATTTCTCCTCTTTTTTCTGAGGAGTCTACTGTGGAAAGGATAACGTACATCGATGTGTTTGCTCTCCCGGTACATTCTTGGATTCTTTGATAGTTTGATTGTGGAACTATTATCACATTTAATGACAATGCATCCTTAATTCATATCTAGCTTTCTACAGCCAAAGAAATTCTTTTAAGCAGGCCAGAAGCGACATGCGCCCACCGATTCTTTAGCATGAAGCTACTTGCCCGGTAGTTGACAGGGAGACAATTGGTTGTTTCTTGGATGATGTCCGTACTCTTTGCTTTGGCTGAATTTGAAACATAGCCAGCGGTACTTTCTACATCATCCATGTCTCGATTATAATCCTTATCGATTAATGCGCCTCTAAATCTCCTCTCTGCTGACACAGCGATGAAAATCTCAAGCGTGTTTGTGTTGTTTCCCTTTAGATACCTGAGGATCTTCTTTGCAATTTGAAGGTGCAAATCAGTTGGCTTTGACATGTATCTGCTGATAAGGCTTGTAGCAAACATCAGGTCAGGCCTGGTAGAAAGTCAAATACATTAGGCTTCCAACAATTTGTTTGTAATATGTTTCATCGGCAGTTTTTCCTTTTTGTCTCTTCCATACTTGCTGGAATAATAGGAGAATTTCTTTGGATTGCAGTGCTGCGTTCCAAACCTCTTCAATATCTGTTCTGCATATCTCTTTTGACGGATGAACACTCCATTTGCTTTCTGCACTACTTCAATTCCTAGAAAATAGTTGAGATGGCCTAAGTCTGTCATGTCAGCCCGCACCATCGTTAACTTGTGAATTTCTTCGTTTTCTTCAAAGCTGATCATTTTCTGTAAAGATTAAGTCATACACATAGATGCTTGGCCAAGGCATTTTACCTTCTTGAGCTTCTTTTTAATTGTGAGCAGTTTGCTCCTTTATCATGACCACTTGAAGCAATACGAGACAAAGTGAGATTCAATTTTGTTAAACCAGGCTCTTGGGGCCTGTTTTAATCCATACAAGGCTTTGTGTAATCTGTAAACCATGTATTCTTTTCCTTCTTTGACAAATCCTTCAGGTTGATCAATGTATACTTCTTCATTCAGATCTCCTTGCAAGAATGCAGACTTCACATCTAGTTGATACAATTTCCAACCATTGTGAGCTGCCAGGCTGATTATCATTCTTATGGTGTCCATTCTAGCCACAGGAGCAAAGACTTATGTATAATCAATCCCTTCCTTTTGTGAATATCCCTTAGCTACAAGTCTAGCTTTATGCTTGATGATTTCTCCATTTTCATCTCTCTTTGTTTTATAAATCCATTTCACTCCTATGCTTTTGCTACTTCTAGGTAACTCAGTAAGACTCCAAGTGTTGTTCTTTTGGATTGAGTCTATTTCACTTTGCATAGCCATTCTCCATTTGTCATGTTTTGCAGCTTCTTCATACCACACAGGATCATCAACATCAATGTCTTGGACAAGATTTACTTCTTTCACCGTTCTAAATCGTCTTACTGTGCCATGTCGGCTCGTCGGTGATAGCTCTATGTGATCTTCTTGCTCTCCCTTGAGATGGAGTGACTTCCTCAGGTATTTCTTCAATTTCTTCATGAATTACATCCTCTTGATTCAATGTTTCTTCAGAGGAAGTATCTTCCTGCTCTTCTACATTATCATGATTTGGTAAATCATTTTCATCTCCTGCATCATTCTCTTCATTTCCACCTTCTTCTGTTGCTGCATCAATGTGATGATCTGCATTGTGGTTGTCATCCCATTCAAGTTCTGCATTTATCTGCTCTGTGTACTCATTTCCACAGTCCCATTGCTTGTCTTCTTCAAAGACTACATCCCTACTAATCACAATCCTCTTTGATTCCATATCAAATAGCCTGTAACCTTTAGTGTTGTCACTGTATCCAAGGAATATGCGGTTAGGCTTCTCTTATCCGGCTTGTCTCTATAACTTTACTTGTAGGATATGTGTATGACAACTTGACTAAATCTTGAAGCCAGTCTATTCAGAGGTTTGACATCATCGAAGCTTCTTGAGGTGTTGCATTTTAAAGCGAGAGTTGGACATACGTTAAAGTGTGGAATATCCATGTCTTTATACGTCCAAAAAGCTTTGGGCATCTTCTTTGCTGATAACATGGACCTCGCCGTATTGCATCGCGATTCACGTTTTCCTCTCTGACCCGTTCTGTTGAGGGGTGTATGCATTGGTGAGTTGCCTCTTGATTCCTTTATTCCTGCAGTATTCATTGAAGGCACTAGAGGTGTATTCTCCTCCTCTATCAGTTCTTAGACACTTTAGACTAGCATTTCTCTCCTTTTCAACCATACAATGAAATTGTGTAAAGCAATCTAAAGCATCTGACTTGTTCATAAGTAAATAGACCGTACGCTTCCCTCTTAAAATCATCAGTAAGCTCAAAATACCTGCTCATTATTATTAGATGTAGGTGATATTGGACCGCATATGTCTGAATGGATCAATTCCAGGATGGTGCTTGCTCTCCAATTTGCTTCTTTAGGGTGCATTCTTGTAAATCTCATTCGAAGCAGTCATGGCGGTAATTTTCTTGAGCAATTTCAGGCCCGGAACCTCTTTACGTTTCCTTGTTTACGATATTCTCGATCGCTTTTATAAATTTCGAGATGGCCAAACCTACGATGCATAGTTTAGCAACATAGTGACTTCTGCGTACATTTTCATTAAATGTGATTTGATGTTTAAAAACAATAATAATAAACGTCTATTAGCATGCATTTGAAATTAACTATTTCGGCCTCTTGGGATGACTCTTAACCTGAAGTGTCTTCCTTAGTCTTTCTGATCAGTCCACTTTCTCTTGTAATGGCACCACTAAGTAGAGGCACATTCTTAAGATCGATTACATAATAGGCATTTCCCAACATAAGATATTCCATTCGAGTGATCTTTCTGACTCCTTTTCACCGACATTTATCTACTGCTGTTATTTCAAGCATGACGAGAATGTTGGAATGTTTCCTGTCTAGGCTTGTAAAGCAACTCTTCATTCTGCACATGTGATTTGAACATCTTTTGAATCAAGGAACAGCATTTCCGTTACTTGAATTTCTGAGTCGATTTGTGCCGTTAACGAAGAGATAAATCATCTTATTCAATCATTCTGCGTAGTTGAAAGCCTTTGTCCCCAATTAGGACATTCATATTGAAAATGTCAGTTGGTGACATTGTAACATTCCTTTGTGGCCTTGTTGAGATATGCGCTACTCTTCCTCGCCTCACGAATGTTCCTCTTCCTCTACCTCTTATGCCAAGCCTGTTAAATCTGTCTTCTACTTTCAGAACTTGATCATCCTCTTTCTTCCTTGAATCTTTTGAATTTTTGTTCATGCAAATGAAGTGAAGCTTTTGCGAGTTCATCCTTGTATCGTTCTTGATATTGGTTGATTCTTGATTGACACATGATAATATGAACTTTTTTGCTCGATGTTCCAATTTAAGATCTTCTCCGAGAATCTTGTTTTTAAAGTAATATTTCATTATTTATCCTTGGCTTGTTTGAGGCTGTAGTGACTCTCTGAAATTGTCATGATTGTTATCATACATTCAGCTGACTTGAATTCTCTTCTTTAAGGAATTTCTGTCTCTCTTGGCCTTTTCGTTTTACATCCGTACTTAGGAGTTCCATATGATTTTAGCGGTACTTTGCATCCCAAAATAAACCGAACTTCTTGTTACATCGAGGCCTGGAATAGATAGTGCTTCACTTGATGATCCCTCACTCTTGATTCTTCCACCAATGCTTCTTGATTATGCGTAGCAAAGAAGTTCCTTCTAGAGGTTGACATGTCCCCTTTCAATTAGTCCCCCACCTTTTGCCTTTAGAGATTCTCCGTAAATACCGCTCCGATGGTCATAGTGTCCATCAAATTGAGGTATTTTTGGTTGAGTGTTTGTCTTCAACTTCGTTTGTGATGATTTGTTTGTTGTTTTAGGTTTATGATATTTGAGAATGTATTTCAAATCTGAGATGTTAGTCTGAGGAGATCAAACATAAGACAATAATCGATTTGCTAAATGAAAGAAAAACGTAAGCAAAGGCTTTGTGTAATAAAAAGTCTCGCGGAACTTACGTATTTTATTGAATGAGAAGATGGTAATATATAGCTCTGAAATGAGCAATTTCGGCTCCTGCTTAGCTAACTAGCAGAGGTGGTTCATGGATAACAGTGAAAAGCAATGGCAACCTTACAGAATAATGAAATTGCAATAGCTACTACTCTAATATTAAGCAATTGTAACAATTGTATTGACTTATTCTGCATGATGTGTGCATGGAAACTTCAAGTGAGCCTTTCATATGAATCATTATGGTAGCACACTCAAAATGAAAATGTCCAGTATTCCCCTTAGCGCACTAGTTAGAATAATATCATTTCTTTTTTTGTGCCACAAATAAGACCAATCAACCCGCTTCTCCCTCAAACCTTACTCCAAGCACCACCGCCTCCCCCTCTAGTGAAATCGTTAACCGCACCTCCGACGAAGCAACGCAGCGCCGCCTCCTCTTCCTCCATCTCTAGCTTTTTTTCGTAATTTTATTTTATTTTTTGTTGCTAAAATAAATCTCTCTTAATTGTGTTACTAAAATGTATTTCTTTTAATTTTTATCTTTTCAATTCATTGTCTGCTGTTGATTTTTTTTTCGTTTACTATTTCATTTGGGGTTTGGGAAGTTGGTTTTTCTATATGTTTTTGGGGTTTGTAGATTTATGTTTCATTTGGAATTTTTTGTCTGTTCTCAACCTTTATTGTTTATTCGATTATATGAACTTAGCTGTGATTTGGCTTAGGAAGTTTGTTTTAGCAATTTTTTGTCCGTTCTTTTGTTTTTTCTGGTTGGGTTGGGAGAGGGGCTGGCTAGGAGCTGGCTAGCAAGTTACATGAAAAGAGTATTGAGACGTTTCAAGTGGCTGAAGTTTTAAAACGGCAAAGTCTGATATATCTGTTGGAGGATTTGTGGTTGTTCTGGTGTACCATCGACTACTGGAAAGGAGTTCGGTGTTAAAAGTTTATTTAATTTGTCTAATGTGGTTTTGGTTCTTTAATCTAGCTGAGACTCTTCTTTAAGCTGATGCAGCTTAGAGAATAAAAGGCTAGGTAATATAAAGTTAAGAATTATTACAGTAAGTAAGAGAGAAATATGTTTAGATTGAGATTAAGGCAGAAATCTGTGACTTAAAAATTAAAGGATGGATGTCATTTAGTCTGAAAGCAGGCGTAATGCGCTTACATATACTATTGGGCTGGGCTGTGACTAGCATATGTATTGGGAGTTAGTGAACTAATGAAAAAGTTAACAATGAGACAAAAAATAGGATATTTTGAATATAAGAAATCAAATAATGATCCAATGGAATATTTTGAAAGATAAGTAATTTGATATTTCCTTCTTTTCAATTTACTTAATTATGATGGTAAAAGTATTTTATTAAGAATTTAATTAATATTACTAATATACCTTCAAAATCTTTATCAAAAATATTTTAGTGTCATGAAAATAAAAAGAAATCTTTTATTAGGGATAAAAGTAGAAAATCGAAACCGAAGTTGTATGGAATTACTTATATGATCAGTAAAAAGAAATGGGAAACGTTTTGTTATATAATCAGAAATAAGTGAGACGGAAGGAATAGTAATTAGACAAAGATAAGTAATCATGATCAACGATACATTTTAAGCTCTAGTTCTTATTGTGTCCTACTTATATTCATACACACTCATTTATTTATCTATTCATGTCATAGAGGTAAAGTTGAGAAATGACCAATCTGATAGAGAAACTTATTTACTAACTTTTTGGGACGTAAACTTAGCCAGTACAAGAACTTCGAGTCTTGAAATCACCAAGCGATTTTAGCTTTTTAAATACGATTAATGAGTTCGAATGTCAAATTAAAATTGAATGCTTATATTAAAGTGGTTTAAAGGGAAAGCTTAAATCACGGCCAGGTTAAGATCACATCTGCTTGATTCTGTTTTTTAAAATTTTAAGAGAAACTTATTGAAAAAAAAAGGAGAAACTTATTCAAAATACAAAAGCCAGTAAATACAGGATCTCCATTATTGTTGGACCGTGTAAAACTACACTTATTGTTTCGAAATACACTGTGAGTCTTAAACATATTAAGAAACGTACTATAAAATTGGATCATTATCATGTTAGGAAACTAATTAGCAGTTATTGATAATAACTCCTGACGAATTTCTTAGTATGAATATGGTCCATAGTAAATTACGTTTCTTAGTAAGAGTATAAGACGACTCTTATTTCTTTTACAATATTATCACAAACTGATTTTCCATAGTATATCATCCCTTTGGGCATTTAAGTAATAACAGGGGTCTTTGTAACTATGTTGTGTTTGTTAACAGGAACCCAAACTCTGTCGCAGCGGAAGTCCGAGGTGACTGGGGCATATTCCCAAATTACTATGGCGGAGACTAAAGAATTCTCTTTCTCAATTGTTTCTTTAGCCTTGCACCCTTCAACTCCAACCAGTTCAGGCCATGAACTACCTATATATGGATGGAGTAATATATATACTTTAGTCAATATATATGAGGTATATATAGAAATCATTTTGAATTTATGGTGGTTTAAGTAAGTGCAACTGAGATACTTTTTGAAACTAGATATCACTAGTGTCATTATTACTAGAAAAAGCTAATTAAGCTCAATACTCATCATGTATTTTTTATATATAGGGACCATTTATTTTTGAGTTTTTAAAACAAATAATCTACCTTTTATGTCTCCTATGGTCTATAAGGAATGCTAATGGTTGTAAAAAAGACATCTTGTCAACATCTCTTATTTTGAGATGGTAGTTGTTGATTTGTTGATAAATTATTAATTACGAACAAGGTAGTTGGTTTCAATTCTTATTAGCAATTACATATACATTTCTAAATAACAAAACGAATGTAATGTTAATTTCAATTAGATTGCAACGGAAGTCCTTGCATATTTTCATGAATTCATAGGTTAGCTAGTTTCATTTTAAAAATAAATCAATGCATACAACTGGATTACTAACAATTTTCAGTAAAAATAGAATTATATAACCCAGGAAAGTATTTCCATTAACACCCTCACTTATCATATAAGGATTCACAAAAAGGTATTAAACTTTTAAGCTTTTAAGCTTTTTAATAGTTGAGCTTTAATTATAAATATTAACTGTTGTCTTTGTATAATATTTGATAAAAAATATGATAGAAAAGAATTTGAAATTTATTTTAATTGATATATTTTTATAAAATATTCTCAAAAAAGCAAAATAAAAAATATCTACGATTAAAATTAGCGTAAAAATTAAAAAGTTAAAGTATTGATCTTTAGGAGACGGTATTATGTTGTAATTAATCACAATATGGTATATGATATATATTCAAGCAATTACGTATTAGAAGTTAGTTTAAATTCATTATATTATCTCTTAAACTGTTTCTACATACTAATAATAATATGTACCTTCGCAAATCAATGCCATGATGCTCTATCTTTGTAATGCTAAAGTTCTGTAGAAGTTTGAAGATATTCAATTCAGAACTAAACTAAAGGGTATTTATAGGACTACTTAAAATTCCTTTGCACAATAATTTATCAAAATATAATAATATAATATATGCATGAGCTTAAATTGTTATAAATTTTAAACATGCTACAAATGACTTCCAACACATGTATATTATTTCCTACTTCACAATGCATTATGCATGTGGCCATAAGATTTGAATAAGATCGTTTGGAATCCAACTGGAAAGATATGGACACCTAACATAGAAGTGGCTCTCTGCCTCTGGCTGGTGTCCTAATATTTTAAACATGCTCCATCAAATGAATTCCCAACACATTTTATATTCGACCTCCACAATGCAAGGGGATGGACACAAAATTTAGATTTGTAAGATCATTACAACTTGCAAGATATGGACAACAATATAGGAACCTAAGTGTCTCTAGCGTTTGTCTGGTCCCATTAATCCATTTAATATTAGTAGGTGTTCATAACTGATTTCAAGCTGAAAAACATACATAACATCATTGCTCTCTTACTGTTTTTACCAGCAATATAATACTAAGGGTTTGTATGTGTAGTTTAGATTTTTCAATTTCTTTTTTGGACAAAAGTGTACAAATTCAAGATTCATTATATTGTTTAACACTTAATATGAGAAGTTATTTATTACGTAGTATTATTTAAAAGTTGAATTAATTGATTTTTACGCTTTGAGATATAATTTTGTCATTAATTCTTTTTATGTATGTTATAAAAAATTACCAAAAAAATAATATTATGAAAATATTTTTTAAATTCAATGATATCAATTTTATATATTTTACGGATTCTTAAATAATAATAAGTAATTTGTAATCGAAATGCTTGTGCGTAAATCTAAAATGTGATTAATTTAAAATATAGGGAAAGCGAGAAAAGAAAATAAAGCTCCACTCTTTTACCTCAAATAACCCCGCTTGCCAAGCCCGATAAAATACAATGCTTGATGAACCGATAAGTAACAATTTGAACTCAAATGACAATAATTAAAATGCGATTCTATCTAAAATAATTGAGTTAATATTCGGTCACTATTACAGTTTGACGAGCAATACTAAGCGCTTATTTTTGGACTACAATAACCTTTTTGCTTTCGAGAATGATAGATTTGTTATAACTTGACAGCGTATTTGTTATAATGAAATCTGACGAGGCCAGGAATTAAGTAAATGGCTTAAAGGAAAGATGTCGAAATTTTTACGTGGTATCTCGAGAAGCGGTGTTTGCGTCTGACATAAGCACAGAAAATTCAGCATAACGAGATGGAGGGAATACGATTACGGGAAAACAATATCTTACCGAATCGTGAATCGTTACACGAGAATAATAGGAGTATTATCACACACTATTAAGAATAGAATTACTAGGACACACTATAAAATTCTTGATAGTTGAGGTTTTGCTGAGTATAGCAAAACCACTAGCTGATAAATCTGAAATGTCAAACAAAGCTGAAGCGCTCATTTTTATAGGGCCAAGGAAGGTTATGTTTATACGAAAAGTTCGATGTGAGTTTTACACAGCTTCGATTCAAAGGAATCGATTCGAAACCAGAGATTAATGTAAATTGCCTTATTAAATAAAATTTCATGAAATATATGGGCAAACTAGCTCCATATTTATAAATTTACAATATAAAATACTTATGGTAATATTAATAATAATACTCAAGTTATTACTAAAACTAATATGGTAATAATAATAATTATCTTAATAATATGTCTTACCGTATCTTAGGATCCATCTCGTACCTCGCCGAGTTGGAGCCACGAACATGAGGAAATGTCCAACTTGAAAATAAGACTAAATTTGATTAAAAAAATCTTGAATCTTCGTAAAAACTTCATAAATGCTTACGTCGATTATTATAAACTACTCGGCTTGTAAGATTTGCTCTATCGCCTCCCTCAGGCTTCATTGCTTGATAATCTCATAATTAAATGGTTGCATTGAAAAGCGACCACCGATTGGGATATTTGCATTAAAGAAAGTCACTTGGCAGCGCGCTTTCAAGCTGTTATCATGGAAACAAATGGGAATAAAGCCATAACTACACACAAAAACGGTAACCGGCTTTGGATGATCCTCGCTGATTAGCCGTAGAGCGGTGCCTCGGCTTTATATCACAACACAGTCAACCTACGAGCTGGAGGCACCTGCATGCATGAGGTGTGTAATTGGCAATACACACTTCAGAGATGGCCAAAATAATCTAGGAGATAGCGGGGACCCATAATTTCGAGTGTGATCGCGACAGCAGGAACAACTCCCCAGTGAAGGGGAGAATCCCGTAAATTTATCGTCGATGCGGGAGGAGGAGAAAACCTACACCCAGCGGCTCCCGATGCGAGAGAGAGAATGAGGCTGTCGATAGGGCAACAAAGTCGCCTTGAGGCCCCAGCCCGGGCGGCCCGGCTTCTTCCGGGATGCGGTGGCATCCTGCGGCCAGCCAGTGGAAGCTACGTAATGCGAGTTGTTGGGCGGGCAGGCGGGGACAAGCGAGCTAGCGGGGGTTGGCTCCTCGCTTAATATAAGGTGCCGTCGTATTACCGGCAAAGTTGGGCTCCACTGCATTCACGAGTTCACGGGGAAAGCGGATCCGAAGGAACACCATTGCGGAGTTCTGATGCAATTGTCTTTTCACTAACGAGCGTGAGGTTTATTCGGGCTTTCCCGGCTTAAGCGGGACCCGTGCTAAAGTGGTTGACCGGTTGCGAGAGGGGTGCATTACATCAACCAGGGACCCTTAGAACCAATTCATTAGAACTATGTGGGAATTGGGTTCGGGATAAAGATAGGCACTCTTTAATGAACCTTAAGAAACATTGGAGCCGAGGTGATAAACTATTCAGGAGGCGGTTCAAGCGAGTTCTACGATGCAGGGCGGATCGGAAGATTGGAGTGATTGCCTTTGTGGAGGGCTTGCTGGTGAGGCAGTTCAAGGAATCACTTTCTTCAAAGCGGCCCAAAACTTGGAGGAGGAGTCAATGAGCGGGCTTACAAATACATTCCCGGATCGAGGGAGGCGGATAAGAGCGGAGAGGCGTCCGTGGGCGTGGCAGCGGCAGGCCAGAGGCAGGAAGATGGGCGCCTTGGGCCGAGGATTGGGGCTTTGACAGGCGTACTCTTCAGAAGCGGAACTTACAGCGAGAGGGAGTGCTGGTAGCCTCGAGGTGATCCGAGGAAGAAGAGAGAGAGAGGTAAATGAAGGGAATATAAGAACATCGACTCCTTTGAAGACCTCAGCCGGGGAATGTGTTCTAGAAATTGAGGACATGCGGTTGTTCTTTCAGCTGGCGGAATCATTAATAAATAGGAGGAAGATGGAATTTGGCCACTACTGCGCTGGTATAATGCATGTTTAGAAGAATGTTTTTTCTTTATAGAAATTTCAACCACAAAACTATCGAAGCAAAGATAAATTACAAGTTCTTTAGGAAACAGCTATATTCTTTAATAATATTAAAAGGCCTAATATTGTCTAGGATGATTATGCTTATTCACAGAATTTGTGTGATAAATAATGCTAAATGAAGCTTGTCCCCATAATTTAACAATGACAAGCACCAAGGCTAGAGATATATCTAGTTAGACCATAGATTAAATTAGGCAATAATTAAAGCCAAAACCGTCTCAATTAGTTCTTCATAACACAACAGATGAAACACTTGAGCATGTATTTTTTGAGTGTGAGTTCTCCAATTCTAGTTGGAGGAAGCTTACAATGTTCTTGTGTATATAGATTAAATTGTTACAGACTCTGTTTTACATGCGTTGTTTATCACATTTGGGGGGAGCGCATTGATCGAATTTTTAACAATAATACTTTTTTTAACAACAATACTGATACTATTGATAACATTGTGCTAAAGTGTGTGTATACTATGGAGTATTTGGCAAATAGTGTATAGTTAGGAAGTAGTAGGCGGAATAAATGATTTTTTATAAGAAGATGCAAATTACTTATCTTTATATTTATCTTATATTTATAAGAGAAAAATATAAAAAATTTAAGGAAAACAACATAATTTTTTTAAATAATTATAATTTTTTTTAAAAGAAATATTTAAATTAAATTAAATTTTTCTAAAAATCGTGAAGCGCTACTCCCCATGCTTCCCTCCCCCAAATCCTCCACTGGTTTGAAATTTGGAACTAAGACAAATGTAAGTGTTGCCTTTTGATTTGAAAATTTTCCCAATAGGAGTTAGTAACAGAAAACAATCAAATAAAAAATAAATTTTGTCATAAGGATCAAATGAAATATTTTAAAATATAAGTGATCGAATAGCATCAAGATATCATGGGTGATAAGCAATCATTTAGCTCTTGTTATCAGTGTTTCTTAATTATATTCTGAACACTCATTTGTTTAATAAATTCTTGACATATAGAGAAAGGCCAAAAAGTCACCAATAAAAAGAGAGAAACTTTTTCTTATTAAAATACACAGAATAAAACATGGGATCACCATTGTTAAGTTGTGTTCGGGGTGCAGCATTCTTTATGGCTTATTACATCCTTGAGTCTAAACTTTTTCTTAATATGGCCTTGGGCCGCAGTTAAGAATTAAAAATGAAAATAATAAAGAAATATTTTAACAAATATTTTATTGCTCGAAGTTAGGATAAATCTTGTATCGAATAGTTTTTCTTAATTCTTAACCCCAACGCTTGTATCTTTTTGGGGGCGTATATTGAAATAGATCACGAATAAATAGGATCCTTAGTATATTACATTTCCGAATAAGACGACTCTTATTTTTTTCCATAATATAATTAGTACATAACGTAACATAGGAAATAGTTTGTGATTTTGGCATTTCAAGTAATGATAGGAGTCCTTGTAACCATGTTATGTCCGTCAACAAAGACCCAAACTCTATCGCAGCGGAAGTCCTTTGTGGTTGGCGCATTTTCCCAAAGTACTATGGCGGAATAAATTCTCTTTCTCAATTGTTTCTTAGCCTTGCACCCTTCAACTCCAACCAGTTCAGGCCATGCATTCTTACCTATACAACATATACAATGGTAAATATATACTTAGTAATCACTTTGAATTTATGGGGGAACTCATCATGTATTTTTTATAATTAAACCGCAGCTGCGTTGTTAATACTTAATAAGGACAATTTCTAGGATTTTCGAGTTTATAAAGTGGATAATCTATCTTTTATTTGCAATACGTATGTCCGGTCTCCTATGGTCTCTAAGAAATGCTAATTGTTGTAAACGAATGAAAATCTTTTATTTTGTTAAGGTAAAGTTGTTGATTTAGCTAGTTGCACTTAAAAAAAGCCCAATATAACTGCATTACTAAAAGTCCACAATATTGTGTCACTACTACATAAAATGATTTCTATAACACTTTTTTCAAGTCTTAAATAATCTTTTAAGCGTATCTAAGCGATCGTAATGGTAATATAGATAGCGCTTTTAAGCACTATTTAAGTTACAAGTTTCTAATTAGAACATGATTTCTAATTAACCAAAATATGGTAATATATGATATATATTTCAACAATTGCTTATTAGAAGTTTAAATTCATTATATTATCTCTTAAACTACGACGGAATACATACTAATAATAATATGTACCTTCGCAAATCGATGCCATGATGCTCTATCTTTGTATTGCTAATGTTTTATAGAAGTTTGAAGATATTCAATTCAGAAGTAAACTGAAAGGGTATTTATAGGACTACTTAAGATTCATTTCCACAATCTATCCAAAGACATAAATTGTTACTACAAATTTAAACATGCAAGAAATGACTGGCCAACACATCTATATTCCGACCAACCACAATGCATGGTCCCAAATTAACTTATGAAATCATTGCAACTTGCAAGATGGACAACTAGCATAAGTGGCTCTCTGCCCTCTAGCTGGTGTCATTCCCATTACAAATTTTTAAACATGTTTCAAACGACTTGCCAATACAAAATAGGATCATTACAACACTTGCAGATATGGACAACTAGAGAGGATATAAAGTCTCTAGCTTTTGTCTGGTCCCATTTGATGTTAGTAGCTAGGTGAGGGAATTGTGAATATTGAGGAAGTAGGTGTATGTTGTTGTAGTTTGGTTATGAATAATGATAATGGTGTAAAATTTAAATAAGAGATATATGAGGTCATATCACAATTTATAAGAGGAGATGGCGTATTTTATAAGTCTAAGAGTCGTTATCTTCGCTTGAATTGTTGATAAGTGATAGCGTTATATAATGAAGTCTCTTTTAAATTTTCGATGTGAAACTGATTACGTGTGAGCTCTTGGAATAGCAATACGTAACTTCA